>VXBZ01012340.1:170869-191512 GCA_013399135.1 Heliornis fulica
AGTTTTATATATATATATATAAAATTTTGTAATTTTTGCAGTGCAAGAGTTCTACTAAGAGTTTATTAAGTAGGCCTTAAGCTAAAACAATTTCATTTTTTCTTTTGGATTTGAATTAAGATATTAGAAACAAAATCTGAATTCTAGGCAGAGGATCTTAGTGACTTAAAATATTTTATAACCACCTAAATGCAGTCAGCATAACAAAGGACTAAAATTCCTCATAGAAACACTACAGTGTTTTTTTAAAGCAAGATTCCATGAATATTACAAAAAGGTTGTTTAGAAACCTTCATGAATAATGAGAATAGACATCTGAACCAACCATGCACTGATGTGCAACCTTGCACAGATAGCATAATTTGGTTGCTTAAAGTTTTGTTTTCCTACTGCTCATCATACAGTTCTGGATCCTTTTAATCTGATCTCTTCTGTTTGACATTTTCCAGTTAAAAGCATAAACAACATTTCCAGGTCTCATATTGTTCTTTCTTTGATTTAGATTCATATAGGTCCATAGATGTCAATACATAGTTTAGCTTCAGCTGCAGTTTATTAACCTTAATATTATAAATATTAGTAATATCTTTTAGCCCAAATAATTTTAAAAAGTTATTCACATGATATGAATAGTGAAAATTCTTCAGGAATTGCTTAACTAACTTAGTACTAACAATTAATAATAGCTTTCAGTTTGTAAGAAATAAGACCCCTCAAAATATGATGTGGACATCCATTGACAGAGGAAAATCTTTTAGGCAGAGTTTGGTGTTTGATTTGTTTGATTTTGGGTTTGGTTTGTGGGTTTTTATTCCCTATTATATTTTTGGTTTTATATTCATGAAGACTGATTTACAGACAACTGTGAAATTATAGTAGGGATTGTTTTTTTATTTCACATCATTCTTGATAGGGCAGACTGTGGATAACCAACCATCACGGAATCAGTTTATGTCAGATCACAGAATCACAGAATGGCAGGTGTTGGAAGAGACCTTTGGGTTTCAACTCATCTTGTTACTGTCCATACTAGCACCATAACTATGCTGGAACCTGTAAACATATTCTAATTGAAATGGTAGATTTCAAATTTTCAAAAAGGAGAAAAATAATTACTTTCAAAGTAATTTAAAAGTAAAGAAAGGATTACCATGAAAGATAATGTGTATGAGTTATATAATTAAATTTCTGAAAGTTGTGGATATAAACTAAACTATCACCAGGCTTCTAGGAGTTGAGCACTGGGAAACTTAAGGCAAAAATGGATTTTAAAGTTAGAGAGAGGTTAGGTACCAGATTTGCTAGCTTGGTGCCAACATCAAGAATTACCTTATTTATTAAAATGGCATTATTCTTCATAAATCTTTGTAAATATGTTCACCAATTTCTATGCTGAGGCACCCCAAAACTTGCATATTTCAGCCTAGTGATCATGTATTCATTAGACAAAAAAACATCTAAATCACATTAGGGTTTTGACATATATGGAACTTAGACGTGAAATAAGCATTGAACATGCATGTAATGTTCCAATGAACCCAAAGCTTCTTCATGCGTGGTATAACCTGAATCTGAGTAGATAAACCACTGTGATCTCTGATTGCCTATAAATGCCTCTTCTGTGATTGTGCTGAACACATGGTACCTATTTGCTTTGTTGTCACATTTTATGGATCATGAAGATCCTTAGGATATGGCTTGTAATAAAAGTTCTATTTAAGAGATGATTGTAATTTTATGTGTGTGTGTATATATATATATACACATACACAGAGGGAGAGAAAAGACATTTGTTAGACATCATCTGCAATCGTGTGTACAGCCCCTGTCATTATGACACAAAGGATTATCCAAAACGTTTGTAAAACCTGTGGGAGAATGGCAAAACTGCCAAGAATTTCCATGAGGTTCCTGTAGCAGCATATCAAATCTTTTCTATCCTCTGTATTCAGTTCTGGGCCCCTCGCTACAAGAACATTGAGGTTCTGGTGTGGGTGCAGAGGAGGGTAACCAGGCTGGTGAAGGATCTGGAGAGCAAACCTTCTGAGGAGCAGCTGAGGGAGCTGGGGGTGTTTAGTCTGGAAAAGAGGAGACTGAGGGGAGACCTTATCATTACCTATAATTACCTGAAAGGAGATTGTAGAGAGGTGAGTGATGGTCTCTTCTGCCAAGTGGCAGATGATGGGACAAGGGGAAATGGCCTTAAACTGCACCAGGACAGGTTCAGGTTAGATGTTAGGAAGAAATTCTTCACTGGAAGAGTTGTCAGGCAGTGGAACAGGCTGCCTAGGGAGGGAGGTGGTTGAGTCACTATCCCTGGATGTATTAAAAAGATGGGTAGATGAGGTGCTTAGTGATATGGTTTAAGAGAGGACTGGTACAGTTGATGATCTTAATGGTCCAACATTGTGATTTGTGTTTCTATGATTCTAGGCTGAGTTGACACAAAGGCTGCCAGAATTGTTCATCCTCTTCAGTCTTCTCTATCATGCTTTGTTTATCTTTGCCACAGTGGTGGGAGGTGGGATATGAAATGTACTCAGCACCAAGAGCAAGGCATTCTAGGCATATATACCTCTTACAGACTGATGCAGCTGGAGAACTGGACCCATAGAACTGTACTGTGTAG
Source organism: Heliornis fulica (assembly GCA_013399135.1). Lineage (NCBI taxonomy): Eukaryota > Metazoa > Chordata > Aves > Gruiformes > Heliornithidae > Heliornis > Heliornis fulica. Next base: position 173,499 of record VXBZ01012340.1, read on the forward strand.
GTGCCATTTGGGAAAAGATTCCATAACCGGTGAAGAACTTGATCGGTATTAAAATAGTCAATATATGTCTACTACACTTACCGGCAGAGATGAAAATTCCTTGTAAGGTAGCGTTATTTATTTATTTATTTTTAAGTTCTTCATTCATATGCTTCAGGCAACCAAAGAAAACCAGAGTGAAACTTTATAATCAAATAAATACCATTTATATTTACCTAAAAAAGAGCCTGCTAGATTTCTGGCCAAGTCCCATGTGACAAGTTTTATGTCACTGTATCTACATAATTTTCTGGCTAGCTAAATTCTCCGACTATTAGCTAAAAATAAGTCCACTGCACCATGGTAACTGCCTAGTGTTGCAAAGAATGTTGCTTTTGAGATCTTAAAAGACCAGCAGCAAAAACCATGAGGACTTCTTTACAGTACTATAATTAAAGCAAAATCATCTGCTTATATGGAATCAAAAAAGTATCTTCTCTGTGTCTCTTATGATAAATAAATACATACATCTCCTTTCAGTAGGTTATTGTACTGACCCCTATGTGTCTTTGAATATTACTCCCCAAAATTATGAGTTTCACTGAAAGCCTGACCCAGCTTCACATGTTGGCAACCTGAAAAAGCAAATGCAAAGAATGAGTTATTTCATTACAAACCTCGGTACACAACTGGCCTTGTAAGATTTGTCAAGGAAAATGGCTGAAAACCAAAGCCCCCAACAATTTAGTCACCAGCTCTGAAATGCTGACTGCTTGATAGCTGCTGTGAAAGTGCCCAGGCTATCCAACCAAAAACCACCTCAACTATTCACCACATGTGACCAAAGCCACAACTATGGGAAACAGTTTTACAGAAATTCTTTTCAATACCCTCCCTTTTCCACAGCTCTTGCCAGCCTTCTACACAGTAGGATCCCTGGAAACAAGCTCAAAACCCTCTCCTTCTTGACACATCCATGATGAACAGCTGCAACTCCTTAGCCACTGAGAGCAGCTGCCTTGAGCTGTGCCATTGAAATAATCCAAAAAGACAGCAAAAAATTGGAAATACATTATTGAGGGTATGGTTAGTGGCCTTCGTGCATCAACTAGATGGGTGGCTTCCAATTCGTATTGCTGAGGCTGCTGGAAATCATGCATGAAACACAAGTCTGATTCTTTTTTCAGTGTTTTCACTCTGGAGTTATTTCTCGGTAAGAAGAAAGTGAAGAAGGTCAAACATGATTAAAATATGCCCTTCTCTTCCTTCTTGTTCTTCATTGATACCATTACTAAACTTTTACTGCTTGAAGGGGATTCGATTTGAATCCAAGAGACTAGTTTGTGGTCATGTTTATAATAGCTCTGTGCTATTGAAAGTACATGAAGAGGTTCAGATACAGAGAGCAGAAAAAGCTCATTAGCATGTATTTCTGCTAGGCTAATTGGTAGGCAGATGAAAATCTGGCTGAGAAGATCACTTCATGGGCATGCGTTTTGTTCCTTCCAGCACCTGAGGTAACTCAAAGAGGATACTGAATTGTGGTGTTGGTTTGTATTAAATAAGATTATGTTATTTATTTTTTTTTTTACTGGTAAAATAAAACAACCCACCAGAATGTAGGTAACATCTGCCCTGCGTTCAGCTCTGTGGTTAACAGTGCATCAGGACAGGCTTAAGCCTATACATTATGTTTTATGAAACCTGAAGTTGACTGGTTGCTTCCTGTGAGGCCTACAGCAATTCCTACCACCAACATTGCGAGGAAATAAAAGACAACTGTGTGAAAAAAAAAATACGATAAAGTTATCTGTAAAAAACAGTGCCCCACAGTGTTCTATTCATGGCACAAAATCATCCATCTGGGAAACCCTTGCATGATTATTACTTGAAAACATTCTTCTTATCTGATCAAGTGTTTCTTAGGAATTTCTTCATGGACTGGGATCATGCAACTGTTTTAGAAAGACATGACGCTGCCTGGTGTTGAGAACTGCAATCCCAGTCCAGAAAAATGCTTGGCTCAAAATGAGCAGAGCTCCTTTATTAACACATGAATGGTATCTTGAATTCAGAAGTTAAGCAAGGGCTTAAGCAATTTTGGTTTGCACTGCTTTCCTATTTCTGTGAAGCAGGCAAGAGTTTTCAATGTATTTTCTACAGTATATTTTACCCTTTCCTTTGTTTCTGGCAAAAGTGAATGTAATTGTCTATCATTCTACTTTCCTCTTTAACATTATGTAAGATAAAATATCAGACTGTATATGGCTAATTTGCCCTTCAACTGTTGAAATGCTTAGTCTTAAAAAAATCTTTCAAGTTATTCAAGCGGGCTCACGTGGGAATGGGCCAACTGACTCCCACCATAAAGCTGGCAGTGAGAAATAAAAGAACTCAAGTCTTATTTCTTCAGAGTGTAGGTACAATCACAGTAAAACTTCCTAAGAAATTATCACTAGGAAATAAGAAGGCAATAGAGTTTTTTTTGTTTGGTTTGGGTTTTAATTAAGTTTTCATATTTGAATGTTTAGCGTATACCAAAATATTTCCTGCTAAATTTGGGAAAATTAAGAGTTGGAAGGTGGAAGATAAATAATTTTTAATTTTATTTAATTAGTGAAGGTACCTTTTGCTTCCACTAGGCTATTAGCTCTTCATCTGCATCAGGTGCTGGTAGCTACCAAACAATGAAGTGAATTAAAATAGACGCATAATTTCTCTTCATCACAAACCCAAAACTATTACAAAAGTAAATTGAGGAGAAAAGGCTTTATTCAGGATCAGTATGGCAGAAAGAAAATATAAGAGGTTCATTGATGTGTAAATGTGCAATGACATTTTTAAAATGTGCACTGACTGCACAGTGAATATGGAAGAACCAGACACATCTATCAGGGTACTGTGAACCGATGTTTGACTGTTAGTGAATGCTAGATTTAGGCACAAGCTCATATACTTCATTAAGAAACCAGTAATTCTGCTTGCTAAGCTGGAGGCAAATAAAAAATCTATTTGCTGCATCTGGGTTGCAAGATGAAAACATGGAATTCATGATTAACTAGAATCTGTCTCTGATAGGAGACAGCAAGCAATAACTTGTTCTCACCACACATAACACCATCCAGACGAGAAAATCACAGTGGTCTGTAAAACTAGGGTATCTTCATTACACTTCAAAGAATTATTTCTTTTCTAAGAGATATTATTTTCTCTATTTACAGTTGAAAAGGCAAAATCAAGACTGGTTACAAGTCAATCTTTTCATCTATTAGTTCCATAAAATAGTCCTGTTTGCCAGTCAGCTTTATTCTATCACCTGTCAGAATATACAAGCTCCTCCCATGCTAACCCCAAATTTAATACTGGCTGTATTTCAGTTAGACATCTATAATTAGTAGCTAACTAAGTAGAAGTCGTTTGTGGTTGTTCATCATTAAGCAGTCAGGATATACTTTAAAGTACCTACATTTACATTTAGAAATCTTCTGACAGTGTGTAAGTAAAAAAGGGAATTTTTGGGAGTCTCTCAAAACCTGCAATCGACAAGTATAAGGTCATTCTCTTTTGAAAGAAAGGATGTAACAGTGTGTAGGATTATATAAGGCAATGAGTGGAGCATTAGAAATGTTTGCAAGTGTTCTCAAATGCATAAATTAAAATTTATAATCAAGAACATATTTCATACTCTCTTTTGGTAGAGAACACAATGAATGAAAAAATAAAATAGATTTTGACATTACATTTGAACATTAAATGATTTCTATTTATTAATACTTTCTGTAGCTATATTTCTATGATGAGTTGCTGGGTCAAATGACCATTATTACATACAAGTATATTTTTGGCACATTTATAACAGAATCATAAAATAGAATCATATAGTCACTTGGGTTGGAAGAGTCCAACCACAGCCTAACCCTGCCTAGTCCACCTTTAGATTATATCCTTCAGCACATCATCTATTCTCTTTTTAAATACCTCCAGGGGTGGTGATTACACCACTGCCCTGGGCAACCCATTCCAGTGCCTAACAACTCTGTTACTAAAGATATTCTTCCTGATATCTAATCTAAATCTCCCCCTGTTTGTAACCATTTCCTCTCACCTTACCTCTGGCTACCAGAGAGAAGAGACCAGACCACCCACCTCTGTGCACCCTCCTTGCATGTATTTGTAGTGAGCAATAAGGTCTCCCCTCAGCCTCCTTTTCTCCAGACTAAAAAGCCCCAGCTCCCTCAGCTACTCCTTATAGGACTTGTGCTCCAGACCCTTCACCAGCTTCATTGCCTTTCTCTGGACAAACTCCAGCACTTCAACATCTTTCTTGTAGTGAGGGGCCCAAAACTGCACACAGCGCTCGAGGTGTGGCCTCACCAGTGCTGACAACAATGGGAGAATCACTCGTACTGGTCACACTATTCCTGATACAGGCCAGGATGCCATTGGCCTTCTTTGCTACCTGGGCACACAGCCGGCTCATGTTCAGCTGAAACAGGAATCACAGAACCACAGAATCACAGAATTGTTGGGGTTGGAAGGGACCTTAAGAGATCATCGATCCAACCCTCAAACCTGCCAAGCAGGTTCCCTAGAGTGGGTCGAACATGTCAGCATCCAGACGGGTCTTGAATGTCTCCAGAAAAGGAGACTCCACAACATCTGTGGGCAGCCTGTTCCAGTGCTCTGTCACCCTCACTGTGAAGTTCTTTCGAATAGTTCAGTCTCCTTCTCTGGAGGCATTCAAGACCAATCTGGACACTTTCCTTTGTGATTTAATGTAGGTGATCCTGCTCAGGCAGGGGTGTTGGACTAGATGATCTTTCTAGGTCCCTTCCAACTCCTAACATTCTGTGTTTCTGTGATTTTGTAATATATGTAGATAAACTTTGCTAATCCACCCTGACTGTCATACCAGGTTTCTGGTTTTGTTCATGATGTGATACCTGGCAGCACACACTTTTTAATATATTTGAAGGAAGCTCTGGATGCACCTCATCCAGCTTCCTGTTCAAAGTGGGACCACTGCCAACACTAACCTTCTGGTTAAGTTTAATCCAAGACTCCCAAGCTGCAATTTCTGTTGCTTGCCCCTTGCTTTGCTATCTGCTACTACCAAGAAGTATTTGACTCTACTGCCACTGTAACTCCTGTTCATCTCCCATCATTTCCATAGTTGAGTCTAGCACTTTACCTGTAACACTGCTGAGACTTTCCATTACTGAGTTTGGTACTATCAAAATATATTTAAATAAAATAACCCTGAACCATCATAGATATTTGCTTAACATACTTTTATATGAACACACATGCATGTACATACATACATAAAATTAATTTTTCTAAAATATATTTCTTACAGTACTGAAAATAAATATAATTTGAGTAATGAGCAGTCATTTATTCTTGCTTATAGTGGGATAAAATGCATAAGTGTTCATTCATGTATTTTTATACATATATATTAGAATTGGAAACTATATACAAACATAAGTATGTGCATATAAGCATATATAAGTTCATTTCATATGCAGTCCAGACATGCCAGTTCTTGAATATTTTATTCATGAAGAAATTGCAGCATGGGATCTCTATCTTTTTTTCCCCTCTGATAAGGTTACTTCCCTAGCCTGTGCAAACTTTTGGCTTCACAGGCACCCATGGAAACATGTGTACCTATTTGTGACTACAGTGGGAATCATTTTCTTCTGGGCAAACAGATTTTAAACTAGAGATGGACATCAGCCATAAAGATCAGATCCAAATAAGGATTTGAGAAGGATGAAACTTTCACTTACTGATGTTAGATCCAGAATTTTAATTTAACCCATTGCAAAGATAGGACTGTTTATGAAATACATGTACTGATCCATCTGGATGTTATTTGCATCTGTGATTTAGTTAAGGGTCTCATTTACATTTTATATTTGAATTCAATAAACTTTTTAAAACACTCAGTTAAGTACCATTGGGATGGCAAAATCATTCCACCGGAATATTATAAAAAGGCAGACTGCAACAAAATTATAAAATTATTAAAATTGTTGATGCCAATATGGAGAAAATTTTATGAAAATCATGAAAAATATGCATTCAGAAAAAAAGCTGCTTATAAAATATGATGCAGTACATAATTTCTAGGTATGGTGAGTGAGTTTTGAAATCTTTGGATAGTAAACCATGTCTTTTATTTCTAGAAATAAGGCTGATACTTTCCTCCAAGTTTTTCTGTGGGTGAATGCAAAACATAATCAATCTAACTTTTCAGTTACTCAGGAGTACAGTAATGATCTTTTTTTGTTGTTGTTCTGCAAAAAACAGACATCATTGTGTGTTATAAAAAACATTTTGTCTGGAGTCCAGGGCCTATTTTATTAAATGGTGAAGTGGGGAAAAATACATAGCAAGAATAATTTTAACATATATAAAGATTTATCCCACTAAAGAGGAAGAGGATGATAATATCTAGCTTTTCAACAGCAGAGCTAGCTTTCCTTCACCATCATAAAGATTAATATTTTTATCCCCATTTTACAGAGGGAGCATCTAAAACCAAGAGAAATGAGTCCTAATTACATTATGAAAATTGCCTCTAACCCGGGGATTAAGTACAACCACAGCATGTATATCATGTGATGAAATCTTTAGCATTGTTCTTTAACTTTGCTTATTCTTAGGCACTGTCAGTAAAAAGACAGTAACAGTCACATTTACTATATAATTTACTGCTACAATAAAAGGTAGTATTTAATTCCTGGAAAAACCTAGCATATTCTATATGTCTAATGGTTAATTCTATAAATCCAGTGAACCATACAATAAAAATAGCTCAGGCTTTTCAAGCAGTGGCCTCAAGATCTTGACAATCATGTGATGCAACAGGGCAGTACCCAGCAATTGTGCAGTTGCTTTAAGACAAAAAATGTATTGCAAAGCAGCTTGGTGTGACTCATGAGTTCCTACTGTAAATGAAGGCTAAACCTGTAGCCTTAACACAACAGAAGAAATTTTTTTATAGTGTAAAATTTTTGTGTATATCAACTACCCACATTCTATTCTCCTTCAGTCCCAATGAATGTCCATCCTGTTAATAATACCACATTGTATCATTCAAGTTGTGGACTAATCTTTGGATTTTTTCTGAGATTAAAAATATCCCCTATATAGGTGCTTATCCCTACTTACGGAATCACCAAATCATAGAATCTCCTGAGTTGGAAGGGACCCAAAAGAATCGTCAAACCCAATATATAATGTCATTTAATCATTATGTACCTCAGTATTTATTGATAGTGAGAAACTGATTTCTCAACTTCAGACAACTGGTAAGAAGAAAAGCACTACTTTTTTGTGTGCTGACTTTGCCTTCAAATCTAATCAAATTTGAGTTTTGATAAAAAAATAAAATATTGGCCTGAATATTTTTAAGACGAGGCAATTAATTTTAAAACCTGGAAAAAACAACATACTTCATCAATGACTGTGAAACACAGTCAGCACTGCTATATAAAAAAGAGATATTTCATCTGGGTGTCTGTAAGAGTAAGAGCCTATAATGAAAATAAACTAAATAGACACGTTATTGATTTAAATATTGATAAACATACAGAAATGAAATATTTTTATAAGGTCTGTTCAGGGATATTTTCAAGAATAACTTGACTTTCAAAAAATCATCTTGCTTTGCCAGGATCAATAAGTCCTTTAGTAGCTATCGAATGATATTTACTTAATAAAGGAAAGAATTAACCACAGCATATAACTTCTATAAGTTCTCACCTTACTTCACTTACCATACATTGAACTTCTCATCTGGCTTTTCTCTCATACCTCATTTGATACCAATTTTACTTGTCTCATGCCTAAGTGAACTAGTGCATGGTAGATGAATTTCTTTTTGCATAACTTCAAAGCGATCCAGTTCAATATGTTTGTCTTTGTGTATTAGTTTTATAGCAGAGCAATGAGACTGTCTAAATTTGCATGACATTTACTCCAGTACATTTTTATGCAGCGAATGAACACAGTTAGGAAATACAGTTATGAAAAGTACAGGGTAAAACTGAAGACAGAATCAATAGCCACTTTCTTTTACTATTGCAAACTACACACAATGGGTTAAAATCAGAAGAAATTAGTGTACAAAAAGGATGTTGCATCATTACCTGACCAAATTCCCAAAAGAAATAATGTCAAGATGAAGAGGAATGTTGGGAAGAATAAGTTAGAAAAGCCAGAGATGAAATCATCTCCCCCCGCTTCAGGCATTTAATGAAGACAGTGAAGATAGAAGAGCAGTTACTGCAAGAGTTTTCTGCTAATGTGAAATAGTTACCTCCAGAAAGGAACTGAGGTGGACTAAGTGTCTATGTTCATCAGTTACAAAAATTTCATTAGAAGATATAGACATCTATTTTAGGCTAAGTTGAAGACTGAATGGTTTGTGACATGAGTCTGGATCATGATTTCTTATGGGTCTGTGGCATGAAGAGCAGGAAATGCTGTTCTGGGCTGGGAATTGAGGTATTTATTTTATGCAGTATCAGCACATTTGCAAGAAATAGACATCTGATATTCATTATTTTATTGCAGGAATTTTTACAAATAAAGAACAAACATTATTTTGTATGGCATGTTGCATCCTTCAATATTCTTGCTTAGAACAAGAGTTTGAGGAAGAATTTGGTTTAGTCTGTCAGAAAGTCTGAGGGACCAAAGGCTTGAAGCAAAGCTCTTAGCATTTCTGAAGGAACTTCTGCATTACTCACAGTGTTCTCCACCAAGTGGTTACTACACATCCTAAGGGATGTGTAACTGAGTGAGGGTAGGAAGCCTATTGTCATCTTGCAGAACTGACCAAGCATTGCTGCAGTGACACAAATCCAGAGGGACCGTGGAGAAATTAAATGGGAACATACATTTTAGGCTGACTGAGTGGGAGTAGGGTGTTTAGCCACCCCCATCCTCTGTATTTCAAGTCATCAAGCAGAAGAGACACCAAAAAAATCGAAGAATCTGCCGTGGTATTCAAATTGCTTAGTAAAGATTTAAATTCTCTGAATTTTATTTCAAGATGAATGATCAACAAATTCTTACTAATTTGTGAACTAAAGCAATAAAAACACCATTCACACAACTGGCAGACATTTGGTGGTGATGCTTTCTTCTTTCATTATACTTAAAATGCAATCATTCCATACACAAGCAAGCTCCCAGTGTTGCAGTTGACTGCATTTAATAACGATAGCCCAGTCTCGGTATTGTAAGGATGACTGTGGTACAAATAGAGATGTTTTTACTGCCCTTGACCACTTGCTGCAGGGTTTGGTGTCCTCATTCTGAGGCCCCATGACTAAAAGCACTTCAAGAAACCAGATGGGTTCATGGGGATCCATGAAAACTGAATGTCTGCTCTTTGTTCCCAGGCTCCTGTTGAGGATTTCATCACCTCTGTGCCACACAGGGTGCATCCACTCTCTAAATTACAGTCACTTTCAACCCACAGGTGACTGGCAAGGTTGAGCTCTGTATATCACAGGGTAAGGTGTTCAGAGATGCTTTTCTCTTTTCTGAGAGGCATTGCCCTGTGCTTAGCTGTGTGGTGCTCAGCTTGGACAGAGAGGGAAGGACAGAGTATAAGATTATCTAAAACAGGGCTGCCACCAGATATGTGCTCACCACCACAGCATGTCAGTGAGGATTATGCACTCAGCACAGCAGTTTTCACAGCTGCTTAGACAAACTGCCATCCCATCTATGGCTTTTGGGTTTTTTCTGTGAAATGTGAAAAACTCCAGCAGAGAAAATAAACATCTGCGTCATTCAGAGTGGAAGCGTGCCTTTTGGTTAAACTCTCCTGGCCTGAGCTAAGCTTTGATAAGTTGGCTCTGATATTTTTCTTAGAGGACCAAGAAGCTGATTTCTTTGGGATTCACCTTTTAGGAAACCTCATTCCCATCTGAGATGAAATTAGCATTTGAAATCTAGCTTAAAAATCCAAAGTAGCAGACATTGTCCAACTTACTTGCAATGGCAAAGCCCTCAATAAAAATATTCCCTTCTGCAGAGCTGCTATTTCCACACAATTTCCATGATTATGCAGACCCAAAAGTAATTTATCCAGGAAAACATATTCACTGGCACAAATGTGGCCAGAAAATAGACATTATTTACTCTGCATCATCACATAGACCAATATTATAGCTAATTTTAATATTCAATTTCTGCTGAATGGAGAAAGAAGTTGATTATGTGGTAGAATGAGATGCAGTAGAAATACCGGTTCCTCTTGTGTTTCAACCAGTAACAGGTTTCAGTAGGGAAAGGTGAAATAAGTCAATTAGCTGTTTACTTTCTGATTCTTTCAGTTGATAGCAAAATGCTTCTGTGTGTTAGTTCTTAAGATGCCAGACACGTTAGTATTCAACCAATATCAACATAAACAGACCAAGAACCAGACAATGTAGTTTGTTTCCTTATTTTTATATTATCTCTTTGTCTTTGACAACTGCATAGCCACACCCAGGAAAGTAGCAATTATATCCAGAACCCAAAGATGTCCATCATAACATGAAAATGTTGTGACATCATAGTCCTTGGTTAAGGAAATTATAATGATGGCAGAGGTTAAAGCCACAGTGTAAAACAGCCACGGGAAGAGAAGAACCTCAGAGGAGAGTTACTCACTCAAAAAAAGCACTAAAGTTTTCTGTTTTGAGGGAGAATTGTCAGAAGGTAAGTCACCTTGCTTTTACAAAGTTTCTTTGCACGGGATGTTTTTGCAAACATTTTTCAACTGATGTAGGTTTAAATCACGGGTGAGGTGGAAGAGTGGAAATAATGAGAAACAAATTCAGTGGAAAAACAAGCACTGATGGTGTGACTAGGCAATGAGGTAAATTTATGAACTGATTTGATCATGGATATTAGCACCTCCTTTCCTTCCAGTGTGAGTCACAGTCAACATAATCATAGCTATATGGAAAAATGAACCCCTGTGGTACAAAAAAAAAAAAAAAAAAATTAAATAGGTTCTTACAAGGTTTTTTTTAATTGTTTTGATGTTTACTAAGCAAAGGGGAAAAAATGGTAATCAGATTCTGTTTAGACTAAAAGAAGAAAAAAGTGAGCACTAAGCACAGAGTGTGACACACCAATAAATTTCTAACTTAAATGCTACTAAGGTATTAGGGTTATTGTTTCTATCAAGTTATCAGTGTGGCAGGATCTACTATCTCATGAACTATATTATGATAGGACAAAAACACTTATGAACTCACATATATTAACTTTTTAACATTCTTGGACTTATACTTGTTTAACAAACTTGAAACAATCTAACGTTTTCAGAGACAAATTTACATCACATATTTTTGGCTTTTCATGTAGAAATAGAAATGAAAAAGAGAAGACAATTTTTTGTTGTTGATAGCAATATACAATATTTGTCATGGGATTGCCTAAGAGTCATTCATTGAAAATTTCACCTCCAGAAATAATATGAAGTAGTTGCTATTTCAGTGATGAATTAGATATTCAATTTGTTTTTCATTTTTAAAGAAATACATCTAATTTGGTAGGTTTAAAACACATTGAGCATTTTGCTATTAGTTCCTCAGCCAAATCCTAGATTTTTTTTTGTTTCAGCCATGTGTTCATTCCTTTGGGCTATATAACAATCTTAGTGTTGTAAGTTCATTAGAGCTGGCAGATAACTAAGAGAGTCTGAATTCCAAGGCAGAGTCAAAATTTACTTTATACCCATGACTAATGTCAAATCTGAGCTCTATCTAATAGAAATATTGAGTAACCTCATGTTAATCTCTTCTTGATGCCAGCTATGACTAGCTGTAATAGCTGAGGTCAGATCACTATCCCTGATGTATATATTCTCCTCCCACAGAGCTTTCCTTGGTAGGGAACTATACTGTGGAAGGATCCCCCTTCTAGTTCTGGCTGGTACAATGAAGTTAGAAAACATTATACACACCCTGTCTTTTAAAAGTCCTTGGCTCATGGCTGCAGGAATGCAGAAGGGCTTAATTATTAAATCAGTAAATATTTATTCTCCAGATACTTCCATCTGTACATATATTCTAATATTTTCTTCATTAATCAATTTTTAAATAAAAAAGTAGATAAGCATGTGGGTAGGAGAATATGCAATGAAATTTCTTTTTTCCTTGTCTTAACCTGTAAGAGGACTTCCCACAAAATATGTTCTAAGAAAGAGAACAAGCAGACCCAGCTATGGCTAGATTTTTCTTCATAAGAGCACAGAACTGTGTGATGTAAATATTGCTTTTATTGTACAGATGTGCTGTAACAAAGAAAAATGCATGCAATATTACATTTTCTCTACTATAAAATGAAAAAAAAAAGTTATAATAAAAGAAGTCTAATCCTCAGTCTGTGTTGTATAAACCTAAAGAAATGGTAATCAACCTTGATGCGTGACTAAGGCACACATCTGTCTGTATGATTTATGACAGAACACAATCAGAAATAAACTGCTCTTTTTAAAAAAAAATTCCTCCCTGTAAGAGGATATTTTGCTCTACAATGTAGCATAGCATTTTTTGAGTTTGTATTTTCTTTTCTACTAAGCTTTCTGAGAGTTTTTATACGTCTGCAAGACCTGGTTTCTTACCAGTAATTATAGAAATCCTTATCACTCTCTTCTGTACAGCAGCTCAGGGTTGTTCTTGATGCAGAGAAGTAGTTTAACTGGTTTTATTTCTAAAGAAAGAACAGCATTCTTCTGAAAAAATCCATTAAAATTCTAAATTAAATGTCAAGGTAATTAAATGTATTTTTCTATTCAAGAGATTGGTGTGAGTAGTTTATTACTGTTGTTGATGTTGTTATTATTAAATCTTTAGTCTTGAACAAGACATTTTTAAGGGACAAATAGTTTTAGCCCCATATTTGTTTGATAAAATTTTCAATAAAAGTTCCAAGCATAGTAAAGATAGCATGAACAATATCAGTACTGGAACTTGATAGAGACCATCCAATTAAACTAATGTAAGTAGCTGAGCTGTCAACAGCAGTTTAACTTTCTTTAATACAGATATAGACTGTGCTCAAAACAGTAAGCTTTTAGGTAAGACTGCATTTTCTTTTTTGCACTATGGGTTTTGTTATAAATGCAATATCACTTCAGTTAGAACAGACAGGCTTGAAACATTTACGCTGAATTCAATGACAAGATTTCCACTATTTTCAAGTGTAAATTACTAAGTCATTAAGACTCAACGTTTTCCAATGGCCTGGAGTCTTATTATTGACTTAATCTGAGATGAATGCCATGAATGTGAGCTGAAACTTCTTTTATTGATCACCTGTTAACATCTCTGCAGTGTGGGGAATAATGTAGCATGGCAGCAGAATATTTCTTTGAATTAAAAAAAAAAAACTAACAAAGAAACAAACAAACAAAAAAACCCCACAACGACCAATTTAAAATAATTCGTCCTTTCCCCACTGTTGTTCTTTATTTACAGTTGTAACAATTCACTTTCAGAGGTATATCTGTCCAAGCCAGATTACGTTCCTGCTGCTCGCTGGAACTGCCAAACTGGCTGGGAGGGACGGTTGTGCAAGAGGCTCCCATGCAAAATTTCTGGATCCCTGCCTCAGGGAGGAAGCAAATTGTGCTTATGTATTTGTCACGTTTAATGACCTTTTCAGAAGGAAATTGCTTGTCCTGTGACATCGGCAGGAAAGCTGACTTAATAAAGAAAGGGAAGGTCTTGCATCAGCAAGAGCAGAGTAGTTGGTTACTAATGCTACAGTCATGCCAAAGTTATGTGATGACGTTTATGCAATAGCATATTTTGATGGGTCTAGAGGAAGCTTAACAAGAGCAGGAGGGACGGGAGATGAATTCAATCACTGCCTCTGCTGTAAGTCAAAAACCTTAGAGCATTAAGTTATGTTAATCTACAACTCTATCCACTTCTGCATCTCTTTCATTCATCCCAGAACTTTTATCTCAGAGCAATTAAAAATGTCATGAACAATTTTGCATATGGAAATGTAGTTGCTTCACTTTGTGGTATTTTATTTCTAAGGCATAAACCAAAAGACATGAAACCAAAATATTTAGCACAACAAATTATTTTTTTTATATGAGGCAAAAAATAAATGTTAAAAGATCTGAGCAAAGCCAGTCACAGATAACAGTTTAGAAAATACTCTGTATTCTCCTAAAATCTGTAATATGCAGTAACAGAAGGTTTCTAATTTATTTTCTCTCTTGAAATCCTAGTATTTTTTAGTGTACTGAAATAGAATGAATTTTATACCAGAATGACTCTATTTCTCTCCCAAACACCAGAAAAATTAACCTCTGTATCTTAAAGAGAGAAGTGGTTATATATCTACATAGTAACGATGTAGTTAAGGACAGTACTGCATAGTTAACATGAAGCAGAGGAGAAGAGTTTAAAAATATGGATCTCACACACAATGCCAGATTCTTCAACTACTAAATTTCTCAATTGTAAGGCTGGGCTCCTAATAATGTCAGAATAGCAAATATCTTTGAGACCTCTGCTCAAGACTAAAAGCATATTCCAAAGCCTATTACAGTCAATTTAGGTTGCTTTCTAATACAAGAAATTTTCAGTTGCTCCTCATCTCCGTAGTAACCTTGCTGCAGCTAGTTCAGGGAGTGAAACTCTTTATCATTCCATTGACTTTGAAGCAGAACTGGGCAACACACAGTGTTTTCCCCATAACAATCTTAGGATGACAGAATATAGGTCCTCTTAGACTCAAATACAGCATGAAACTTATGTGCCTCTAGGCCCCAAAGGTAACAGCTAATTTTTTATTTTTTTTTTTTAACATGCAGCTTGAGAATAAACCTCTGTTTTTATTTTCTTAGAAGACCACCCATGAGGGTTTTTCATTCACTTTTCCAAAGCTGTTTTTCATTGGGAATAAGGTGTTTGCCCTTATACGTACCATCCAGGAAAGGCTTTCATTAATAAGGCCAGTTCTGAAAATGTCTGTGTTCATTTTCACCAATCATTTCAAAGACAGAGAAATGTTTCTACATGTCTTTCTCTGCTGGTGAGATTCCAAAATTTTATGCACACAGCATAATACAGCTTCTGAGAATGTTTATGACAACTGGAGACCATGAAACCAAACTGACAAGAATTAAATGTACTTTGTCCAAACACAAGCACAGACTTTGCCTGTCTGTGAGTCTAATTTTGGAAAGTCACATTTTCAGAAATGCACCTTTGGAGAAGACTTGGGCAATAAAAATTATATTTACAATAACATGTCATTTCTCCATTAGAAAAATTATCTCTCTCAAAGGCTATCAGTCATCATACAATTATTATGTCTGGTATAAAGTTTATCTCTGTGCAGAACACAAGAATATGTTTTACATAACTTTTAAAGCCTACTTGCAGCTTATCTCAAGGCTTTGTGACAAACAATTCTAGCATTGGGTCAAACTCAAAGTCCATATCACCTCTAAAGACTACTTTCTTACGCAGATATTGATGTGTAATACCATTGAAGAAAATGTTGATGAGAAAGCATTTACTCACATATCTAGCCATGTGTACTTGATGAGGTGTTGTGATAGGCTATAATTTTGAGATGAGCCTGTCCAAATCTTTTCTTAGAGTGAGACAAGAGACAAATTTCCAAGATTGTTATTTAAAAAAAAGGCAAAAGAAAACCCAATGACACAAGAAAAACCTTAAAGCAAACAAAAAAATACAATAAAAAAAATCAAAGCTCAGAGATCTCACATCAAGGAAATTAAAATAAGATTCTTTGAAATCTTCTTCTTGTCTACTACAGTTTTCAGATCAGAGTAAGTTCCTGTTCCAAATCAGTACTGGAATCCTGTTACCTGGACAACCTAATTTTCCATTACTGGTCTGTGTTCACTTTCTAATTTTTTCAGGAGTGTCTATCTATGCCACTAGCTCAGTCTTCACATTCACTCTTCCTCCATCCACCCACAGAGTCTCTCCCAACTGGTGGAATGTATATTGATGTCCTCATCTGCTCTCAAGAAAATACAATTCTTCCTTTCAGGGGGTCCTGCCTAATTTCAAACTCAGTAGTTCAGACAATGTGAGCTGATGGAATAATATCTTACCTATCACTAAGACCTTTCTATCATATATTGTATATAGCTTATAATAACCACACAGAAAAAAAAAAAAAGTTTAAACATTGAATCACAAAGAGTTGTTCATCTGAATTTATTTGAAGTCTGTGTAAACCCATTAATCAAGTAACCACCCAAACTAACAATATGTGGAGTATTCCACAAACAAAACTATCTTTGTAAAGCCTACATGAAATAACTGCCTAACTTAAAATTGCTGTATATCTGCAAAAGCTCATAGTTCAGCATTTTACTTCTAAATTGGACTTTCAATTGAATAGAAGTTAACCATACCCACCAAAGGTCCTTCTCCCTGCTCTCTCTTCCTTTTGTCTTGTGAGAAATAATAAAACAAGCAGGTTTTCCTATTAAAGTTTTTGCTTGTTTAGCTATAGAATGTTAACAGGGTGGTCTACCCCTTTCAATTCTAGAGCAGTTGTTTGGGGAGCAAGGAGGTAGGGCTGGACTCACTGCCGGTATTTGATTATCAGAGCCAGCTGGAAAAGGGTCAAATGGTGCCTATAAAGGACTGAGAAACCTCAGCTGTAAAAAACTAGCAGGAGGTAGTTTGGCTCCTGTGATTGCCCCCAAAGTAGTTGGAGAACACAAGAAAAAATAGCGAGGATCTTACAAGTTGTTTAGTAAAGATCATTTTTCCTTTCTGCGTGCATGTGTATATGTGCATGTGGGTGGGTTTCTTGGTCTTCACAACAGCACTGAGTCTGAGCCATAAAATATTTGAGGAAAACGCCTGAAGGAGGTACAAGAATCTTGTCAGTCCTTCCTTGCCTAGAGAGATGGAGTAGTAAAGATGATTAAAATCAGTGGTTGTCATTCTATTTATGATTGGGTGGTTTGGATGGGGCTTCATATGCATAAGAAAGAAATGCAAGCACCTGCAATAGGAATTTCAGAAGGGATTAATAATGTTGAGTGCTTGAGAAACTTAAAAAGCCTGATACTATTATATTCTTAGTATATTTTCTGTTATGCTAAATCAGGTGAAAAAGCAGGGGAAAAAATGCTGATGCTATGTCATTTAATATATTTTATGTTTTGTGGCTTAAAGATAAATTCTGGATTTTTTCCACATCTGAAGTTAAAAAGCATAGTCTCTTTAGCACACAATTTTAGTGAGAAGCTTTAGTATGGAGAATGCTCTGCTGTCCAGATGATAAAGACTAAAAATACAGTTGTTTCCGCATTTCTGGGAAGTGTTGATAGAACTTTAACAGAGTAATATATTAATATTCCTCTAATTCTACTATAAATAATATTATACTATAATCAAGAATATGTTTTTTCAGCTTTTGTATGTTAAAGTCAGTATTTAGTTATGTGCATAAAAATAACAAAACTTTTAAAATAAAGGAGATTTTTAATTAGTCATTTTTTTGTTTGGGTTTGGTATTTTTTAGGGGAAAAAAAAAAAACATTGTCCAGAGAAGACTGGATTATCAGGATGTTTACAGAACTAGTGTCATGATTAATAAATTCCAAAGAAAATTAGAATCCTATACCTGTGTAATACTCCTAGGACAGTCTTAGTTGTCTTCCCAAATAATTGATTACAATCAGAATAATAAAAGATAAAATGAAAGAATTCATAGAAGTACTTTTTATTAAAACTGTCTCAGTTTACTTTTTTAATGGTCTGAGTTAACTTCTACAGATCTAAGTCTGATAGATATGATGCATTTGCACAATTTGGGTTGCTCAGGTTCTAAGACAAGACAGAGTAAGGACTGAAATTTCTTTTTAGCCTGAAAAGGAGAACACTGGGAGAAAGAGAAATGAAGAGTACCCCTGGAGAGCAAATCAAGAGCTATTGTATGGTTTCAAAAACACCCTGAAAAGAAGGGGGGGGGGGGGGGGGAGGGGAGAAAAG
>VXBZ01012340.1:191523-243125 GCA_013399135.1 Heliornis fulica
GGGGGAAGGGAGAAAAAAACCCTGATGAAATTCACTTTAACAGATAAGGTAATTTATTTCATTTTAAATCATTGACAATCTAGGTTAGAAAAGATCAAGTCTTGTATTTTTAGGTTATTAAAAATCTTTTCTAATTAATTCAATTGTTTGTCCTGGCTTCTATCTGACAGCTGATGTGAGCAAGTTCACAATGCTGACTTCTTCCAATGCTGGATGAAGTTGTTTTTTCTTGCCAGCTCTTAAA
Organism: Heliornis fulica; assembly: GCA_013399135.1. Classification (NCBI taxonomy): domain Eukaryota; kingdom Metazoa; phylum Chordata; class Aves; order Gruiformes; family Heliornithidae; genus Heliornis; species Heliornis fulica. The sequence goes on from VXBZ01012340.1 coordinate 191,768, forward strand.
ACTCGAGGTCACGTTGTCTTTCAGGAAACTTTTTGCAACACATTTATAAGAGAAAATTATCCTACAATCTCATCTGCTTCTTCCTTATTCAAAAAAATTATTTAGCTTAGTTCCTCCTGTGCCAATCACATTTAGGAAGCCAGAGCACTTCAGTGAAATTGTAAATCATGATCCAAACGTAGAAACTTTTTAAAAAAAAAAAAAAACCAAACTATACTGACATGTAACAGCAAGACCTTGCATAATTTTACGTGAGAAGGTTACTAAGTTGTTTGCCAAGGAATGTTAGGCATTGTGCAAGCAAGTATTAAAGTACAAGAGGTATCCTTCAAATCTGTAGGGTCCCATAGCATCTGACATCAGAAATACAACAACATTAACCAACACAGCCTACATATTCCAAACAGAAATCTTTAATTTGAGATACTCAGTGAAATGAACTGACTGTAGACCAAATGGTACAGTGTTATTGTGGCTTGATCGGTCATGGATAAATTCTACATAGAGAAGTACTGATTCAGAATGAACTGGGTTCATTCGTAGCCTTTTCCATTTTTACCATCCCTTGATCCAGGGTGTACTCTAGGCCCCAGAGCAGGACACTGAGTACAGGGTGTTCATGTGATAGGCATCAGGCAGCGGTGCATTTGTTATATTGCCAGTGAAAGTTATGTGCCAGTGCCTGAAATGTCCATTTCCATGGGCAAAGTTCTTGTTAATGAGTTGTAGAAATCCTTAAATGTTTTAACCTGGCTTGTTTTCTCGCACCTTTGCAATAAATACATAAATACATATATACATAAATAAAGGAGCAGGCTGGGTGGAGAAAGGGGGATTTGTTTAGGTTCCCCAGATGAGCTCTTGCTTGCTGCCTTTTCGCTGTTACATCATTTATCCAATGCTCCATGCACTTCATATGGCACTGCAAAGCGGCATGGCCCCATCCTCAAACCAGCGTTTCCTCCTCCTTCCTCTAAGAAAGATTAACTCTGGGTGCCAAAACAAACCACACTATAATGTCTCAAAAAGTGAAACTATTTTGATTCAAAGTCTTACACCTAGGCTTACCTTTATTAGATGTAACTCCATTCCAACAAAAACAGGTGCATTTGGAGGCTTGGGGTGGGATTCACGTGTTTGGTGCTTTTCTGTTAATGAGACAGTTTTAAAAACTACAGTTGCAAATCAAGATGACTTCACTTCATTGCAGTGAAAAGGCTGATATTGTATAAAAGAGCAATATGTGTTTCATCGTAAGACCCTTCACCGTGCACTTTCCCAAATCATATTAAATTTAGAATGTTCCCTGTTATATAGTGAAGACTTCAAAACCATGCTATGGAAATTGGTTACATTCTTTATTTTTCTAGACGTGGAACTAAGCTTTCAATTATTTTCTTTTTCTGTAAATTAGTTGTATTTTTCAAATGCAAAATTATTTTCCTCTAGGAGTATCAAAAGAAACGTCAATCAAACTGGATAATTTTGCTTTGACCATTACACACTTGTGCTTGTGTGAGGTAAGCAATTTTCTATTGCTTTTTGTTTTGAGAGCTTTTCAAGTTAGTTTGTTGTTGGTTTATTTTCTGTTTGGTTTGTTGTGGGTTTTTTAATGTATTTAAATAAGTTAAATTCAGCTGATTGTTTCTGCTTCTTTCCTGGTAATGAAGAATTCCGTGCAAAATCAACGTGTTCCTTAAAAATCCTAAACAGTACTTAAAAGTTTATGTAAAGGATTGGAAAGCTAGTTCTATTTAATTTTTTCATTAAAAACTCAGCTATAAGTTCATATAGACACAGCCAATTTGATGGAGAGAGATAGATACCATGCTTATAATAAGGCATGGGAGTCTTTGATGTGCCTTACAGCTCTAGTTCATAATATATGTCCTGACAGTGTCATGTCTGTTTACTGAGGTGGGACCTGGATGACCAGGGCAGTGTTGTGCATTTTGCTTTTCTTTGGAATATTTTGGTGGATGGGCACACCAGGGTCACTACTTCCTGGGGAGCTGAGAATCAAGTCTATGGTATTTCTGCTTCAGGCTCAGGATGCATCCGGAGTGTGAACGTGGGATAGGATTGTAGGTATATTACAGCTCTGAACTGCAAATGATGGTTTTATACCTGCTAGTCTTTGTGATCACCATTTAAAAGAGTTCAGTCTTGCAAGCTCTTGGTTGGATATCTGCATGTCTGAAACAGTTTCAGGTGTAAGAACTAAGATACTGCATCTGTGATTGATTTGAAAAGCAGAAATTTTGAAGGCAAAAACTTCAGATGACAAAGGAAAATAACACCTTTTAAAACCCTCACAAAAGGTGTACATATCTGGGAATTCATTGCTGAATGCCCCTGTATTTTTTAATTATCCCCATTTTTATAGGAATTGTGGCTGACTATGGGGCAATTTTGCTTGTGTGAGCTCTGGAGCAATTATGTTCACTATTCATATAGATTCCTCTCACAGAGGTAGGCTTTGTGTACTAGTTTTATTTAGATATTCTGAATCATTTTCTGGAACAGCCTCTTTGGCCTAATGGCAGTGCACTCATCGTACGGATGAAACCTAATGCTGAATGATATGAATACTTGTTTGGAGTTGCATCTTCCCAGTATATGCTTCAGTGAAAAGATTAAGCACTTCACCTCTTTTTGTGGATAATTTTGTTTCTCATCTTACATATCATCTGCTGTAAACAGAGCAAGGTGCACCAGGGCGTTTTCATATCGCAGTGGGGGAAAGAGGACGGGAGATTTCTCCTTCCCTTGCATGACCAAGAAAGAGTTATGATAATATAGCCCTAAGTGTTTAAGCCATGGTTCAGTGCTACTGAATCTAACTGAGCTTGGCAACATTTGAAGGAGTTTGCTGAAGTGTGAAAGACACTGACGTGACTATGATTAAAAAGTATTGAAAAATTATAGACCACACTGCAAAAGGCCTTTATTCAAGTAGATGAAGTCAAGGCAGGTTAACTCACAAGGAACACTTTTGTAGTTGGTGCTTTTGTACATCAGGCAAAGACAAATTAAGGGTTGTTTCACTGGGTGTATCCTCTCCTTTGCCTTACTGGCCAGACTAAAATTGGTGGAACAAATTTTGCAGTCATAAAAGTTGATCTTGCTATTCATAGTTTTAGAAGGGATTATGCATTGGCAGGAGTCCTTCTCTGAGCCTACTTCTCCCTGTCCTATGCCTTTGATGTAAGTTTTTTATTCTTGGCTAGTTGAGAAACTAAGCAACAATAGAGAAGAAAGAGTATGTGTTATACAATATAGCCCAACAGAAGACACAGATAACGGAATTTTTTAGATATATGATTATTTTTAGGGAGGCTTCTGTTTTCTTGAGAAACTCTTCCCATATCTTAATTGTACCTATTACAATATAAAAGAAAGGGGTTTATCTGGGTTCCATTAAAATCAGCAATGTTAAAATCAGTAATGCTAGTAAGTGGAACAACTTCCAAGTTAACTACACACTTTAGGATGGACTGAATGTCATTTCCATCACCCTGGAACTATGATTGACCCCAGTGTATAAATATTTTTTGATAGCAATATTTTTGTCCCATTTTCAAGGCTGTATCCCAGAATATAGACAAAAGCTAAGTATCTGTTTTCTTTTTTGGCAAACAATGATGTCCTGATTTTTCCAATCTAAATTGCCCTCCAGGGCACTAATAAAACAAGTCATGGCTCACAAAGTAAATTTCCTGTGTGCTAATTGAAAACGGTTTCAAATTTATTAGGGTTTCAATCATCTTCCCAAGATCTAATGCTTGTGTTCACAGTAGTCAATATGACTGTTAATATATTCACCTGAAAGGTGAAAGAAGTATTACAAGCAGTTCTCAGGTATTTTAAAATGGAGGTAGGGGGATATGAAAATGAAAAGAAAAAAAAAAGAAGAAAAGAAAAAAAAAGTAAAAAGAAAACCTTACATTTCATATAGCTGAAGGTGGTTTAAAACAACATCTGAAACTAAGCACTCATTCTCATGGAATATTTGATTCTATTGTACTGCACAAACTTTTCCTGTATGTTTTCCCAGACACTGACTGTAATAGACTTTGCTGGTAGACCTTGCTCTGAGGTGGTAGAAAAGGCAGGAAAGTGACAAAACTGGTTCCTTCTTTTTGGTAGGTTTGTCTTTGTCCTATATAAACTGCAGCAGACAGAGAGAGAAGGGCTGTTGAAATGCTCTAACATTCTCCCCCTTCAAACCACACCACAAAGAAGTGTAAGTGCTATGTAAACCATCCCCCCAAAATCCACAGAGACTCTGCCTTCTGTTCTGTTCTTGCTCTCTCCAAAATATTGTACTGGGAGGGCACTTGTCAGATTTTCTGGCACCACATTTCATAGCAGAGTTCCTCCAGCAAGAGAACCACAACCTCTTGTGCACACTGAATTAATAATATGACAAAAGCATTTGGCCTCCATGTGGATGAGGGCTGGCTGGAACACTGGAACTCTGGTTTCTGAAACATTTCAGGATTTGGGGATTTGTTTTATTTTCTTCATCACGCTAAATCAAATTGTGTAAAGGAAAACAGGATGGGGGGAGGAACAACTTAAAAGATCCCTGCCAAAAAAAAAAAAAACCCAAAAAAAAAAAAAACCACCTCCAAACCCCAACCTCCTTTTTTTCTTAGAAACATTGATATGTGAATGCTCTGAAAATGCTCAATAGTTATGAAGAACACATACGATCAACTAGCGAAACAAAATTCTTTTTCTTTCATATCTCTAGTAAGTCCTAGGAAAATTCAGTCTGTTTTCATAGTTTTTATTGCAACTGTTTAGGTTTCTGAAAATTCCTAACTATTGGGCTAGAGTCCGACTGGCTTGATGGTGATACAAGAGGATCACCCCTGAGATACTAAATGATCCTCTGTGGAGGATCATTTAGTATCTCAGGGGATGTGGGAGACTGCAGTTCAAATGTCACTTTTTTTTTTTTTTCTGTTTATTTTGTTTTTTTGGTTCATGGTGATCCCACAAGACAGGGATAAGGGAAAGCCATGTTTATGAAATATCTCCAAGGATGTCACTTTCTGTGTACTCTGTATCCTTGGAGAGATACAGTCTTTCTGATTGCTGTTCCACATTTATCTTCACTGGACCATGACAACACATGCATTAATTCTCTGTTCTCATGTTTTGTCTGAGTAAAAGTGCAGTCGAGGCAAATGTACTCCCTTGAAATATTCTGTGATGGATCTATGAAAAGTTTGAAATAAAAGTGCTCTTGAAAATTATTAGTTTTCATTAGGGATGAAAAAAAATTGTTCTGGCGAATCGTAATTCTTGGATCGAAAAGGGACTGGATAAATCCCAACCAGCTGTAATTCAAATGGCCTTTACTCCATGTATGTGTCCTGAAAGCTGCAGTTGAGCTGCAGTCCCTGTGAGATGGGCTCCAGCGCTGGTTGTTGTTTGTTTGTTTGTTCTGTACCTACTGTACCTTTCACCCACCCTGCCTTTCCCGTTCCAGCACAAGAAGCAGTGCTCAAAGTCTGCAACCCTCATTTTATTTAGCTCCAGTTCTAAACAGTCTGGGGTGGGCTTCTCTCTGCTTACCAAGGTATGTACTCAACTAGTATACCTAAGGGGACTACATTAATATCTGCTAGCTATTTTGTCCAGCCACAGTTTCTCTGTCAAGACTCATGTTCATGGCAAAGACAGCAGAAGACCAGATGAGCAACAGTTGCAGTGCTATAAACTAATTCCCAGATGTAGAAGAGACTAGTTGTAATGGTTGTATCATACATGTGGAAATTAAGTCTAAACATACTGCAGTCCCCATACACTTGTGAGCCAATTAAAATGTCAGTCATGACAGCAGCAGAATAGATACTGTGTTTCTCCTTCTGTTTTCTTGTATGAATACATTTTCTATATGTTCATGATAGTTTATAAAAAGAAAAAAAAAAGGAAAGACGATATGGATGTTTCATTATCATATGCTTGCTGCTATGCTTAATACAATAATGCACTTAATTCCAAGAACTTCAAGAGATACCCATTGACCTCCAATAATTCTCTTTGAAACTGTTCTAAGCTGAAGTTGCATTTTCTGGGTTTTACATACTAGCATTGTTCTGTAAAGCTGAAGTAGATATTTTACCATTTTGGAAATGGTAGAACATATAATCCATATTTTATGCAAATACATCTCTTTTCTTTGCAGGATTATACTCCAGAAAGATGGAGTCAGAATCATAATATGGTTATGACAGTGGATATTGGTGGTTATACCCACCAATAGTCAGATTGTGTCTAATGGGAAAAATCTTGTCACCCATTCTGTAAATTCTCCCAGACATAAGCCTACTTTGGAAGTCACAGCAAAAATATTGTTTGTTCAAACACTTTATGCAGTAATGGCAATAGGTCTGATTTTCAGGTATTCTTCACATCAGTGTGGGGGAGTGAAAGAACTTCATGGTTAGCATAAATTATGTCCATTTTTGTACCATTTACCATCATTACCAAATACAGTCTTTCTTGGTTGAGGTTTGGTGGGGTTTGATTGTTTGTTTTTGTTTTTTTTTTATTTTAAGAGTCCTGCTGATTAAAACTAAGTTCTCTAATACAGGTTATTTTACATTCATCAGAGAAAGTAGCATTTTTAGTTGTCCTTTTCAAATGTTCAGTTTTCTCATTATCTTTCCTATGACAAAGCAAGGGGGTAAAAATATGTATATTTTAGAGGGCACTAAGGTTGTGAGAAGAAAGTGTCACAAAATTTCTGTCTTGTAAACAACTCCTTGATGAGTAAGGCTGCTACATTCAGTGACAGGCCCTTATCTTTCCATGACATTTAGCTTTATAAGTAAATTTGTATTTTCTTTGTCTTTAGAAGACATGTATTCTTGCAGCAAAGCCATAGTTTCAGTTGCTCAACCTGGAGTTTATTGAAAATACTGGCAACTGAACATTTTTCCTATATCTATGAAGGACTTCATTTTCTGAGTTTTCCTCAATTTCTGTTGCAAATTTTGATGCTTTATATTCTGGTTAAGTACCATCAAGTACTATCTGCTGATCCCCGCACAGTGTGCATCTAAAATAGTTTCTTATCCATGCAGAAGTTTGATAAATCAACATAGATGAAAAGCAGAAACCCCCCACAAATATATTTGTGTAATGCAGAGGATCATCTAGTCTAATTAGAGAGCAGAAAACTCTTGAGAAACTCTTGACTAAGGCTCAACTGCTTATGTTCAGAAAGAGTTAAAGATTATGGTTATACGTGGGTGGAAAATTAAGTTACTGGTTTCCCTTTCCCCTTCCATATCTTATCTTTGCATCACTTTATTGATTTTCAAATGGCTATTTGCAAAATCAAGCATCCTTCCTGTATAATATTTTTATGAAGAGTGTGATTGTGCAATGTGAGTTTCTGAACCAGTTTGTTTCTGAGAGGAGTAGTTTAGGGGGCTTTGCTGCCTTTGCTATTGCTTTTCTCCTTCCAGCTCAGGTTCACCTCTTTCTGCTCTTCTGTTTCTTCAAGTGACATGTCTGGACCACAAATTTTGGCTTAATTATGGTTAGGGGAGGGGGAGTGGGCCAATATTTGAGAAATGGAAGGAGACAAATGCTAATAGGAGACAACTTTAATGTTCCAGATTATATCATGCATACCATCACAATAATTTGTGATTGTTGGAAAGCAATTACAAGTACTTACTGCATTTTGATGGCACCCTCCTACTTTCTGATAGAAGTTCATCTACCACTTTTAGTCGCTTTGTTGGAGGTCCCACCTGAGAAGTACACTTACAGGAATACTGATCAAATCTCATTTCTGAAGTCTTGAAGTGGAATGGGAAAAGTACAGTGACATTGAGGATTCCTAATAGCAGATGAGTTTGGTTTCATGGGTTTGGTTTCTAGTATCTTATAATTACTTAATTAAATTAGCTTCTTTAATATTATGAGACTCACTGAAGTAGAACCCCTGCTTAGATAAATAAAGAATAGAGTTTTCCCAGATACCATACAAAAATAGCTAGATGCCACTTCATAAGATTTTTGTACTTGGAAGCAACACTTAGGAATATTAAAAATTATTCTGAGGTCATCGGTGCATTTCTGTTCTTCCAAAATTATTTGTTTCAGCAGGGGTCCAAATATTTTGGAATTTGTGTTTCATAGTAATGCTGATTAGAAAATTCTTAAGAAAATAAGCTATACCTTATCCTATTACTTTAGAGCTCTCATGAAACTTTTCTTCCAAGAAAAAAAAAACACTCATCAATCTATCTACATTTCAGAATAACATTGTATATTTTAATGATATATTAGGCACAGGCAAAAATGGAATTTAAAAAAAAAAAGTGTGTATTCTACTTTATAGCTTAAGCTTCTATAAAGTTGCTCAGAAGTTCTGGATTTATCTCCCTATTGTTTCCTTTTTGTCTCTGCATTCCTATGCTAGGAATTAGGCATGAGAGGGAAAGCTATACTTTTAGCTTAGCCAGGGGCCAAGTACCAATCAGTCTATCTGAGCATTCCTCTGCTGTTAAAGGCAAACCTCACTCTAATAGAAAATCTCAGCTATGTCCCAGGACAATGCTACTTCAAAGGTCAACATGTCATTCACGTCTAAATTTCAGGGACATAGTAAAACCGATATTTGAAACCACAAGCCACAGTGATTCCTTGGGATTTTTTTTAACATGTAAGCAGGAGTGGCTGCAGAGTCACACAGAGTTAAAATGTGGACTCAATGAAGAGAGGCACACAAAAGGAAAGCAAATGCAAGGCAGTTTAAGAAAGGAAAAAATATATTTCTAAAATACCTAAAGAACATTACTTGCCATTCTTCTCTCAATATATGGTAGCTTGATTCAAGGGGGAAATACAGATTTTGAGGAATGTCAGCATGAAGATAAACATCACACCAATAGGTCAAAGGGTTGGGGAAGAGGATATGTTCACCACATTTTCTGGCTTTCTGCCCTACCTATGGAGCTGAGCATAGTTGTACAACAAGTTATATGTGGTTATGATAATCATATTTAGAGATATATTGACTATTTTGTTATTAAAAAAAGTACATCTGTATCTCTCCAGGAGGAAATGCAGATTTGCCTCAGAGCCAGCTGACACAGCAAAATGGAAATCTGTGCTGTCCTTTACTCAGCTGCACAGAGATCCTTTACTTACTGCCTGCTATTTTGAGTCAGTGTAGGACGAACTTAATAGTTGCTTAATTTGTCCTGACTGCTTTGAAGAACAGCTTGGATAGGTCTGTATGACTTCTTTTACTGAATTGACTACTTTTTTTTCCCCTTTTTTATTCTTTTAGTATAATTTCTTAGTTTTACTTGATTTATAATGCAGTGAGGTAATTTTCCATGGTAGTCAGAGCTTATTTATATTGTACATTGCTACACACTTTATCCTATTATGTAGAAAATATCTATTATATATAAATGTGTCAGCTTTAAAGAGGTATCTGCTTGGAATTCAATGCATCATATTTAGGGAGAATTCAAACTGAGATACTTATTTGTCCCAGAACAGGACCTAGTCATTTGATGTAGGTCTGAGTTTGTTTTAAAATGGGATGTACCTGTATCTGTTTTGGTTTTGTCTTTCCTGTTCTTCAGTCTGAAGCATGCTTGTATAAGCTATGGTTTATGCATTCTCATATCTATGTATGATCTTCCTTGGAGATAATAGTAATAAAGAAGTACCCCCAACTCTCATAATATAAATCATCTAGAACAGATGTATGAGGCAACCTGTGATTGTTTCTTCTATCCACTTTTAAAAGTTACACAGGCATCAAATCTTCCCTTTCTATCAGCTCCTACACACTTACTAAGTGGGAAAGGAACTGCCTATAATTACGCAAAGTCTGTTTTAGCAGAATTCTCTGTACCTTGTTCAGACAGAGATGCTATATAACCATTCAGGAAAGCTGCACAAATGAATGAATACACATTCGACTCCCCTGTCAGTGAGGTACTGGCAGTCATTGATTCCCCTTTACCCTTTGTGCACTCTGAATGCAAGTAGACATTTAAGCAATCTTAGCTTTTCCAGAAAGACTATGTTCCAAATTGGAGCAGCATGAAAGGAAGCTGTAAGGAATTTTAAAAAATAAGAGAAATAAGGCAAGGAAAGAGATATAAAGATTGATCTCTCCTCCCTTAGTGAGTGTTAGCAATTAGGTGAACTGATTTGCAGTGAGGTCATCAGTCACAATTGGAAGCTAATTTGAAAATGGATTAGCTTAGGAAGTAGCAATTTCTGCACCGTGGGTTTCAGCAGTAAGTGATTCAATTCCGTAACAGACCCCATAAACTGGCTGAGATCAATGCCTACCTAATGTGCCATTACACACTGGGCATACTCCAGTAACAGCACACACAGCTGTGGCTTCAGGGAGTTTCCGGGCAGGGTTTCCTCTGCTCCATACTCACTTTGCACAGGTGGGTTAGCTGGTTTATTTTGCCTCAGGGAATAAACAGTTTAAGAGAATTAAACGGTGAAACTGTTTCTCCCTCTCTTGAGAATGAGCTTTTCAGGTCTGAGATCAGTGGCAGCATGTGAGAAGGATTAGTGCATCCTTATCATATCACAGAACCAAATCTGCTCTGTGAACTCAGGAGTCTACAGTAGCACAGTAGAGATTAATATGGGAACTCCTGACAGTTCTGGTGGCAGAAGGGCCAGATTTGGGTCAGATTTTTGAGCTTTCTGGGCACACAAGATTAGATAGACCTTTTTTCCTGGCCTGTTCCTAAGTTTTATCTTTTCTCAAAAAGACCCAAATAGCATTCCATCTTCACTGAACTGCTTTGCCTTCTGAAAATTAGGACTACAGCTATATTGCTCCATCTGTCACTCTTGAGTGCCCACCCTCAGCAAATACCCAATGATCCAAAGTTTGGAGGAGTGGGGGGGACACAGGAATGCTGTGCTGCCATTCAGCGAGACCTGGACAGGCTGGAGAGCTGGGCAGTGAGGAACCAGGTGAGGTTCAATAAAAGCAAGTGTAGGGTCTGGCACCTGGGAAGGAATAAGCATGGGTATCATTACAGGCTGGGGCATGACCTGTTGGAGAGGAGCTCTCCAGAGAAGGACCTGGGGGTCCTGGTGGATGGCAGGTTGGCCATGAGCCAGCAGTGTGACCTGGTGGCCAAAAAGGCCAATGGGATCCTGGGGTGCATTAAGGAAGCATAGCCAGCAGGTTGAAGGAGGTGATCCTCCCCCTTTACTCTGTCCTGGTCAGGCCTCACCTGGAGTACTGTGTCCAGTTCTGGTCTCTCTGGTACAAAACAGACTGAGATCTCCAAGAAAGAGTCCAGCAGAGAGCACAAAGACGATTAAAGGCCTGGAACATCGCTCCTATGAGGAAGGGCTGAGTGAGCTGGGGTTGTTCAGACTGGAGTAAAGACTGAGAGGGGATCTCATCAATGTTTATAAATATTTGAAGTGTGGGAGACAAAGGAAAATGGCTAACCTCTTCTCAGTGGCCTGTGGGGACAGGAGAAGGGGCAATGGTCACAAGTTGGACCACAGGAGGTTCCACGTTGATGTGAGGAAGAGCTTCTTCATGGTGAGGGTGATAGAGCACTGGAACAGTCTGCCCAGGGCAGTTGTGGAATCTCCTCTGGAGATATTCAAGACCCATCTGGACACCTGAGTGAATAGATAGATGCTTGTGTAGTGGTTCAAATAAGAGACTGAATGTGCTAATTTCCACCCATCCAGTGACAGTGGCCAGTGATGATTTGGAGAGATTCAGGTGCATGGCCCAAGTAAGCTTTGTAGGAGCAAGATTGAAAAGCAGATTTAAGATCCTGCTGTTTTGCAAGCTATCCATGGTAAAAATTCTTCAGTTCAAGATCAGGTTGAATTAATAAGCTGGAAGCAATATGTTTTTTCTCGGTGAGAATTCTTAAGATTTTGAAGAACTTCTTGCTCTAAGCTTGGTCAAAATCTTTGGGCTAATAGAATTTCATATTGGAGGTCCAGTTGGATAAATCGAACATCTTTGTTTTGGTACTTCTATAGTGATTCCTTGAAATAGATTTTACTTCTTAGAATGTTTAGGGGATGGGGAATTAGCTATAGATAATTACATTCTGAAGTGGAAATTCATCTTGAGAAAAAGGAGGGAATCTTTCATTTAAAAACACATAAATGTCAACAATTCTAAAACATAAGCGATTTTTATAGACTTTCATTTTATTTTCTGACAAAGAATTAACAAGCTGATATTTCTAAAGACAAATCATGACCATCACTTAGTTACTGAGCTGTAATGCCAAGATGCATTTGAAAGGAAAAACTGTATGAATAATTGCAGCAGATAAAAGACTGGAATTCACATCCTACTCCTAGGGTATATGCAATTTATGGTTACTTTTTACGGTGGAATAGTCACACACAATGCCAATACAAAGTATCTAGACTTCTAAAAGTGAGACTGTATGCCTATATATTTGTCATTGTACAAAGGACACATCCTTGTACACAGCAATAAATCACATTCAGACTTCAGGGCCTTAGATGCACTTTCTAACACTTCTTTTTTTCAAAGCATTATTCATAAATGTGAAACAGAAAACTTAGGAAAAATTTTGAAGAACTCTTCAAATGGTGTCGTGGAACATGAAACATTTCGTTGTTATTAACATTAAACTCTTAGGAAGCTATTTCATCACAGTCTTTTTTTTTTTTTTGAGGACAATCAGACCACTATATAATAAGGCTAGAGTCTGGTTCCACGTGCCCAAGACATTTTTAAAAGTGAAATTTAGCTTCAGAAGTGACTTAGATGTCTAATAGAATGTTACAGTCTTAAAAAAAAAAAATCTGGAAAAACAAAGTTAATATGGTCTCTGCCTAAACCATCAGAGCCATATAAAGGTGATGCTTGTGCATTTCCTTCCCAGCCCTGCTTTCTTTGGAAAGGAAATACATCCGCCTAAACCAGTGGGGAGTCGTGGTGTGCTCCACTACATCTTTTTTTATTTTTTTTAGCCAGCTGAGGAGTTAGCATGCCAGGGCACCATATATTTGTCTTAAAAATTATTTCTTGTGCTATGTTAAATGGTAGCTCCTTATAATAGCACCAACTTCTATGCAACAAATGCAGTGTTTTCATGGAATTTCAAAACACTGTTTCCAATTGGTATGAAAAGACATAGGTCCTTTTTTATTTTTTTTACCTATTACATTAATGATTAATAATTATGTATCCTGACAGCTTTGCCACCAAAAACCAGGAACAAAGTACAAAACAGAATAATGAAGGGAAAATAAAAAAAAAAATTAAAAAAATGGGGGGAATGGGACAGAACACAGGACACGATTACCCAAATTAATTTGAAGACTAAATTTGACTAGGTTCTTAGAGAACTGTATGAAATAAATGACCACAACAGCAATAAGGTAGGTGTTGACACCCAGGATCTTGTCTCATGCCTTGTACCTAATTATGCCTTTTTGCATTTTCACAACACCAAACACACCTCATTTTCCTGCGTCACCAGTTCTTCATAAATTTTTCAGGTGTGACAATTCTAAGAACTGGAAGATTTGGAAAACAAATCCCTGTTTAGATTTCTGAAGTAAATATTATCTGCTATCTTGAGAGCTGGCTTCACAAATTGGTGTTCCTATGGAACCACCAAGAACTGTAGCCATTGTTAAAATGTTTTTTATCTTAATAATTAACAACAGCATCTATAAAGTCTCTCACTCACCTACCATCAGACTGGTAGAATTTTCTACTTGTCTTTGGCAGCAGGGTGTTGAGTTTGGTAAATGGATGAGACTACACCTGTTTTCAACACAGGAAGGGGTATTATTTAAACCAAATCTAGCCTGCTAGTGATTGCTGTGATTGAACTGTGGGGTCACTTTTATACTGCAATCAAATGTCAACTTCTATTAATAAACAAAGTTACACTTTGTGACCATTGCGTAGCAAATTGGAAGTGGGGTAAAATTTCCTGCCTTTTCCTTAAAAGAAAATCTGTGATGTCAGTGACACCAGGTCCCATTTTCTGACCCTACAAAGTGAAAGAGGCTGGTTAAGGGATTAGATGTAAGAAAACTAGTTTTAGATGAAGTGTTGGCTAAACATGCCAAGTCAAATACAGACCTACTACAGCTCCACTGATCACATGGGAATAACACCAAAGACAATTCTTTTCTAACCTTGAAAACAAAATTTCCCTTTGTTTCTTAAATATTTCCTTCAAAAATCTTAATTGAAGGTCAACTTTTCAAGGTGCTTGATTGATCTATGAACAGAGGGAAGGAACTTTGCAACTCAGACTTAGAGGCAAACTTACTGAAGGCAACTGCTTGTGCCTTTTTAAATCCAAGTGTATTAGAAGCTGAGAAATCCTGTGGTCCCTTGTTTTATGGTATTGTGCCCAGGCATTTCTCCTTCCTCCTTCTAGTCAGGGAAGCTTTGGGATACTTGATCTGTACATAACCACAATTCACAAAAACTTTAATTTATCAAGAGTGCTGTCAGATGCACGGAAGGCAGATCCACAAGTCAGGATGTAGGATTAAATGCATATGGTCCAAGATCCATTCTGCAGAGCAGAAATGAAGATGCCCAGTGGACATAGATGCATTGATGTATATGGTGGTACACTGATCCATAATACCAGAATATCATGTCTAGTGTTTCCTTTGCACTTCTAGGCTTGTGGTCTTATCAGAGGTAGAAATAGACATTACTCTAGGATATGACTAACTCTGAGTCATGTACTAGATATGGTATATAATGAAGCTTCAGAAAGAATTAAGTCTTTCAAAACAACCCATCTCCTTCCTTAAAGGTTCTAAAAACATGTATTTAAGTCACTCTGCAAACTAGGCTGTCATTTTTGTCATTTCAATAGCAAATGATTTTCACCTTATTTCATGAGAACTGGTAATTGAATTAAGCTTCTACTGACCTGAGATATTATAAGAATGAGAACTTATGACATGCCATTGCTGTATCTGCTCTGCAATACCCTCCTGTTTCCTAAAATATTCTATAGTCATAGTCTCAGTGTTATTGTTCTGGTGGACTTTTTTATTCATTGTGCCTAGTCACTTCAAAGAGTGAATATATCATGGCTGTTTGCATAAAAAGATTTCAGCTTCATAAACACATGGTAATGTTTAAAATTAAAATACTGTTTTAGATAGCTGGAGAAACACCAAGTTCTTATTATGTACACTTTTTGGTTTCTGTGTGTGAACATGAATATAAAGCAAACCAATAACTAACCGTTTGTATATACGCTTTCCTCCAAGCTTCTATAGAGACCATATGAAACCCACTATGTGTATTAAATTATGAACCATAACTTCCCCATATCTAATCCAACATCTACAATTTTGCAGTTATTTAAGACAACTTGAATGGAGAAAAAAGCATGTCTTACTCCCGTTGGAAAAAAAACAATCACTGAAGAAAATAATGTCCCTAACAGTCAAAGCCAGAAGAATACTTAACTTATTGACCAGTATGATTCAGAATTTTGGATCCTATTGCATCTCAGATCTTATGGAGTTAAGAGAAATGCATATTGGTTGGTAGACAGCTTTGAAGCAGCTCTGAGTCTCCTTTGTCTTAGTGGTAGAAGAGTCCGGTTAGGTTTCAGAATGCAGATGGCAGAGATGTTTCACTGACACAGACTGCCCTAAATTCTTTTACTATTCCCTTGGATATTTACATTACATGAAAGGAAGCCAAAGTCATTTGGGCTGTTCACATACTCATTGTAGCCTCCTGGGAATCTAGGGAATCCACAGGTATAGTTTTTACTATTGATTGTTTCTGCTCTTGTGACATCACAGCGTTTACTTGGGGATTTGGCTTGCAGTCATTGAAGTCTCCTTGGATTACCACATTCTTCTGTGTACGTAGTGACTCACCATGATTAATTCTTTGCCTGGCCCATAGTATTGACAGTAGATTAAGTGGAATGAGAAAGCAAGATGTTAAACAGCCACCCACTGGATTCATAAGTGACTTCTAGGAATCTAGAACACCGTCCCTATCTGATAGGCTTAACCATGGATCAGTCCAAAAATTTACATATAAAGATTTGATATTAACTGGATGTCCAATCTATAGCTACTCACCAAACAAGCATCCTATCAGGCATAGAACAGACAAATGCACCACTCACAGTACTCAGTCTAAGTGCGTGTAATACAGTCTGATGAACTTCAAGTTGTTTATACAGTTTTTTTACATGAATAAGGTCTGGAATTTGTCCACAGTATCTCTCTTCTGTTTTTAAATAAATGGAACAAAAAATCCAATATATTTCTGCCCCAATGACAATTTTCTATCCATCCTCGTGAACTCATGCCTCCTCAGAACCACTATAGCTATGTTTACCACAGTCTGTAAGGCTGGAGGACAAAAGTGTGTATCACCTTTTATTAGAGCCTAAGGAAGAGTTTTGATACCTAGCAAAGAATTCATATCCCACAGTCCAGTGGCTTTGTTTGGAGCGATGTGCTCACTAGGTTTAACGTGTAGCCTGACCCATCACCCCTTGATCTGTTCAGGTCCTCTGCTGACAAACTGCCTGATAGGCAAACCTTTGAAAGCCAGGCAGATCCATAATGATGCAATGCAGACTGCCTTCAGGCTCCCTCTCCTGGACGTCTATGCCTCCATGTGCTGAGGAACCTGTTTTCTGCTCACGTACAGTCCTAGGTTGTTCAGGCCTTTACAGCGCGTGCTTCCCTCTGTGCCCTTCATGCTGCATCGTCATGCATGTAATTACACAAGTCTCTTAAAAGGTAAATTCGATATTTTTAATAAGCCCTTTGAATTCAATCCTTCAGGTGATTTTCCAGTTATTGGCTGTTTGTTCATTATTTCGAGTCCCTGTTTTAAAAATGATGACTGCTATGCACTTGCATTTCAAAATTTCATTTAATAGTGAGGGGTTTTCTTTTTTGTCTTGTGCTATTAAACACACTCTAGAATATTACTTTGCTTCCCCACATGCAGGTGTTATGGAGACTATTTATATTTTAAAGGTGTATTTATAGTCTCGTCACTGCAATTTCATATTCTCCTTCCCTTCCAAATAATATATATATATACATTTTTATTAATGGTTTAAATGTGTCTATTTAATGCATCTCCCAGGAACTCGAAACACCTGCTGTGTTAGGCTATGCCTTAGAAGAGTAGAGAGTTTATATATTAGATTTAGGTTTGTGGATTAAAATAAAGCTTTTCTTTATAGGAGTTCCACCTGGGAATGGCTGCTTTAAAATTCTATAAAAACAATGAGAAAATTTGTTTCTAGCCCAAACTACCTTAGAAAATAAAAGAAATTAACATGAAAATGTAACTTAAAGTTGACAAAAAATGAAGTGCCATGGGAGAATCACAAATTTTGCCCTGCCAAAAACATTTTGAGACCTGCTGTTTTCCCTGTAGGTGTCCACATGGCTTTGATTTTCTACTGATTATAAAAAAAACATAAACATTGGCAAATGCAGTGAAGAAAGAGATCTGACCCCACTGTGTGAACTAGCACTTGATGCTGTCTGCCTTGGTAGAGTCTCAGTTTGACTATAAAGACATATTCATTTGGTTTTAATTTAAAGAAGTTTTGTATTTCAATAAAATCAAAATGAAATTCCCTTTATTCAAATTAGTAATTAGTGACAGTTGAGTTTTATATAGATTTGCTGACAGTTGACTGTGGATCTGCCATTGTTTTTTCTGGAGTATTTTCCTTAAGATTTAAAGGAATACCTCTATAACTTTATTAAGAACATTCAAACAAAAGTAAAGAAAATTTCAGAAAATCTGGAGTACAATAAATCAACACTTTGTAATTTTCTCTGTAGCTTGTACACAATGGGAGAATCAAATTTAAGGTCATATTTGGGGCTGTAGGCAGCTAGTTGCACGAGACGAGGTGACAGATTTAGCCTTAGAAAACTTTGGCCTCCTGGTATTGTGGCAGCAGTTGCTGTTTGGCTAAGTTGTGGTGTTGGCAGCGAGAACAGATTTATGCACATAAAGCTGCCATTCTATTAGGGCTTTTATAACACAAAGTACACTTCTCAAGTTGTACCTTGCTCTGAAAAGAACTGAAAGAAAGAAGCAATTGAGTACCAAGAGAATGGTACCAGATGCTGGCCTTTTGACATCAACCAGTGGGCCATGGCTGAGCACTTCCTCAGCAAACCCTGCTTTCAGCCACTTCAGCTACCTTAAGAAACCCTCATAATAAAAAACACTATCAAGACTAAAGAGTTTCATGGCCTTTACGTGAAGAAGAAAAAAAAAAAAGAAAACAAGGAATTAAATAAACAAGAAGGTGATAAAATCATAAAATCTCAAGCATGCTGCTGTATTCCTTTCCCAAGATAGATGTAGGTTTTAAAGAACTGTTTCTAACACCAGTAAAATCAGTAATTAGACTTAGCGACAAGGCAATGTGGAGACTGTAAAGCTACTCTGATAACCAGAATATCCTCTATATTAAGCACTCAGGATGGGACTCAGGAGCTCTGCCTTCACATCCCCACATCTGCTGCTTTTTTTTCTGTGCATCCTGAAAGAAATATATTACAATGTTCACGTTTCAGTTCTCCCCCTGCAAAATGGGGGATGACAATTTTTAACTACTTCTGCCCTTTTATCTATACTTTCTGCTGGGATTGTAGGGTCTTTGGGTCTGAGTGTGTTTTTTACATCTTCAAATTCCACAAGGGCAAGGTGAAAAACCTGCTCATAAACACAGAGATATGCATCAGGAATTGACTCCTGTAGTTCCAATTAACTCCTTTGCACTTTTACAGTATTTTTTAGCCAAAAATCTCCGAGCCATTTACAAACAATGCATGATGCCTCACAAAACTCATGTAGTTCATTAAATATTATTGCAGTTTTGTAAATGGAAAAAACAGAGGGACATAGGAAGCCTGTGACAGAAAAATTATCATGACATGGATTGTTCAGAGTGCCTGTCCTCTGTCCGAACAAAGAGACCAGCCCTTCTCACTTGCCTTCTGCCAAAATATTTGCAAAGTAATTGTATAGGGAGGGAGTAGGGACATGTCATACTACGTGATGCTCCCTCTCAAATGAAAAACACAAGCACATATTGCTAAATTATTATAACACCAACATGTGAATAACAGGAGTGATGAAATATATGGAAATAGCTTCAAATGGCAGGTTTCAAAGGTAGCAGTTGAGCACACCTTTCTGCAGTTTGGATACAGAGAGAGAGGTCATCTTCATTAATGTAGTAAAGAGTCCCTTAATGAGCTATGACAACTTTGCCCTTAGACATAGCAGGACAAAGTGGAAATGGACAGCTGTAGAGCAGAAAGAGAATGAAGGCTGGGGCACACAGTTTATCCCTGTTAGACAGGTCCTCAGTACTACCTGCTCGTCAGATGACAGACAAAATATTCTGTTCACACCTACCCCGTGACAGATTTAGCACTTATTTTTCCACAGAAAAAAAAATTATTTTCAGATATGAGATTAGATTGGATCATTATATTTCTTTGTTAGACTATATTTTCTTCATTTTATTATAAATATCTATACCTTTGTTATATATTCTGCATTGTATTGCATAGTTTCTTCAGGGAAAGAAATGTCACGCTGAAAGCTGAAATCTTAAGACCTGGGTTAAGTTCCCATTTCTGCCTCTTATGTCACTTAATTAAACACTTTCATTTTTTGTTCTTTTCTGTTTTGCATATTATATAATTCTTTAGGAAATGCTATAACTAGTTCAAGCTGAAAAAATATTTCCTTCTGCTGAAAAGAACCCAGAACAACTCATAAGTATGTGCATCTCTCCATATTTCTAAGCAATTAGTAGAAATAAACAGGCACATATGTGTATATGTCTGTTCAGGTTTATATACCTATAAATAGGGACCACTTCCTCCATTATGGAAATTCAGTCACCTCTCAGAGAAACAATGGTAGATGTTTTCTGCTAGCAGCATTTCTCCAGGATCTCTTGGAAGAGAAAGTGAAGAATAGCTTCTCCAGTTGGGAGCTCTTGGAGAATTTAAGCAAGCTTAATATAATTACGTAAACTGGAAGTAAGCCAGGACACTGGGGTTAACACCCCTGCTCAAGTGAAAGGAGCCAGGGGACCATTCCCAGCTATAAAAGTGGTCAAGAGCTGTGGTTTTAGGTTACATCCAAAATACAGGTGACTCAAGGACATTGCTAAATGCCTTCCATTGAGAGCAAGCTCTAGTTATGTAGAATGGCCTAGCATATTTTTAATAATTATGTATACTCGAGGAAGCTTTTTCAGTTGTTGCTATTTGTGATACAGAAAGGTGAAAAAGTGAGTGACAGAAAAAATATGTTCTGTTCACACCAGTATTAAATTCTGATCTGAGTGAAACCATGGGGACTTCTCCCTGCAATTGGGAGAAGCATCAGACTTGACTTCAATTTTGTTGTGCAGTTAGGTACCTAACAAATAAAATTTGAAACTCTTTATATGAACTTGCTGTGATAGATTCCTACATGATTAATATGTTTTTTGTGACTGTGTTCTGCCTGAGCGTTTTCTAAACATACGACACTCTATTGGGAAAAACATGTTGTTATGTTAAAAGCCTGTTCAGTAAAAATTGTAAGCACTTTACATTTTTTGTCGAGTTTTTAGGAAGATTTCTTGTGCTGCTGAGCACACTTTCTCTTCCAGTGCTGACAGGCTGGGCTCAGAGAGTTGTGATCAGTGGAGCAGAGTCTGGCTGGAGACCTGTGACCAGCAGTGTTCCACAGGGGTTGGTGTTGGGTCCGGTCTTGTTTAACATCTTCATTGACCTTGATGAGGGAATAGTGTCCACCATCAGCAAGTACAGTGATGATATAAAGCTGTGACGAGTGGGGGACACACAGGAATGCTGTGCTGCCATTCAGCGAGACTTGGACAGGCTGGAGAGCTGGGCAGTGAGGAAACGTGCTTTTTCACAGTGAAGGTGTTGGAGTACTGGAACAGGCTGCCCAGGAGGTTCATGGAGTCTCCTTCACTGGAGATATTCAAGACCTGTCTGGATGCCAACATGTGCAACCTGCTCTAGGGAACCTACTTTGGCAAGGGGTTTGGACCCGGTGATTTCTTGAGGTCTCTTCCAACTACAACAGTTCTGTGGTTCTGTGAAAACAAGAGGTACTAGGCATTTTCGGAGAGGACTGCCTGTGTACAGCAACGTGAGTCTTAGGAAAACATCAGCAAGCGGGGCTTTTTTTCTGCTGATGTGAACTGTGTTGCATTTTGTTGCTTTTCCCTTCCTTCCCAGGCAGACACAGTCAGCTGGGCAGCAGTCTGGCATGTACACCATGGAAACTCCTGCAGCAGAAACTTCTGAGTACAGCTGTGCTCAGCAGGCACACAGGTGTTTGTCTGTACTCTCTGTCTTGCCAACACTGCCATCGCTCCTTTTAAGGGTGGTTGGGCTTTTTGCCAATCCAACTCAGGTGTTCTGTAGATACAGGGTGAGTGGAGCCCACCCTGCAAGAAGAAATGATATCATCTTTTTTTGTCACCAACTTCCTGGTCATTCCCAGTGTTTGAGGAGGAAGTCAAAGGGGACAAGTGAATCACTGAGGAAATGTTTCCATATTAGTATGGGTATTTTACTGCTTTGTAGCTTAGCCTGAAAGACTCGGTCACAGCATCTGGCCTTCAGTGAGGTCATGCCTTCCCCCAGTGATACTGCTGGATTGCTGAGCCACATGGAGGGCAAGAGGCTGTCCAGAAGGTCATCAATGACTCAGTGCCTCAATTCAAACTCAGAACCAGCATCCGCTTGACTCTTGATTTTTTTGTTCTAACCATGAGACTCACCCAAAATTAATTGGTAGGGAATTTAATGCTGGTTGGATTAAGTAGGTCCTTTTATGTTTGTGACAATAGCATGTCAGTGTTTTCATGATGAATAGAGAAAATCTGGTACACAGCATCAATCCTTACAGAGAATTCAGTCCTTATAGGATGAACAAGCTTTAGAAAGTCAAACAACCACACATACACAAACAAATGAGAGACAGTCTTGGGGCTATTCATTGATTCACTCAAAGGCAAGTTTTCTTTGCTAATAGCTCTTGTACTTCCAAGGCATTTTCTGCTGTGACCAAGGTCAGCATAACATGGCAGAAATCATTCTGAAGTAGGAAAGCACACTGTCAGTGCTGCTCAGTAGTTTTCTGTCTCTTTTCTTATTTGAAAAATAAACGTTACACCAAATATATGCCTAAAGTCCTTGTTGAAGTCTTGGAAATCTGACTATTAAAAGATTGAGAACATGATGCCTCTTCTCAAAAAAAACAGTCTTTAAAGGAGAGAAAATACTCACTTTGAGTTTATGTTTTATATATTACCTTAACACACATTTCAGTTAAATGTTTTTCTGATATTCCATCAAAAACTGATGTCAGCCTGAACAAATTTACTAAAGAGAAGGAGCAAAAACTGTATCACTGCTTTAGAAATGGAGTTTCTTGAAGACTCTTTATAGTTACTAGACCCTTGAAGAAACAAGGACTTCCAATCTTACCAAAACAGTGAATAAATTGTTGATTTATTTTTTATTGTTTATTAAAAGCTTTTGAATTTTTAGCATCGTAGCTGGATATAGACAGGAAAAAGTTTTGATGGATGAGAGCTCCTAAGAAGATGCAATAACTTGAGTTCATGGGCCATTTTTTGATCAGCCAACTCTCATAAAAGAGAATGGCATAAATTCATCCCATTATGTTAGGGTGATAGTAGCTTAAATTGAGAATATTTGCTTCTTTTGCAGGAGGAGTAGATAAACTTATTCTTTGCCTACTGCTATTAGATTATCTCTTTTCCTTCCTTCTTTGCTATAGGTAAGAAGCTGTGCTCTGTTCTAGATTAATCTGTGGGTGTAAAATTCCCTGCCCCTCTGCCCGTGTCACTGCTTTCTGTTCCTTCTGGAAATACTCCTCTTTAAGCCTTCATACATTTTGAACCATGTGGGCATTCAAACCTTTCTCAAAAGCAAAACACAGCTCACAGGTAGCTCTGAAGACAAGGCAAGAGAAAAGTAATTCATGACAAGTGTCAGTCATATTGGCTGATGTTATTTTGAAGGAGACTGGGTTACTGTAATGTAAGGTTGTCAAGAGCCTAGACAGGCTGTAGCAGGTCTTTGTATCTTCCTTTAACAGATATAAAATTCTGAAAATCTCTTAAAAATATTTTTCGTTCTATTTGCTACTGCAACTAGACCTTAAAATCCATTATTGTCCTCCTGTTCTTAAGGAGATAAATTCAGAGGTATGTGACTAAGTTTTGAAAAGTTAGAAAAACTTAAACTTTGGTATTATTAGATGATCAAAATGCACAGATACCTTTTTTTTTCTTCAGAGAAGTATTTTTAAGCAGTTTCTCATTCAAGTCTTTACTGGCTATTTTAAAATACTTGGGAATGAAATGTTTGCTTGCAACTAAGTGGCAGCACTTGTCCTGGAAATGAAATTCACATTGCTAAAGTGTTTATGGAATATATGGAATGAAAGCATATAAATTATAGTCTCTCTATGGATAGTTCTAAACCAATAATTTCAAACTGCAAGTATTACAATAAGTTGTGGCTGGAAAATAACGCACCATTTCATGAGGGCAGGTGAGATGGCAATGACAAAAATTTTACCACATGTAGCAAAAGAGTCTAGATTTATGTGCACCTAAATAAATAATACACTTGATCAACTTCACTTGTAAACCTCTTTTAAAATCTTCAAAGACATCACTTATAACAGCACCAAGATCAGACTCTCACAAGTGACTCTGCTTTAAAAAAGGGGGTAATATAACATCATATTTACAATAATACAGATAATTAAATTTTCACAAAAAAAGACTCAGTGGGACAAATTTTTTCTGTTATTTGGTAAAACTGTCAATTAGTTCTGATCTTTTAATGAATATGCTTTTACAACAGAAAATATAAGCAGTCAAATGAGATTATAATGAAGTCTATTCTACTGAATGTATAAATAAATTATACTAAATTTTGTGATTTCCAGAAATGGTGTAGAAAGGCTGGCTAGACATAAATATATTTTGCTATGGTATTTCTTTAAAAAGCATAATTAGTTCATACCAGAAGGTTCTATATTCTGGTTTTTGCATTCCCCTTATCTTCCATTGTTTTGGAAAAATGGACTGTGATTTCCAGTCATGAATACCTGAAGTCAGCTTCCACATGCTGTTCCCAATTGCTATTAGATAACTGTGTTCAACATGAGAGTATTTGGCTTCTCTCTGTACAGTACATAAATCTTATGCAATTGCCATTTCAATTTTTCTCTTTCCTTTGAACTCTTGAATGGAGGGAAAGAATTTCTTAAAGAGTTCAGTAGGAATGTCCCATTACGAAACATCAATCATCAAATGCCCATTGTACATGGAAAGTGAGGTGACTGTAATAAAATTGACATAACTAAGCAAGCAGCATCTGACCTTTAGGAGCCAGAGCTTATGATCTGAAGACCCAGTCTTCCAAACCTTTTGGAGTTAAGAGTTATCATCTCCCCCAAAAAATACCTCAGTAAATGAAGTGCTACATATGAATGTAAGTGATAAAAGAGGTGGAATAAATTCTTCCCTGACCCTTAGTAGGGGAGTGTTGACAGAACTGAGGTAGAGAGTGACTTTTGAAATGAAGGAAAAAAGGAATGTGTCTTTGGGTCTAGATGGGAGCAGCTGCTCTCCTTATCTTGCATCAGTGTTAAAGTAGTTGCTGTTCCTGCCATGTCAGCCAAGTCACAACACAGCATGCAATGCTGCCTGCAGTTGTTGCAAAGAAAAGCCACAATAGGTACCGTCAAAATGTTGTATCCACAATGTGAACATAAATCTTCCTTGTGCTTTGTCAACCTGTTTGATTTTGTCTATGCTGTTTTCCATGTAACATGCTGTCACTACTATATTATTCTTTCCAAGCTTGCTAGTCCTTCAACTATTTCAAGGGCTGGTTAGAGGAGGCAGAGCTACTGCGAGTTCTGACTCAGCATCAGACTGATGAATTAATGTCTTTTTATCGCTCTTTTTTATTTGTTCCCTCCTGCTCTTATGCTCTACTTGAATCAACACATACACAGCTGATGTAACTGATTAGTGCAAACCAAAACAATCAGTGTTTTAAATCTTAGCAGAAGGTCTCCGACCATCCCTTGCGGGGATCACTCTTGGCATTCAGATGCCACATACTTTGAGAAAAATCTGTGACCATAGAGTAGTATGTAACCAACTCTCTGCCCACATACTTCAGCAGGAATATAAGTGTTACAGGGTTATACCAGTACCTTCCTAAAGCTTTTGTGTAAATTCATAATATCAATCAAAATAAAATTACAGGAATATAGAATGTAGTATTTCCAGAACGCATGAGAAAGTTCTCCCAATACAGAGGTCATACTTAACTAATACCTGGGTCAAACAAGTAAGCTTTTAAACAGAGCATTAGAATAATTCACAATAGAGATGAACTGCATAAAGACTATTTACAGAGAAGTACAGAATTCTAGCTTAGTCTTATGAAGGAAGAAAAAAAAAAGACAAAACAATGAAACAAAACCAACCCCAAAACCCTGCCTGTTTTCAATGTGTGCGTAACGTTTATTGCTCCACAGAATCACAGACTGGTCTGGGTTGGAAAGGACCCCAAGGACCATTAAGTTTCAATGCCCCTGTCACAGGTAGGGTCACCAACCTCCAGGCCTGGATCTAGATAAGTTTGCCCAGCCCCCATCCAACCTGTCCTTGAACACCTCCAGGGTTGGGGCATCCACCACCTCTCTGGGCAGCCAGTTCCAGCACCTCACCACTCTTTCCATAAAGAACTTCCCTCTGATATTTAATCTAAACTTTCCATCCTCTAGCCTTCCTTTAGGTTTTTCTGTTAGAAATGTTTCAATGATTTAGGATGGCTTGATTACTGTTTTCTGGGTGTTAACAGTGGACATAGGTGCCAAGTGATATTCCCTTACTGACTCACCAAATATTATAGAGACACTAGAGCAGGGAGAAAGTATTTAGTAACCTACATCCTGCTGTTTGTATCTGAGACAACAGTGTTCTGAGAAATAGTACATGAAAAGAAAGAAAAAGTCCTCTTCGTGTTTTTACCTCCATCCCTCTCCATGCTTACATTACCTCCATTTCTGAGGTTCTACAGTACTTGACAATTTACATAATGGTTTCAGAGAGCAATTTGTGTCAGACAGTTACTATGGTCTCCATTCAGCAAATAGGAAACCAAAACACTGAGAAACTAAACTGCATTAGTCACTAACAGGGCACTGCATTAAGTTCTTCCTTGATCCATTAGTGAAGTCCTACTTGGGAGTGCACTTCAGGAGGTACTTACCTAGACCTCTCTCCTCTCTTTTACCAAACACACATTTCTTTCCCCTGAGCACAATGTTATAGGGAGGATCCTTCATTTGGCCTGACTTGTTAACAGTGTTTCTGTTGAGGGGCAGAATTCTAGGGTTCAGAATTAAGAGTATTTATAGCTCACGAGCAAGTTTATAAATAAAACAAAAAGAGGAGCTAACCATATGCCCTCTTCCAGTCTATGTTTTCAGAGAATATAGTTCCAAGAGCTCTTTGAACTTGAGAGCAAATGTGCATTTTGTACTCTGCAGATGTTACAGCAAACTACAACCCATCATTGCTTCTCTGGAGTACAGTGTACTGTGGCTTTAATTCAGCAAAGTACAGCATGTCAAATGTCAGGTTGTTATGACAGCAATAAACTTGTGATTCCCTTGAAGCAGATGTTTTAATTTGTTAGGTGTTTTTTGGGGGGAAAATCTGCTTGTATTTAAATAGATGTTCAAATTGAGAAAGGAATTTGCTTGAAAACATCTTTTCCACCTGTATGAAGACTTTATCAGAGAGGCTTACAACACATGTGTGAAGCAATGTGAGAAATCATCGCAAAGATGGCCAAATTACAGAAATCTCCTTCACACCTGAATTATGACCTTTCTGAAGTTGCTTCAGTATAGGAGCCAGATTTGTATCATGGGAGAACCACATTTAATATGTCTGATATTGCAAAAAGAACACTGGAACCAAGAGTCTGCTGAGGGATCCCCCTCCCAGGGTGGATTTCCAGGGTGTTGATGGTCCTTGCCACTGTGCTTTAACAGCATAATCTTCAAATCCTTCACTCCTTAGTGTGAAAAGCTCTTGCTTTTACCCTTGTTTGTAGTGATCAATGAGGACTGTGGTTTTAAAGCGAGTGGTAAAAGTTAAATCCTTTGATGGTTTTTCAAAGGCAGGGAAGAATTATGTACCTGTCTGAGCTGCAGGTAAAGAATGTTACAGCTGTGGGAGCACTAATTCAAATAATTAATTGTGAGATCAATCAAGAAGTGGGATCTTTGCAGTGAAATACTTATTGGACTTTACTCTGTTCTCAAAAGATGGCAGGGTTGTCCCCAGGGATAAATCTGGTTTTAAAGTTCAATGCTTGCTGGATCCATGTGGAAGACAAAAGCTTAGGGATCAGCCTGCATCAATAAAGAGAATACACAGATGCACTGACAAGATCAGTCTACGATTCCTCTTGTGCTAGGATTACACACCTCAAATGTAGTCATTATTGTGTCATATATGTTGACAATTTAATTTTTTTTCTAGTTCTTTATGCAAACTGGTGTAGTCCTGGCTGAACTGTTTAAAATTCAGAATTCTCACCTTTCTAAAGGCCGCTAATAACAAGTGAAAAAATGTAAACCTAAAACTAGAATGTGGACATTTCCGGGGTTTCCTTAAAAAAAAAAAAAAAAAAAAAAAACAAACAAAATCCCCCAAAACACCAAACAAACAAAAAAGGCCCACAAACAAACAAATAAAACCCCAAACAAGCCCTGCTTTGTCTAATAAGTTTTCTGTCTCGATGATGTTTTAAGGAGTTAACTGCAGTCCACCTAGGAATAAAACAGTTCAGCAGAAGCAGCTGTGCAGAGGTAAAGCAGCACAAACTAGCCTAATTCAGGTCAGCACAGAGTGATCCTGCAGCCAGACACTCAGCAGTGTTGTAGGGGCGATATGGATACATCAGCAGTGGGAGTATGAACACTTTTCCACATTGTTTTGAATGGTTTATGTGCTGGTATGTATGTCTGCCTACTAGATACCCCTGATAGCTAAATAAGGGGACAAGTTAAGTGGCTGTAAAAAAAAAAAAAAAAAAGTCTTTTAAGTGTAATTTAGCCTATGAAAAATTCTGACACATTTCTTTCATCTTAAACCTTATGGCCACTCGTATCTGAAAGCAGTGTATATATCCTGTAACAGCAGACAAGGAGTCAGAACGGCAGAAGTCTTTGAAAAGAAACCTACCTGTTTCTGGTTTTGAAATATGTTTGAAATAAGAATTTGGGTCATCTGCCACACTAATATTAATTTAATGGGAATTTACTTTGGAAACTTTATTTTCATCACACAATATGGTTAATAATGTGTTTCCAAACACAGCAAATTTGCTGAAATGTGGACCGTAAGCAGAAGGACTCAGCCTTGCTCTCTCCCCGTACCACACACATATGTCTGTGGTCAGCTTGTGAATTTTAAGCCTTTACTAAATGCAAAGCCTCCCAGATCATCACAATACATCACAGATCCCAGGACATCACTGCTGTTTTGCTGGTAGTGTGTTTATAATTAAAAAACGTGGTATTTGACCTTTAGTCCGTGGCCACAGAATAATTGCATTCACCCTCCTTTATTTGTGAATGCAAATCAGGTCAATTTAACTCAGCATTGTGTTTACTCTGCTTATTTTTAAAAGACTCCTCTTGCCACAGCATGTCTTTCTCCTAGACTCTTGCACTCTGTGGTAATTGCAGAGCATGCTGTCACACTGGAATTGCAGGTATGGATGTTTTGAGTGGTGATAGAGTTTAAGTGGTCTGGAGATGCCTTGGATCTGTCAGCAGCCAAGTGATGAGATAATTTGAATGGGACAACTTTGTCTTTGAATGGCTAACAGTACCCCAGAACAATGTTTAATAAAATAATATACCTTGGCAATAAAACCAGTTATTTATGCTAGCCAAGGATCTAACTCCCAGCTTGTTATGCAAGTGAAGAGGCTGCAGGTTTCAGAAGGCTCTGTTCCCAAAACTTGTCCACGGAAACCCATTCTTCACTGTGCCTTTGAACCCTCACCGTGCCTCAAGGTAAAGCCCTCCCAGGTGCCAGTGGATGAAATCCCCCTTGTATGGAGGTACACAGAGAGGAGTGAGGGGAGTTTCTACTGGTCATTATCAATCACACAGCACAAACAGTTTGGAGGAGTAATCAGTCTCTCTGTCCTTAACACAAAGAGGTTTACAACACCAGGGGAGTTTATTATTATTGCTGGCCTAAGATCATCAAAGTCATTTTGTTTCGTCTTGAACAGTAGTCAGAGGGGTTAAAGCAAGGTTAAACTGCCTAAACAAAATGGAAGCAATTACACAGTGGGATCATGGAGGACTGTTTGCTTTAACTCTCACTGACAAAAAAGGTATTATAACAAAAAAGTTCCCTAACTCTTTACAATCATTAAGTGCATCTGTCTTTTAAATTCATGCCAAACTTCTTCACCTAAATCTTTCTGGGAGTGTCACCGTTTTAAACACAATCGGTTCCTTTACCAACACAGCCCCCCACTCAGTGTCTGATCTTTGCAGTGTTGTCAGCACTTTGTGAGCTGCTTTGCAGGACAGGCCTTACACTGTGCTGGAGATGTGCCTGTAAAAGTTAGGCCTTAGCTATTTCTACTTAATCACTTGGCAAGGAAAAACAAGGCGATGTGGAAGAGCAGTATGATGGGGAATGCAGATTTGATCCATTCCAAGTTTTAAATTGCAAGATGGGGAATTGACTCTTCTACTCCATTCAAGGTTATAGCACAGCTGAATTGTCAAACTTGGCCTTCCAGTGACCTACATCATGTGATGGGATGAGATCTGCTCCTCACTCGTTTTGTTTTCTCTGTTCCTTGAAAGCGAAAGGTAGTAGCATGGACAGCTTTCACTGACAGTGGGAGCACTGCTGTATTACAGGCCTAAACAGGGTCTTTATTGAATTCCCTGCAGGTTCATTGCTCCTTAGCAGAAAAAAACACATCAAAGAGTCCTAGAAAGGTGGTGTGTTTAAAGAAAGAATAGGAAAAAGTTCTTCTAATTCTCTAAGCAAGCATTGACATACTGTTTATTGAAACTTGTCTGCCTGAAAGGGGACCAGGGCTTCCAGAGATAACCCAAATGAAGAATTGCATGTCTGATTTTACCATTATGTAACATGCTTGCAAAATAGTTCCTCCATACCCAGAAGGAACGTTAATGAAATAGCTCCTGTGTAGAGGTGAATCTTTGTAGAGCTAATGGTGAAATTTTTCTGTGATCCTGTGTCATGCCTCCAAACAAGGGGTGACTCAAAGAGCTCTCTGTATCCTGTGAAGTGTTTATCTTGTTCAAGCTTGTTGGGAGGCTTAAGGACAAAACCAGCAGGGAATAGGGTAGGAGGAGAACACTGCACTTACAATTTGTAAAAGAGCTTGCAATTATGCCTTCTCTTGGAAAACGCCCCCTTTCCTCTCCCCCTCCCCCCCCCCCCNGCAATAAAAACAGCTTGTCAACAAAACCAAAATGTTCAAATACAAAAAAAGATTTAATGGATTCCCAGTAATAGAAGCAGGGTTGCACGGGGATGAATCCGGCTCTTACTTCTCAAAACATTACTGTAAATGGTAAAGACTAAATAATATTCTTACAGAAATATCTGTGCATCTCTGATAATTAACCACAGTCAGTGCATGTATTTCAATTTGTCTTGCTCCAAATTTAAAGCCACGGAAACTTGTCATGGGACTCTTCTTCATTTTAAACTCTCAACTTGCAGTGTGCTGTTAGAAAAGAACTTACTGTTTTTGAGGAGCTCTTTTTAAAATGTTGAAGCTGTAGAGGAAAATATAGGTAAAGTGATGTAAAGGGGCACTGATTTGACTGAGGTTCTGAATGGGTGGAGGGCAAGATTGGCACCTGTCACTGCTTGTATGTTAAAAGAAAATAAGAGTCTGATTTTTTCTGAGCAGTCTGAGAGAAGATAGCAGGAAGGTGTGGTAGAAATCCATTTTATGTTGCAATTCAGGAGCATTTGAATTTCAATACTAAAATGCCAGCCAGCCATGTAACAGCAGTGTAGTATGCCTCTCGCTTAATTAAGTAAATTTCCTTTCCCTCCCCCAAATGAATGAATTATTGGACCGTGACATGATTTACATATCCTCTAATACTGTCTCCTTAGACACAAGGACATAAATGTGCTAGTGCAGACACTGCTTTAACAACAAGCAGACAACTAGATATGAGAACAGAAATAGATAATACTTCCATCATATAATGATCATGGGGACAATATCCTTATTCTTGTGTGATGTCAGTGCAGCATAGAGGAGAGTCATTCCTTTGGCCTCTAAAAGCAGGATATTCAAAAGTGTGTGAAGCTGCCTCCAACTTAGGAAACCTGTACAAGCTCAGATTCTGCAGCTTGTCTAATCACACCTAGCATTGGATCTTTATATCATATTTCTATCAATGTTTTTTCCCTGCACAGTCCTAAAATATAAATTATATGAGCCTGAATGTAACTGAAGACTAGCCTGGAAGATAATTTAGCCTGTCAGGGGTCAGTGGAGTTCAGTGACATTCAGCTTGACCTTACTGTCATTGTCTCGCTGCTGGCAGCAGAGAAAAGAGATAGTAACCTGCCCTGCAAACTCCCAGTCACCTCCTCCTCCTGAACCTGGCTTCCAGCAGCTGCCTTGTCCAGGTAAAAGACCACTGTGAATTGCTCTGTTGTACAAAATAAACTTAGTTCAGAGCAGGGTGCACCAAGAAATGCTGTTGTCCAGGATGAAGTTACCTGAGCAGGAGGACCCTGCTCTGTAACCCTCTCTTTAGCTTGGAGAAGAGAAGACTGAGGGGTGATCTCAATATTTTAAATATGTAAAGGGTGAGTGTCAGAAAGACAGAGCCAAGCTCTTCTCAGTGATGGCCAGTGACAGGAAAAAGGGCAATGGGTCCAAGCTGGAGCATAGGAAGTTCCATGTGAATAGAAGGGAAAACTTTTTCACTGTGAGGGTGACAGAGCACTGGAAAAAGACTGTCAGAGAGGTTGTGGAGTCTCCTTGTCTGGAGACATTCAAGACCAATCTGTACGTGTTCCTGTGTGATTTAATCTAGGTGATCCTGCTCAGGCAGGAGGGGTGGACTGGATGATCTTTCTAGATCCCTTCCAACTCCTTACATTTTGTGATTCTGTGTGACCCATGTCTTGAGGCAAACAGTATCTCTAAGAACCACATGTGGGTTTTGCACTCAGGTCTCCCAAGGAGGATATTTCCCAAAGTTTCACTGAATATACCTGTTGGATATATACCTGTGAGCTGACAAACTGGGTTACCTGCATTAAACAGTGAGTGTCACTGGTTTTCCTGCTCTGTATAACCTGGACATCCACCTCCTATAGGCACAGGATCAGTGGAATGCTCAGAATAAAGGACAATATTTTTTTCTTCAATTCTAACACCAAGAGGGAGCACTTATTTAGCAAACAAATAGAAGAAAGAGTCTATGACATTTGAGGCCTTTACTCCTGATACATGCTAACTTGTGCAGAGAGGAGAGATGATAGTTTTGGACTGCTCCCCAATAATTCATTGGGATTTCATTCCTTCCCCTTAAAAGGGCAGGGAGGGAAGACTGATATTTTCAGGGCACTGCTTTGAATTAACAGTTTCAGTAGCGGGCACTATAAACATCCAGTCTGGGTTGTGCCTTCTGATCTCACCCTCTATTTAGATGCTCTGAAGCCAGCCAATCCTTTTCTTTCTTCTTTTTTTTTTTTTTTATTTCCTTTCACAGACCAATTCCAAAGGATTCTTAAACTATAAAAATGAAATTGCTCCCTATAAAATATAATTGGAGCTGCACCGTAGTTCAAGTGACAACCAGATGCTGGAACAAAAAAGCCCAAACTGTTTGTCCAATTATGTAATTTTCTCAGTACTCTTACTATACAAAGTCTTGTCTATGATTCTGCTGAGATCTTGTTGGTAGTTTTCTTTCACTCTTAAAGGTCTCTTTGATAGCTTTTCTCCTTTATCTACACCTTTTCTCAATATAGTGACACTAAACACATGTGTGTTCTGTAGGATGGGAAGCAAATTTGTTAAGTGTAATAGGTCTTAGATCAGGCTACATAAAACACATAGCAACAATTACAGTGGCCGCATTCCCACCATCCCTTAAAAAGCAAAAGTTACCTCACCGACCTAACAGGTTTCCATCCACATCTAGTAAATGCAAAATAAAGAAAATCAGGCCACTTAAGTTTGAAAATCTGGATCTTTTTATTGAGTAAAAAAGTATGTGTTTCATGCTAATTAAATACTCTGGGGCGTTGTGGGGTTTTCCTGTGGGGAATTCCAGTCCTTGGTTTGAGTCGCCATTTGATCCACCCAAACTAGAAACAGCTATACTGTTCTGTGTAAGCTAGGGACATAAGCTGGAAACATGTTAGTAATTTTGTTTACTTCCAGGTGCTTGCACCAAGCTAAATAAAATGGTTGCCTTGTCATTGTCACCACTGAGCTGGTGGCACGATTTTTTCCCAAATTTGGAGTTGTGTGTTCAGTTCTGACACTGGGTACAGGTCTCACAGAATGCAGCTTGAAAGATTTCAGATTGTCTGATTTCACAGGGATCTCCAAGTGTTTTCCATTGGGTTTTGTTGAACAAAGTGGAAGGGGCTGTAAATCCAAGTCTAACTGAAGTGAGGGGGAATGCTGCACTGAGAGGAAACATTGAATGGAAATGGCTTTGGTGCCCAAATCTAATTGCACTACAAGTTAAATCAAAAGTTTTCTCTTCAAATGATAACTTCAAAGATGTAGTGTTCTGAAGCTCAATGGACAATGTCTCTGCTTTCAAATGTCCGAACTGTACAATAGTTGCTCTATTTATTTATATAAAATCCTGATTTTTCAGAGTTCTCATGTAACCAGTGAAACCGGTTCATGTCAGCAGTTGTGAATTACGGCATTTTCAACTTCAGGAACAGAGCTATTGATAGATGTTACATAAGAAAGCATGCTTATTTGTTTTTAACCTGGATATCTCCTCCTGTTTCTCATAGGAGAGTGCTGTGCAAATGGCCAGAACCCTCCAACAAAAAGTATCATATTAAAATTTAGCTTGGACTGCACCAACTTGTACTTAGTGAATATCAAAACCAAAGCTGTTTCTGTCTTAAATATTCCTTAAAATGCTGCACTAACAGCAGTTTCAAAGTGGTTTATGAGTACAGAGATGGAGAGATGAGCCGTAATTCAGCTTCAAGGTGATAAAGGTGTGAATAACCATTGTATGGTTGGAGTCCAAATGCAGGGGTCGTAGACTGTGCCTGTGCAATAGGACGTGTGTGCCCTTTGCAACCGTGACTTCTAAATACAGCAGGGTAGTTTTCTGTGATCAAGTAATCTGGGCAAGTTCATAGCCCTTTGAAGAGCTGAAGATTCTTTCCTTCTCATTAATTGATAGTTCACATATCTCTCTTGTGCCTCTTTAAGTGCTAGAGGATGATCACAACCTATTTTTGGTTCCTGTAAGCCTGGACTAAAAATTTTTACCAAGCCAGGAGAAAACATCAACAGTTTGAGGAATGTAAAAGGAGTTTATGGATTTTTACACTGGTCTGCTTTTGAATGAACTTTAACAACCAAGGCTGGAAAACCACAAACATCTAGCTAACAATGAAGAAAAATGAGAACCACTTGTTTTCTGGTGACTGAGGTGCTTTGGTATCAGCTGACAGAAGTAGCATTGTAACAGGAAGAATAGACATTTAAAAAAAAAAAAGAGAGAGAGAAATAAAGCCAAATAACTGAACAAACAAAAATAAAATGGAATTGATTTGAATGGGCAACAGTTTATCTGACATTTCTTTCCAAGTGCTTACCATCTAAATGATATACATCATCTGAAGCACAATGCAAGTATAAACAAAAGTAAAATCAAGAAAATATTTGAAATGTTTTTGACAGGAGTTCTTGAGTATTTTTTCTTTCCACAATTCTTCATCTTTTGATAGCAACTTGTAACTAGTAGTGCATAGTTAAACATAAATCTATCAGACACTGGCACTGGAAATACATTGTATTTCCATACATACCTACCCACTGATATATGGTTTGTCTATCTATCCATCCAAAACTGTATGGCTATTGGAGATATACCACTTTAATTAATGTTGTATTCTGTGCATAGCCTTGTTTAATTGTCCTGGGCATATATCTTCTTTAAAACTGGGGGTTTAAAATTGGGATTTTAAATCCCATCTGGGATTGGACCAGATAATCTTTAAAGGTTCCTTCCAACCCATTTCATCCAATGATTCTATAAAAACAAAATCAAACAAGTCAGAGTATTCAAAGCAGAATTATTTTTTTTTAAGGTTACAGCATCAGTATCTGCTGGAAAGGTGAAATTTAGATGTCAATAAGGATTTTGCATGACCAGATTTAATGATCATTCTGTAAGATCTATGAATGGGGGTTACTCTTGTTTGTCTTTTCTGTTTCTGAAGGCTGCTAATATTTTCAGGTTTCAGGCACAGGCCACAATTTTCAGTGTTATCTGTAGGCCTAAAAGCATTAACTATGCATTACTAGTTCAGAAGTTTACACTGCAAACTTTTTAGGGCAGGCATTGTGTTTTACTTGGTGTGTGTAACATCTGAGTTTCTAAAGACCCTTGGTTACAGTGTTCAACTGGAATAAAGTGTTTTGCCTAACTAGATTTTGTATGAGGCTGTCTTACACCCTGATATGCAAAATACAAATAGAATAATGTTTTTTTTCACCATCCCCAAGATGTGCCTATAACCTGACTATTCTTTATCTTAAACTCAGGTTATAAATTTTATAATAGCATAGATGCCAGAGAGCTCTCACAGAGACAGGTTTCTCTGTTGTCAATAATCATTTGTATCACAATGGGAAGTTTGCTACCATCAGCGCTCAGACATAATTGGCAGAATCACAACTCACAGTCATAATTCTACACATTTATTTTTTCTCCAGACCTGAGATAAATTGTTTATATTATTTGGATTGACCTTTGCACATCAGATCTTCTGGATGGTTCATACTTAAATTTAAGTCAGTTCATTCATTCAGAAATATTGTGCCATGGGCAAGTAGAGCAGAGTAGCTGACCGCATGGGCAAGTGAGCAGAGTGCTATGCCAAGCCTGGTCCATGTAGAGCAGTCGGTACTCCACAGAGACACCATGTTTCCATTCACGTTTAATAAAAGTGTTTCTGTAGCACCTGGCTCAGCCTTGTTCATGCCACTCTCACACTTCCGAAATAACCATATCCTTTCCTGCCTTCTCTTGATATGCATCACATACCAGGGAAAACCTTCAAACATTGGCAAACCTTCACACAGGACATCCTGAAAGAAAGTTTCTGAAAGTTACATCCTTGTCTTTCCATCACATAAACTCATACTGTGGCTCAAACACAGAACAGAAAATAGTATGTCTTCAAGACGGTTGTGATTGCAATGAATTATAACACTATCTCAGTATGATCTATCCAGGATCCATTTCCCCCCCAGACATTCATGAATGTATCAGATAGAAAATCTTTCAGATGTTTGCCAAGTGAATATAAATACGGACAGCTGGGGCCAGGGAGAGAATCTTTCCTTTT
Source organism: Heliornis fulica (assembly GCA_013399135.1). Lineage (NCBI taxonomy): Eukaryota > Metazoa > Chordata > Aves > Gruiformes > Heliornithidae > Heliornis > Heliornis fulica. The sequence continues at coordinate 228,607 of VXBZ01012340.1, forward strand.
TTTCTGTTATGTATCAACATTTAATTGGTTTGTTTAGTTGGTTAGGGCTTTTTGTTTTGTTTGTTTGTATATCTATGAATTTTAACAAACAGAGCTCATTATGAATAAAATATCAGGTGAGAACATAGACTAGTGATTAAGAGACAGTGCTGGTATTTAGGATATTTAGGTTCCGTTTCAAGTTGTATCCCCTTTGGAAAATCTCTTTATTCAGTTCTAAGCATATGCCAATCACCAGTCTTTCTCTCATCTTTGCATTTGCTTATAGTATCTCTGACAGGTCTCTTTTTCCCTGTTTTTATTCCATCTGGACCAAGTCCAGTTCAGATCTTTAAAAACAAATGGGTATAGGAAAAGCCAAAGGCTATTCACCATTTCCCATAACCTAGAGGCTAAGAAACAACAAAATCACCAGGTAATATACCATTTTTTTAAAATACAGTATCTTTTTGCACAGAAGAAATGTATAATCTAAAGCCTGTTACTATTGAATTTTGAGAAAGCCAAATAAGTGAAATGAAAATGGGTGAAAAAAAAAAAAAACATGGAGGAGTACCCTACCAGCTGCACTCTCAGAAGATCTGATTAAATGATGTGGGGAGGATGGCTCCCTCATTCTTTCCATTTTTCTTGTACTATTTCCACAACTGCCTACTGATGTCTTCTACAGATAGGAACTACGGTCTTGATCTGAACAGCTATGTCAGTTTTAAAGGTTTTAAGTGCAGAAAGGTTAGAGTGAAAATGGCACTGATCAAGGTAGAGGAAGAGATTCCATCTTCTTTAAATAGGAAGCAAATTTGCAAGAATAACACAACAAAAGGAAGAAAAATTACAAGGCTCCACCAAAAATATTCCAGTTGTCTTGTCACATAGAAGGAGTAATATTCAGACAATGGTTTAAACTTATTCCTGCCAATAAATTTCTTGTAAAGAGACCAAACTGAAACACAGATGTCCCATCTCATCAAATGTATATCATGACTGGCCTTAAGCCATGCTGGAGCCTTACTCATAACTGATTGGGCATTTCAGAAATCCCTGTCTCTCAATTGGAAGAAGCAGCTTTAGAAACAAGAATGTGCGTGACCGGGAGCTGCCCTTCAAATACTTTTTCAATATCTTTTTTTTACTTACAAAGTACACATGTAAGGCCAACCATAGCCTGTACCTAATGGCAGAGTGCAGTTAAACCCTGCACAGCCCTGATGAAGTTGTGCCTGGACTGTGGAGTTTAATTTCACAGCATGTTTTCAATGTTAGCAGGAAAATATAGTGTTTGGCTTTCCCTGTCTATGCTGAAGAGCATTTACGAGGGCTTGTTCTCACTCCCACTCTTTGGACAGGCTAAGCCTGCATTATACAGTTGACTATGGCACCTATGACTTCAAATGTCTTACAAGAGGTTGTACAGGAGCAGAAAATCGTGTTTTTTTCTTTTTCTGTAGTAACATGATTATCAGGGTGAACTTTTGTAGCACAAATAGTGCTTTTGTAGGGATAGAAAATGCCCCAGTAGGTTTCTCTAATCCTACTTGGGAGAGAGACATCCTGGGGCAATCAACTCATTTATACATTCTCTACATTTTTTCCCCCCTTTTTGTTGAAGAAAAGAGCTGGTTTGCTGCCAAGACCTGTTTAAGTGGTAACCTATGCAATTCATTCTAAAAACACTCATTTATCATTACCAAATTAATCTTGTAACAGGATAGCTGCTCTTATTTTCATTGTCATTTTGCCCTTTGGATAAGAGATCACAAACACATAGATATCCAACCCAAAGATTCTGAAAAGCATATATAAAAGGGGGAAAGTAGGAATGGCATTGCTATAATTATAAGCAGAAACAAGTAGCCATACATCTTCATTTCTCATATATCACATCTATTAATAATAGAATGAAATGTAATTTGTGCTGAATATCATTCAGTCTTGCGCCAGAAACAAAATTGTTTTCATACAGATCGATAGGAGTAAAAGGCTTTTCTTTAAAAAAAAAACCAAAAATGCAGTAAACATAATTTATGCAAAATTATTAAAATATGATAATTTTTTTCTGGCACATAGAATGTATCTTGACATGAAAAATTATATAAACAATGAACAGTTTGGTATGAAACTACCGTGCAGAATTTTAAAACCATACATACATCCTGTTGTTAGTGTAGAAAATAATATCTTGGCACTGGCAAGAACAGCTTGCTGCAATGAAAAAGTTATAGATGTAACTTTTTTACTGCAAGCATGCAGCCTTTTTCAAGCTATGTCTTGTAAAAGCATTGCAGACAAATTTAAACGAAGGGTCGAGGTTTCTGTGGCAGGTTTGGACTCTCGATTCTTCCTTTTTTGGGGGGGGGTGGGTGTAAAATTTTATGGGTTCTGCTCACACACTTAGAGGCTTTTCTCTCAAAGGACTTTCTTGTAGAGGAACACACTGCAAAATGTGTGATTTCTGACACCTCTCCTGTTCCCAGCAGCACAGGCCTAAATTTATGCTCTCTGTCCTGCGTCTCACTCTGCAGGGACACGAGGAAAATAATGTCTTATTTTCGCTTCATTTCCCCACACACTCCCTTTCCCTTCGTGTGCTGACATATCTCCTCAAACTGACTTTCCTCTTCTTTGGATATTGCATATCTTTAAGTGTTTTGGAAAGATGGTCCATCTCCTCGTATAGTTGGATGAACTAGAAATTACTGGTTTTCAAAGGCACTTGAAAGTAGGATGCATTACCAAAACTCGATAAGCAGGGATCCTTTGCGTTGAGCTTAGACCAAGGCCTTGATCTTCACTTTCCTTTGTTGATTAAAAAAATAAAAAAATAAATATTAATTTCTTCACTAAGCTGTGAATAACTAGTCTTTGAATGGTTTATGTGAAAAAATTTGAGATGGTGGATTTTTTAGGATTTTTTTTTTATTAAATGGGAATTTGCTCTCTTTATCCATCCCTGGCTGCTCTCTGGTTTGTCTGTGATAGGTCGCTGGGGTCAGTGGTACTCTTTCTGCTCCATGAATGGAATGACTCAAGTGTTTGAAAGAGACTAATGACTCTAATAGCCAACAAAGGATGAATTTGCTTATGTATAAACATCCTTGTTTGTATGCCAGTTAGGACATTTATGCACAGTACATCTATTCTTCAGGCATAGGTGTATGCAAATTGGAATGGAGCTGGGGGGGAAATGGCAAATGGAACTTACATCTTAGATGGAGAGACTTGGGAGCGTCCCAACTCCCTGGCGAGAGAGACTGCATGGTACAGCAGGCGCCTCCGGTCCCCCCTGCCTAAGTTTCCCACAAAAGAAAATTGCTGCAGGTCTCATCCAGCCTGCATGTCCCAGCAAGTCCCTAGTTAGGATGTTTGGAGCAGTAGAACTCTGGGGCACAGCACCACACAAGCCCACAGGTCACATTATAATGAGCTGGAGATGATCAGAGAGATGTAATGGACATCAGCAATTCCCAAAAACAGCTTGAGAGTGGTTTTGGTGTGCATTAGAAAAAGAAAAAATGAGCATAAAAGCAAAATCCCCCCATGCCCCCAGAGTTGCAAATGTTGTAAAACATGTTTTCCTACCATAAGCATCTGCTTTTCAGTATTTTTTTCTTCTCTCATCAGAAAGTGATCTGAAAACTTCTCATTTAAAAAATATCGTCAACATTGAGAAGTTCCTGTGGAACATTTTATCTTAAATAGGATAGAATACGTTGACTAAATTATCTTTGGGTGTAAGTGTTCAAATTACTGCTAAAGGCAACCTTCTTCCAAAACTGTTTTTCAACTGAAAAGATTAAAATTATCATTTTTCAGTCTCTTGTGTGGGACTTTGTATAGTCTGAAGTATTTGTTTTGATTTGTTTGTTTTCTCAAGCATCTTATTTCTTTTAAAAAGTATATCCATGAAAATGCTACAAGAAAAGAGAGGAAATATCCTAGACCAGTGACTATGGTAGGAGAAAGATTAAACTTCTGCAATTGCTGCATGAATGAAACACTAGCAGCAATTTAAAAAAAAACAAAAATCCATTGAGAAAAGTATTTACATCAATTATGTCTATGCTGTCTTCTCTCATCAAATGCATTCTTCCACGTCTTTATCTACAGTCTTGACTACAGCATATTATTTTGTCCTAACTCCCTTCCTTGGCAAACTACGCAACAAAAGGTAGAGCTCCATAGCCCATGTCTTAAAACCCTTCAGGGCTCTGTGGGCCAGACAAAGAACTTGCCCAGATGAGACCATCACAGAACCCAGACCCACCTCACGCCTTCAGCTAAGGGCAGTGCTGTTGACTGTCAGCAGCTGGGACCGTCATCTCCCATGGTCTACCAGCATGACGTCTGCCTGCCATGCAAACCAGTGGACTCAACACACCCAAGCCCAGAGCTCCAGTCCAGCACAAGTGTTTATTGCAGATATTGCCACAGCATGTCTTTTCTCGCTGCAGTAATGGTGATTCCGAGCTTCCACCCACAGCTTGCTTTAATGACAGTACTGTGGAGGACAGTGACGCCCACAGTTTGGTACGAAGTCTGTTGTCAGCTCTCAAAGTTTCTCACAGAGTTTAGCTCAGCTATTTAAGGCTGATGAGATCATACTGTTTAATAGACCAGAGACCACATATGGATGATTTACCAGCACTTTGGGTAACCACAGCTTCAAAATCGTTGAGCAAAGCTAATCCCAGGACTTGATTCTGGCAGGTAAGATCGGTCACTGGAATTGCTCCTGTCTAAGAAGTGCAAAAAACCTTGACTAAAGCAGCATTTGCTGGATTTACTTCTGTAACACTGTTATGACTTCACTGATGCCGGCAGTAACGTGTGGGAATGAGAGAACAAACACAGTCATCACTACTACACAGCTCAGCTTTGGCATCAGCCCTTTCAGAAACCTACACTTCATGTTTGGTACCTGATTTCATATTTTCTAAAACTGCCTCTTTCCTCCCAGCCTGTGCTGTGTTTTGCCTGTGAATCAAGCTGTGAATTTACACAAGAAGGGATCTGTCCCTTCTGGATGAGTGGCTATTGGTGACATTGTATAAATAAAAAGCTGTAGTAGCCATCGAGGTATAGATGACTAGTCACAGCTCTTGGAGTGTGGTTGGTTGTGCTAGATATTGAAAGAAGGAGATCTGGCTGACCAGATTCTGCCTCCTAAGCTGTCAGTGAGCCCCTGTGTGTTTCTGCAGGAGGATCAGAGTACGTGCCTCTGCTCCAGCATGGTTTCTTGCCCGGGTGTCTGGGCTGGGTGCGTATAAAGCCACACAACCCCTATATTTGCCTAATACTGTGCAGTGCAGATCCCAGCCAGGACTCAGATTTGTGGCTGGGCTCAGAGCCTGCAAAGCAAAGGATTCAGGACTTGGCCTGGGTCTGTCTGTGTATTTATATAATGACAGAAAAAGCAAATTCCTTACAAGCAAATATGAGTCAAAACAGAAACACTGTGAAGGTCAGCTGAGCACAGCAGTGAGATGATGTTATCCCAGCCACACATTCAACTCTTGAGCTGCCAGAGCAGCCAGAAGGACTCCTGGCCAAAAGTCATGAGAAGATGCCAGCTGGGAAACCACCCACCAACACCCCAGCTGGCTTCTCAAAACAACTGGAACCTCAGCATTTGAAACTCAGGTCCAGGCACAGCTGCAGGGTACAACCCAGCCACAGAGCAACACCAAGGGCTTCTCATCGGGTTTTCCAACAGAAATAATGTGAATGGGCAACACTGCCATAAATCCTAATTTGTAAGGATTTCCTTTTCTCATGAGAGGAACAGTGATGTATTTAAGGCTGAATTTTTATTTTTTATTTTTTATTTCTTATTTCTTTTTTATTGCAACCTAGCTGGCATAGCATTAATCCAAGTCAAACTATGTTTCAGGGTTGGGTTTGTTTTTTTTTTCTCCTAAATATGTTGGTTAGCATCTTGCTTTCAGCCAAGATACTATAAACAATTCACAGACACAGATCCAATCCAGAGTTAATTATGGTTGATCAAAGCTTATGAGCAGTCCTGAACTCCTAGTGCTGAGGATAAAAGCATTGAGGTCTTTTCTAAGGATGTTCTGTCCTTGGAACTATATATCCCCCCTTATTGGTTTGAATTTAATTTAATTTCATTATAACCCCATGTCTATAAATGCCCTTACATTAAGTAATAACAACATCTATGCAACTCTTCTTGGAAAAGTTTTGAAACTCTCTGGAGGCATCCAGCATAAATGTGCATTTCATTTTTAGAGATGTAGTAATGTGTTTGCTATAGTCAGTTTGAGAAATTACTTTGCATTGTGATCACTGTTCTTGTAGGAAGGCTTCAGCTTTGACCAGCTATTAAGTTAGGCACTGTACTTCGGGATATACAATGGCTACCTTGAAAAGTTTCCAGGCTACATGAGAGAGAAAGTCAGGAAATCCTGTCTACAGGCATACCACAGAGACATTAGGGCTAAATCTAGAATTAAAATCTAAAATCCAGGCAGCAGGGCTGGCTGACTGTGGCATCCTCATCCATTCTGGGCAAAGGTTGCCTTTGCACCAGCCAGTTACACCTCTGTTTCCAGGGGAAAGAGAACGAAACCCACTGGGTGGAGGAGAATTTAGCAAACAGCAGCTGAATATCCATTGCAAATATTTTGCAATTTTCACGCTACATTTTAGAGAAAGCCAAAGAAAGTCAAATATGAAATTTAGTAGTAGTTTTGTTTGTTTGATGGAGTACAGAATAAGGAACCAGGGCCCCCAGTGTGCACTGGAGTTGTCATTAATGTCTTTAATGTCTTTTGTACTGGGTTGTCTTTAATATAGACTCTTGTTGCAGATGATATGACACTTCACAGCCCCAAGTAAACGTTTCACATTGGTTTACATCTTTGCACTTGCAGCAAGCATTACCCAGAGGCACCAGTGCCTAAGAGGTTGTAACCATATTCATCTTTATGATGTTCAAACTATTACAGGTCTAGAATGTTTGTTCCTGAAGGGCTATACAGAGTATGTGTATCATCTACTCAGCAGAGTAGTTTTACCTGTGAGGGCAGAATCTGATATGAAAAGGCCCTTTCACAGGAAAAGCTTTCGTGTACAATAGTGTTGGCTGAATGTGATTCTCTCATAAAAGTGAGAAGTGGAAAATCCTAGATCTAGCCTTCCTCACTGCTTATGAAAGCAGCAAGAAACTTCTCCAAAGACAACAAAATAGGTCCATTATTCCTTTATGCCAATACGGTCAATTATGCAGCCAGCTATTTTGTTTTTCTTTTTCTTCACTTTTCTTTGTATGAGAATTTTTCCAATTTGGTAGTCTTCAGGACAAAGATTTCTCCTTATCCTACAGTACTGGTAGTTCCTCTTTTTGTACTATTGAGATCACAACTGAAAGTGAAGATTTTGCAGTATGTCCCTGATGGCTTGATAAGTGTTACCAGACATGTTCCAACGGGCCACTGATGAATCTCTACACCAAAGCAGAGCTTACATTTGCCAATGGTGGAATATGACTTTGAATTGGGCATCCAGAGGCAGAAGGATTTTCATTTCTGTTGTTCTGATCCATTCACCAGTCTCAGCAACCAGTGGAAAAACTGAATGAGTTTTACCATCAGGAAGAAAAAAGATTATAGTAAAATATAAAGCAAAATGTCAACATTTATTGCCTGCCCGGTTTCGTTGTTGTAATGGGAGAAGATCAAACTGGTAAGAGGTATGAAGATTTGTGCATGCAGTTATTAGAGAGCCAAAACTCTTGGTGAGCTTTGTGTTCTGACTCGAAAAGCACTCTGGATTGCATGACTACTATTTCATGCTCCTCTGAAAAAAATGAGGTGTTTTTTTTTTCTTTAACTGTTGAAGTAACATAAGTATTCTTGTCTTCCATGAAAAAAAATTAATAAAAATTATGCCGTCACTTTATTGACAGCATTTCTTAAGAAGTTAAGAAATTGTAAAGATTTTACTTAGTCTATATTCAAGGAAAATAACTCCTGGGGCTTGAATGAGTGCATAAAGGAAGGATTCTGGTATCATCTACTGTGGAAAAATCTCCAGTGGAAACATGACATGATGAACATGTCAAGTCTCAAGTTTGAAACAGGAGAAAATTGCAATATTTCATCAGGTATTTTCCATTGAGATCTTACAAGGAAGAATGTTTCTGGTGCCTTTAAAATTAATTTCAGGTTCCCTGTTTCCTTCTATATGGCTGTCTATTAGTCCTCTCCTCATGGTAATCTGTAAGGACAGCTCTATATATGTTTGAATTCTTCTGGTGTTTTAATTGGATGTATCTCCAGTGTGATACTGTAAGTATCTCATTTAGCGTCATTGGCTTAACATCCTCTGGAGCAAAGTGAACCAATGACTTAATTAACTTCCACTTGGGCAGTTATCTGCACTGGGAACCTGCAGGAAGCATTATTCTATTTGAGGGTGACAAATGAACGTACACGAGGTACCACACGCCACCCAGTGGGAGATCTGACAAGAAACATAATTTATTTCATTAGTGGTGCCAAAATGGGCTTTCAAGCTGAAAACCTAAATATGTAGCAGTGTCTTAGGAGAAGAGGAAACAGCATGGGCTTTGTCTGAAGTAATTGATTGTGTACAGTTCACAACATATATTTCCATGGGAAAGTTTAAGTTTAGTGTCACTCTTCATCCATCACATTGTAGTTTGTTAGGTGTTAGCCTAAGTGGTGTATATAATAAACAGTCATAAATAGTTTGGGATTTGGTAATATTTATCAATTACATTGTGAAAAATAGATTTAAAAGAAAATAACTAGCCTTGTGTCAGAATTACCTTTGGTGTTTTAGAACGTATTTATAATTGTTCTGAGTATACTAGATATTGAAACATGGCTACAGTCTCAAAGAACCTTGGCTTTCTTCAGATTTATTGTAATTTATAGAGCAAAAGTTAGTGGCAGCCTCTAATTACCCACAGAACCAAAGTTTCCTGAGTGAAAACTTGAGATCAAAGGGCATGAATAATAGCCTTAAAGGCATCTCCCCTTACATAGGCTACTCTTAGCCCCTCTGCTGTCCTTTGGTATAAATTAAGCACCTTAGGATGAATAAAACATGAAGCACAGAAGGTTTAGATTTCACAGAAGATGAATGGTTGGATTATTGATGGGAAAAGGAGCATGGGAAAGTATAAACCATGTACATTTAAAAATTTTAAACTCTGTAAGCAATCACCTTTGCTTTAGTAATTTTTTAAAAATATATTTTTCATCATTTTGTCCAAATCCTTTCTGCTGATAAGGCAGCTGGGTTGTTCTGTGTCACTGAGCTGCACTTTTAAGAATGCTCAGAAGCTTTCACAGTTCATTCTGTTGATTTCAGTGGGCATACGACCAGGCCATAAAACCACAAGAGCAATCACTGGTTGTTAAAAACCATACAAGCACTTACATTCAATTATAATGAAAAAGGTGCATACCTCTTGTGTCTCATGAAAGTCAGACTTGAAGGCTGTTTGCCTCCTCATATATATATAGCATGAATCCAGTTCCTTCCTGATGTAAAGTTCATTGCCTTTCACTAGTGTTACACATGCTAAATTTAATTCATTTCATATCCCGTCAGAGCATAGATATACACAGCTTTAGGAATTGAGAAAGGAGGACCAAAACCCCTTCTACTATAGATGTTTATTCATAGAAAATACTTTTGCAAGATGAACGGATGCATGAAGCAAAAGCTGTGTATTTGTTTTGAACAAAATTCTGTATTTGCCTTCTATTAAGAATAGGTTTTTTTGAAGGAAAAAACTATACCAAAACATAAAGACAAATTAGTTACTGCTCTGGGAAACAGTAAAAGGAAATGTTTCACCATGAGCTGAGAAAATGGCTGACTCTTCATCTTGGTCATATTTTGTTTGGTATCAAAATCTTAACTTTTTGAAATTTGGACATTTGAATAATTATTGATTTTGTTTGCCTGTATTGAAAAAAGTTACATCAGTCTCTTTCTACTGGAAGCAAAACTCCAAACTTGCAAGCCAGAGAGATGTACAGTATAAACATATCTCATTAAATCCTATAGCCCATCTACCAGGAAAAGGGGGTTACACGCTCCTGCTTGACTGGCATTAGGGCTTCACACAAAGGTCATCTGCTTTATGGGAAGTTGACTGTCCTTAAAGCTGTTCCAGTTTTTAGAATATGATTAAAAATTCATTGAACTGGGAACAGGAACCCAGGTGCCTCACATCCCTTGGGACTGGTGTAACCACTGTCATAGAGTCATTTTCACACTCTCTCACTGGCTCAATAAACATTAAAGAATTTTATGTGGAGAAAAAGACCTGCTGTATGAGAAATGGAGAAAAAAGGCATTCAAAGAATACTGTAGATTGTGATGATTACAGCAGTCTCTGGGGAGTTGGGACTCCTGCCTTTAATCCTTGCCCTGAATCCAGAAAAAAAAAGAGGTTTGATTCTTCCCATCCTCATGTGAGATTGTGGTAATTTTTTGAAACTGGGTGAGAATTTAAAAAAATAAATAATAAGGTGCAATGAAAAACCCTGATGTTCTCTCTGTGAATGGGTTTCCTGAATCTAAGTGTAGAGAAGTTGCAGTTTTAAAAATTGTAACAGCAAGATAGGAAGAGTGGGTTGATTTTTTGGTGGAAGGTATTGGAATTTGTCATCAAATTTTCATTAATTTCAGTTTATTTAAAGCTTAGAGTGACTTAAGTAGCTTTTGTTTTTTCATATTTCTTTTTCAAGAAAAAGGAAATAAAGTAGTGAATAATCAACCTCACACATAAAGCAAAAAACATTTCTATGCCTTTCTATGCTTTTGTAATTTTTTTTTCTCAGCACCATTTATTTTAAGGAAGAGCTGTGAGTCAGTTTTGTTTTACTAGATTGTAGTCCAATAATTAAAAACTGGATTTTTTTCCCTTTTGTGAAGTATGATGATGAAAAGAACCATTTTTCAAGCAGTTTTAATCTTATCTCTGAATAGGTGTAGTTATTCTGAAATTGGCAGGTTTCAGGAAAACTTTGAGCTCCTAGAGCTGATTCAAAGCCCTCTGAGTAGGTGACAGTCTTTCTGTTGACTTAAGCTGTCTATGGAGGGGATGCTATCAGAATTAAAACATACTAAGAATCTGTGTCTGTGTAATCTAGTCTAGTGACAGAGGTTTAGAGGAAGGAGAGATATCTCAAAGTTATCTCAATATTACAGAAATTTGAATAATTATGCTTTTGATGTAAGGATATTTTTTATTGCTTGGGTTGGGGTTTTTTTTCTTGCTACATTATAGACATAACATACTGACATTGAGGACACCATAGAGGCTAATGAATTCCAATCAATACAGGCACAATGAGCCAGGCAATAAGCACACTCCGAAACCCTCAGCGGTCAAGCAGTTCTAGCAAACAAAGCTGTTTTATAATATATCGGCACACTCTTTGCATTTCACTGTGGAATAAAAGGGGTAGTTAGTTTAGTGGATCATGAAAAAATAAATCTCGAGGAGCAAATATTCTCACTTACAAGAGTTTTATAACAATAAGACCATTTCAAAAGGAAAGGGAGTTCACAGGTCATTCTTATTAAGTGCTTGAATGATTTATTTTAACACAACACTCCCTTCTGCTAGAGCTGGGAGAGCTGAAGTACGTTTTTTTCTTGCAGAAAGGCCTTCTAAAGCTCTGCTGGGCTGCTGGATTGGGAGGGTGAGTACTGCTAGCTCATCACACTAGTTGCAGCACACTTCCATCAACGCAGGCAAACTAGTCTGGGAAGGAGAATTTGCTGGTTTGAATCCCCCTTTTGCCTCTCCCTGACTTCCAGAGTTTGCCAAATGCCCCTTCAGGAACAGTTAGGTGGTCCTTGTAGTTGTCCTTGCAAGCTGGATAAACTGTTAACTTTTCTGTCCTTTTCTACACTATTTATTTAAGGAACAGACCAATAATGCCTCTTTTTTATCTGCTGTAAAGCATTTCTGATGTCTTCAAATAGCCAGACTGTACAGAATATTAAAAACATAATATGAGATACAATTCCTCACCCATATCATAAACTATATCTTTTGGGACTCCAGCTTTGCTTTTAATTACATCATTACCCTAATTATCTTATTAACGTCCTCTAGTGTAAGCAGCCCTTTCTAGAAGAATAAAATAAAGGCTTTTTTTCTTTACCCCTGTGGCAGGCTCCTGATCGAATGTTCGGAAACTATTACACTAATCATAACCATTTCACTGTTATCTTCTGCTTTCCCCATCTGTTTGCCCATATCCGCATGTCTCCTGCCATAGCCTCAGACTGTAAGCTCTCTGAGGCAGAGTGGCTTGCAGAGCTTTGCACAGTGTTTGTTCCTAATTGGAGTGTGTGGGTGGTGGAAGGGTTATAATGATAGATTTGGTTTCCAGATTATCAATAATATTATATTAAGTTGTAACATTTTTGCCAATGCACTTCCTTACCTTATAATATTGGCGTACTGTGTAGCATTTGCAAGAAAATTGGGGCCAGCAACTCATTTATTAATTAAACTGATTGATAAATAGCAACTGAAGCAGTTTGGGTATAATAAAGGCAAATATTTTTTTTTTTTCCTTAGTGGTAGAAATTCATGAGCTCGAGACACTTTGCAGAAGTGGGAGATGAAACACTCAAACAAGAATTTGATTATGTAATGTCAACCCGATTCATGTTTCTCATTTCTCACAATTAGTTCAGGCCCTTCATCTATCCATGCCATCCATGCAGCACTTCTACACCCGTTGTTTATCACCTTCTTCATTTATTCTTGCTTTGCAAGTGTGACATATTTAAAATGCTTAGGAGGAAATTATAGATCAGACTGGGCAGTCACACTTTTTTTCCCCATTTTAATATAAGAAGAAATATGAATTTAAACCCATGTTCATCAAAGAGAGCATTGGTTTGAGAACACTAGGTCTTGGTTTCAACAGTAAAAGAGTACAAGCTGAAAATATGATACAGCTGTGCTGATCTCTTTGTGATTATTTTGAAAAGCTGGCTATCTGCCCCCTCTGACAGCCTGTGAACATGGCCAATAATTTAACATTCATGCCGCTCCTGTTTTGGCATCATATACATGAATCATGTGGTCATCACTTTCCAAATTGGTAGTAGATCAGAAAAGAGTTAATGACTAAAGTTTTGGTCATGAGTTGTTCCATTGTTCCACAATAAAAACCACTGCAAAGTGAAATATCAAGGCATAAAGGACATTTTGTGTCATGACGTATAAGTCATGGAGGATTTCTTTTTTAGTACATCTGATTTCTAACTTTGGAAGTCTCCTGGAGAGTTGATCAACTCGATATCCCTGAATGCAAAGCACGGTCCAAGATTTCATTGATTCTTCTTTGACTCTAGAAGTTTCTCTGACACTGGATGGATAATCAGCCATTTAATATCGCTCCTGCTGAGTTGCAAAAGAATAGGTCATATTTCATCTACACTTCAAAAGTCTGTGGAAGGCTTGCAATTAGATTTTCTTAAGTTACAATCTACACACTTATTACTTGCCTGGCTTTCGGGGTTTTTTTTAGTGTGGCTGAAATCTGAAGGGCAGCCCTTGTTAGGTTATGTGGTGAAAGGATGATTTTCATCCTGAACATTGCTCCAGCAAAGACTGCATGGCCCTGCTAGAGGCCTGGAGTCATCCCTAGGTGTAGGTCTTACCTGCACTTGTATTTTTTGTGTTAAGTAAATCTAAGTGTGAAAATCCCCCTGTGGAGAATCACTCTTGATCCTCAGTCCACCTGGGCACTGTGCTTATCTGCATGTCCTTTCAAAGCAAAGCTGATAATCTAATTAGACGACATGCTGGGCGATTTTCAACACAGCAGTGAGCCACATATAACTTCACCAATTCTTCATCTGTGCTTTATTATATTGGAGCACATGTGTGACCCCAACAGCCAATTTGAGAGGAGCTTCTCTGTATTGGCATGGTAAATTGGGCCTGTTAGAGAATCATGAGTTTCTGCTTATTTGAATATTAGCTTTTGTCTTTTTTTATGGATGAGCCAGCAGAAATAAAAAGCAGAGGTTCATGTGGAGACAGAGCTAAAGTTAGACTGAATGTCACATAAACTGGGAGTTTTCAGGCCAGGGAAAGCACAGAAGGGCAGTGAACACTAATCCAGTGATGGCAGAGGCCTGTACATGTCTGCCTCATATGTGGCATGAGCTGTGTGATCCTTTTGTTTGCGTTTGACTCCCGTTTAGCTCTATATATGTATATATGGTCACAGAGAGATGTTGTCTCTGTACATATTAGCATAACATGAAATTTCTTCCCTTATCTGTCTTAGTAAGCAGCTACCACCACTTTGGTTCTTCACTGCATTGAGAACAAAGAGGGGAGAAACAGTGTCACCAGCCTTCCTCGGACACATGGAAGAGCTACCCTACATTTCACACTAAAGCTGACAAGCTTACGAGCCTTCTCAAGGACATTGTGGGAATTTAAGCAAATGTCTCATTGCCACAAAAAAAAAAAA
>VXBZ01012340.1:243150-260508 GCA_013399135.1 Heliornis fulica
TGCTTATTTCATCAAACAAGGTCTCTAGCTTGCTCGCTGTTGGTGCAGAACACATGCGTACACCTGCCATACATTTGGCACCAAAGACATTGTGGAGCTTATGTTCCAAAGTAAACATGAAACTGAGAGCAAAACACAGCAATCAAAAGCAGACAGTGCTTCAACTTGATGTAATGTAAGAAACATGACTTTGTGACAAATACACTGCTGATTTTATTTTGTCGCTAGTGTGATACATGAACATTCTTTTGGTGATAATTTGAACAAAGAAGTCTGTTGAAACTTCTGTAGTCAGAATAACAGGAGTTGGATAACATTTTTGGCTCATGGGGTTATTTGCTTGTTTGTTTGTTTGTTTATATTCCTGGTGGCAACTGGAAATGCTCACGCTACCCAAAGTGACGGGAAAAATTGTCAGCATCTCAGCAGTCCCCACCGCTCCCCTCCCCAAAGAAAAAAAATGCTTTCCTATTCAGCTGTTAAAATTCATACACATACAGCCTTGATCTAAGATTTGCAAAGTCAGTTCCTTAGGATTAATAGTGTTGCTAAGGATTGCATGAGTGCTTAAAATCAGATGTTATCCACCTAATACCCAATCTGTTTTACCCATTTAATCTGCATCTCTCTAGGTTGCATTTAACTGTCCTATCTAGGATAAAAGAAGCTGTTAGGTAGAAGCACAGGCACATGGTAGACATTAGAAAGATTTGAACATAAATGGAAGCCACCTAAAATTTAAGGGGTCAGCTTAGCTTCCTACTCCATATCAAAAGCTATGACTGGCTGGAAAGCTAATAAAAGGAGGTAATAATTTACAGCTTAGCCACTGAGGACTTCTTTGAAGCTGTTTTTACATGGAGATTTTTTAATTCATTAGTTAGCTCTCCCAAAATATATTAGTGTGAAAATAGCAAAGAATCAGAATAAAGCAAAGCTTTTATGACTGTAAAATTAATCTTCATGGGAAAAAACAGAATTCCCAGCTGAAATGGGTAAGAAATCAATAAAAGTACTGAGTGATAAAACAACATTTTCAGGTCTTCCAATCCCATTGTACTCCATGCAAATGCAATTCAGTGATTGTAGTGGAAATTTTTTTTTTTGTCTCCAGATAGTAGTCAGATGACAAAGATGTTATCCAATAGAGGAAATGCAATTGGTTTTATTTTCAATATACTACCTGTTAAATAATTAACATGCATAGATATCTGCATATGATGATGCCTAATGTATGACACACACATTAAACTGTAACCAGATCAGCTGCACATACACTTTAGAAAGTGTATGTTATATAATAGAAGAACAGGGAAATTTTGTTAATGATCTAAAGAAACAAAAGTAGGTTTTTCATCATCAGGTTTTCAGGGGCTGAAAGCTCCAACTATGAGAACTGCAGAAACTCCTACCTGAATAACTGCTTTTGCCATGTTTATAACAAAGCCGATCTGATAATGATGATGATGGAAGTAGCATAGTACCATATTTTAGACTCCTGGACTAAAAAACAACATTTTTTTTAGAAGATAAGATAGCCTGATATGAGAGACTGAAGACTGATAAGTAATATATAACCATTTTGATAGGTGTTTGTTAATAAAGTGAGTGGATTGGAGCTTCATTCTCAGGAATATCATCAGAGGCAAGAGTCCACCCAATCTTCACTGCCTGTGAGTAGCAATACTGTCAGTGGGATTCAGAGAAGCAGAAGCTATTTCATCCTGCACAAAGCAGCTTGTCCTGGTGGTGTTAATGCTGAAGGAAGACAACTGGGAAAACAAAATACAGGATGAGTTGAAAGTCAGAGAAGGGTTTATGAAAGCATCAGCAGCACTAAATGTTTCTAATGTTAAGAAAGGTGTAGGGAAATTATTTAGACAAATTTTTTTAAATAAAGATTAAATAGTTCGTCTGGGTGAACTTAAATGCTTTTATTTTCATGTAGCTCTGACTCTTCTACTGCTGATGTTTTTTCCATGATTGATCTACTTTTTGTGCTTTTTCTTAAAACTCACTCTCATATGGCCAAGAGATAGGAAATAAAGACATTGCCTCAGCTCTTTTATAACTTTGTTACTTCTGTATTCCTTTGAAATTGCCCAAAGTCCAGATATTTGGGTAAACTGTGCATTATTTAGCTCCTTGGTTTTCTAACTGAGCAGTAGTATTTATATGAGATGCCACATAGTTGAACACTAGTAGCACTAGTCGAACAGAAGTGAAAAGACTTATTAAAAATATAGCATCCTGTGTCTTCTTTTCTCTACCAAGCATTAAAAAAATCATTAGCATAATACAGAATTTCAAATATTTATAACCTCTTTTTAACTTATATTTTATTCATTAGTTGTAAATGCTCTAAAGTGACCAGTATCCTCTGTCATGCTGTCCCAGAAATCTTCATGCCTATCCATTGGGACCATCAGTCCCATTTATTTTTGGTTATGCCATGTCCACAGGTTTCACTGTGTCAATCTGCTGCAACTTTTCCCCAAGTGACACTGCCGTAGGGGAAATGACCTTTTCAAATGTCTCTTCAAGATTTGTAAAGATATTATGCTTTCTTTAAAGTGTGTCAGTTTGGAGTGACAGTTTCATCCAAAATATGCCACTGGTGACCATCTATTCTCACAACATATCATATTCTCATTCTATTTTTATGAAGTGGTGACTTCTCTTGGTGGCACCAGGTCAAATTAAGCTTTTACTTTTTCCTAACTATATCTTTACTTTTAGTATTGGGTCTGACATCCTATTAATATTTTCTATTCTCTGTGGAGCAAACAGTACCCTATGTCAGATCCACTGGTAGCACTCGACAAGTAAGATATTTAGCATCATGGAGTGCAACTCCACAGGCTTCCCATCCCTTCCCCCATTTTGGCACCACTGTCTTGCTTACCTGTAACATTAGGTACAACATCAATTAATGATCACATTCAAAACCTGTACTAAATCTGCTTAAATAACACAAGCCAATCTGTGGCAGAATTGACTGTGTAATAACTTTCTCATAGAGGTAGAGCTGGTTTAGCAAAAAAAGAGCGTTAGTACATATGGTAACATGTTTAGCTGCAGTATTTTCTGCTAAAATCATCTCTAGGGAGTCAGCATCATATTCTAATGCAAGTATATTTGTCCTTGCCAGTTTAAACAATATCATGCATGTCTGCTTTCCTTCAAGGTGATGATTTTCCTTTATCACAAGCATGACTTTATCACTCTTTTACTTAGTTTTGGCTCATGTGGTAATTCCTGCCAATGTTCCTTATTTCTCTGTTCAACTCAGCTTGTTATAAAATATTTTTGCCCTTCCTCTAAGGTGTTTTTGGACCATAAAATGACTTTTACATATCCTTTTGAATATATATTCCTGTAACACCTTAGCAATTGCCAGGTTGTTTCCCTTAAATAAAACCCCATCTAGGACTAAATATTCTCCCTTGAAAAGCTCTTGGAAAATTCTGATCCTACCATCCCACGCTGATAACTTTGACAATTTCGTGCAGTGTTATCGCAGATGTAGCTCTGGCAATCTCAGTACGCATCTAACCTGAGACCTGATGAGTTTGTTCTTGTGCTGACAACTCTGTAATCCAGCAATAGACATTGTTCCACTCCATGTTTGCCCAGACAGTGTTATTGTAGTTATTAAATCATTCCCAATTTTTTATCAGTTTGAAAGTGTAGGTTTTTATCTGAAAAAAATAATCATTTCCAGGCTCTCAAATCCTGGAACGGTGTGCCAGACCCCCTTCTGATAGCAGTAAATAATGTCTGACCATTTTAATTTTAAAAGGGGATGAAAAGAGTTAGAAAAAAAAAAGTATGTGAAGCTTCTTATTTCCATTGCTGAAGGTCAATGCCTCCTTTTGAGCAGACTGAAACCCATTTTTGGTTAGTGGTTAGTGTGGTTAGTGTGATGTATGAACCAGTGCTGATCATTTTCAATCACACTACTGTAAGCAGACTCTACCAGAGCCTTTCCTAGAACTTTCATACAAAAATTAGATTTCTGCTTTCTGGCACAGAAGCTATGTATTACTCGTTCTTTAAACAAGCCCATCAGTCTCACAACCTCTTTAAGCTTCTCTATGATAGCCACTAGATTTTTTTTTCATAGCTCAACTTAAGCAGCAAGATTTACCACAAGCATCTCTATATGATTTAGCATCAATGGGAGCTTGGGAAACTTTTTCTTGCATGAAGTATTTTAGTGATGACTTCACCTTTAATACAATCTGCACATATACCTAGCTGTGTTAAAGTCTGCACTCGATATGTTGTGTCTATTATACAGAACCTACATTATGGTTATTCTAATTTGGGACACAATCTCTGTTTCTTTTCAGTATTCCAGCCAGCAACTCAGAGCTGTTGGTCATGGCTGTCTAATGTTTTATTTTGTTTTTCTAAAGCAAAACAGTACTTGGGCAGGTCTTAGTATTGTCTATAGTATAGATGTACAACTTTTGTAGGTTGTTTATAGCCTATCGAAATAGATCATTTAGTCCCTGGCCCCCTCGTATGTTTTCTCTTCTCCTGGATAAGCTGGAAAATATTCTGTGAGCCAGGATTTCCCAAGTGATGCAGTGGTCCAGGTTTCTACCTTCCTCAAGAGTCTCTTAGGTCATTCTCTCTGTCATGTCATTTAATGTTTATGTAATGAATTATTTTAGAAGTGTTCTGTAAATCCATTTTTCTCAGGAAGGCAAATTTTAACAAGGGTGAACTGTGTTTTTTGTTCTGCACTTGCATAATAAATCTGGTATTCCTGGGGTGGGTGCATAGTATGTCTGGAGAATGAGTGTAGCACACTGAGGCCACACATTGCCCATGTTGTAGCTGCTGGTGCTAAATCAGCTCAGTACTGGCAAGGCCGTATATTCAGATGCACCCAAGAAGACAGCAGAGGAAGCAGTTAGAGAGTGCCATGAATGCCACCTTCTCAAAAAATTTACTTCGCTTGGTGTTATTCTTGCAAGGGTTCCAGGGGAGTCACTCTCTTTTCACTGCAAACTTGATTTTTCCTACACCAAGACAATGTTGGGAAGAAAAATTTAGCCAAGACTTAGGCAATCAAAATATTTCAACTCAGATAACACTGATGATTATTTTTCCAAAGTTAAAAGTGTTGGCTTTCCTCTATGTTTAGATTGAAAAATCATCCCTCAGCTTTGAAACTTTGCTTCTCTTTCTGAAATATATATGTTTAAATGACTTGTGAGTCTCATTGTGTAGGGTAGGGACATTTTTTGTGAATCCAAGTTAAGAACTCCTCCTCCCTAAGTTTACCTACTTATTCAGCTTCTTTCTTCTCTGGAGACATTAAGGACCAATCTGGACACATTCGTATGTGATCTACTCTAGATGATCCTGCTCAGGCAGGGAAGTTGGACTGATATTCCTAATATTCTGTGATTCCATGATTCTTCAACTGTAACTCTGCTGGCTCATAGTTATTCCAGATTTCTTCGTCTCCAGTACTGCACGTGGTTCCTGTGTGCTCACAGGGACATTTTGGTCGTATCTAAATGCAACACACAGATTATTCATGGCAGACTCACAAGTTCCATGATGACTGAGAGGACTCCTCTACCTCTACCCACAAAAACTAGAAGTGAATGGATGGGGTTTTTTGTCTATTGATAGCACTATTTATCACCACTTTGATAATTTTTCTGATTATTTCAGTCTTCTTTTCAGGTATCTCAGTGTCTTATTAAGGCTACCGCTCTTGCATATGGCAGGTGCATTATTTCTCCTGAGTGTAAATAGGATCAACCCTCTAATCCCACTATTTTTTATGTCTGTATTTTAGAGCCATCTCCACAAGCAAATGGACAGAGTACCCACTTGTTTTTTTCAAACTAAAACTGTATGACAGCTTTTACTCAAGCAACATTCCATGATATACATTATTAATTGCTATTACTCATTGCATTGGGGTGGTATATAGAAATTCTGCCTGACAGTAGTATTCTATCTTGTTATATCCCCACATAATCAGCAAATGGTTCACACAGCTTTTGGTCTGCATCTAAAAAGATGTCATAGAGAGAATACATTATATATATATTACACACAGATAACTAAAGGCTGAAATTCAGCCAAAATTCTGTAATCCTTCTCTAACAAAATTAGTGATTAAATTTCTGTTGTTACTGAAAGAACTTTCCTTGCTGTGAAATCCAGCTCAGGTACCAAAGGGTGTAGGTAGAATACAGAGATATTTCTTCATTTTCTTCACTGTTGATTTCTTTTTAACCATCTGCGTCCCGAGCCCTAGCATCTATTCACCCATGGTCAGGACATGAAACATGAAACACAGAGCAGAAATACAGAACTGTAGAAACAGATCAGAGAAAGAGAATCTATATATGACTTTCTTTTCTCATGAAGCGACTTATCGTGTTCCAGAGACACTGGAGAACTATCTTTTCTTTTGAAAATTAGGTCAAATGGTATGTATGATAAGTTCTTCCTAAAACCAAATCTGGCAAAACTAAGCTACTTTTTGAAAGGGAATTTATAACTCACTGAAGAATGAAATCATTTAAATAGGTAGAAATAAGAAGCAAAGATATAGCAGTGTATATAGCAAATCTTGTCCCACTCCCTAAGCTGTGTTACAGCATAAGACAGTCTCTGTGCTTGTGCAGTTTTTGTTTCTCCTTTGACAATCAGTGTTATGACAGAATTTTTTTGTAGTGTGAACTGTTGTCCCAGAAAAAGTACTCGAAAATCCTTTAAATGGTAAACGCCATCTGCCTTGGCCAGCTTCCTTAGCTGACCGACAGATCTGTAACCCACATTATTGGTTGTCAAGTCTGTGTTACTTATTTATCAGCATAATAAAATTAACTCGTCCTGTTCCAGGCTCTGCTGATGCTCTGGTTTACATGTACATAACAAAGAGCTTCTTCTGACTTGAGGTGTCCTAAGATAAATTGGTAAAATGAAATTACGGTGTTTCCACTAGATCCCAACTGCCACGAAGGAGGCAGAACCCTGCTGTTCTCTCTAACACAATTTTCTTCGTTCCTGAAAACAGCTTTTATCTGATACTAGCTGTGGTAGTAAAAATTCAAAGTCGGAAGTGGATCACAGCCAACTCTTCCACTTGTGCACAAGATAAGTATGCCATTAACCATGTCTCTTAAAGTTATTTATCTCATGCAAGCAAATGAGTTCAAAGCCCTCCATTTACTGTTATATGATTGCAGATATCTGCTATCAGGTCTTTGCTGGCTAAAGCTGGGCACTTGACAGGGACAGAAGTGGAGTTTGCAGTCCAATATGGCCCATGAAATTAGGTTGTTTGTAAAATAACATAAGGCAGCTAATAAAGACATTTGCTCTTTTTCTCTTTTTTTTCCTCTCATTCTTTCTGTGTGTATATGAGCACAATATTATAATCAGCTCCTCTCTTTTACAGACATGTATCCTGACATTGTGCTTGCCTCCATTATCTTGATGCCTCTCAAAGACACATGTTGGTCTAACAGACATAATTAATTGAATTGAATTTATAGAATTTAATGGGAAAGTTTCATCTCTATATCTCTGTTTCTTCCATCATTTGGCTATTTCAGACTTTTCTCTTAGAGAATGTACATGACATTAGTACAAATAACAGCCCAAACATTAATGCCAGTACAAATCATAACATTCTCTGTAAAGAGTTTTGATTTCTTTCCCCTCCACATTAACAGCCTCTGAACTGAGAGAACTTCAGTAGGTTTGAGGGATTTTCATCAATTCCTTTTTCCTTTCCTTTTCCTCCTGCCTCTGCTGAGACTTCCAACTAGAATCCTCAGTGCCAGGTTAATTTCCTCAGGGTTGTGCTGCATTGAGAAAAGTAAGGCTTCAGCAGTGAATGGAGCCAACCATGTCCTGGGGTGCATCAAGCACGGCACTGCCAGCTGGTCCAGGGACGTGATTGTTCCACTCTACACTGTGTTCGTGCAGCCTCACCTTAAGCACCGGGTGCAGTTTTGGGTGCCACAGTACAAGAATGACATAAAGCTATTGGAGAGTGTCCAGAGGAAGGCAATGAAGATGATGAAAGGTCTGGAGAGGAAGACTTATGAGGAGAGGCTGAAGTCCCTTGGTTTGTTCAGCCTGGAGAAGAGGAGGCTGAGGGGAGAACTCATTGCAGTCTGTGGCTTCCTGATGAGTGGGAGCTAAGAGACAGGCTCTCTTTGTCAACCAGTAATAGGACCCAAGGGAACAGCATGAAGCTGTGACAGGGAAGGTTTAGGCTGGATATTAGGAAAAGGTTCTTTACTAAGAGGGTGATCAGGCACTGGAACAGAAAAGTGGTAACAGCACCCAGTTTGACTGAGTTCCAGAAACATCTGGACGATGCACTCAGTGACATGCTCTGACTTGGCTGGTCCTGTGCAAAGCCAGAAGTTGCACTTGATGATCCTTATGGGTCCCTTACAACACAGAAGATTCTCTGATTCTATGAATTACTGTGCAGTGGAGGGACAAGAAGTGTACCCCATAGATGCTTTTTGCACTGGTGACAGAGGTATGAGCTCACACATTCTTAACATGCACTAACAATAGGCTAAGTGTTCACACAGTCAAATGATAGAGAACAACTCACAGTTTACACAGTCCTGTATAGAGTATTAATAGCACTGAATTTTAAATAGTTTAGTTCTCCAAATTTAAACATACAAATAATGCTTTCCAAGAGGTTTTCAGAAGGTGTGCCTCACTTTACTTGACTCCAAATATGAAAGACATTTTTCAGGATAACTGTTACTTGAAATTCAAGCTCTTTTAATTTGGTTCAGATGGAGGCACTCAGAATTAATACACACTTATGAAGATGATGGTACATATTGCACAAGAGCAGATGTGTCAGAGAGAGCTATGTAGCACATTTTTCAACTGCAAATGACAGTATGTTAATGACGTGATTGTGTGTAACTACAGTATTTTAACTTAGCAGCTCAGTGATTTTGCCTGTTACATGCTAGGTATAGCCATGAAAATGTGTAAGCAAGAAAAATGCCTGAAATAACAATAACAATAGTAATAACATCTTCTAATGTATCTTTATTCTAAATGTTAGAAAAAGATAAGGAAGAAGCACAATCACACATACAAAAGATCTAGAATGTTTTTTCATACAAATCAAAGCCAGATTAAAAGGTCAAATGCATGAAGATGAAATACCACGTGCAGAAAGCTTGCAAACTATTTCCTAGTCTCCAGACTTGAAAATGGCAGAGAAGAACATGTGGCAATTACAGAACCATTTTTATTGCTTTAAAACAACACAGTTTAATTGGTTTGGTATAAACATTGAAGCATATCTCAACTATAAGCAAAGCAGTGTACTCAATCATGTTACTTTTAGTGGAAGTAGTCTCGAAAATAGTTTGTGCAAAGAATGTTTGTCATAACTGCTGGCCTACCAAGTCATGCAAGCACAACTAGATAAATAAGGTAATGTGGCCTGCCACTTGTAACTTAATTCTTCACTATTTTTCATTAGAAGGGTTTTAATTTTCATCTGAATGTCTCTATCTTAATGAGAATGAGACTTTCATTTGGCCCGAATCCAGATCATTTTCATGCGATAACAACGGTAACCATCTCAAACTTATCCTTTCCAGTAATTGAACTATATAATGAATTAAAAAAAAAACCAACACATAAACAAGCAAGCAAGTTAACACTTTCACCAAACTGTACTCTGAAAGCTTTGTTTCAGGAGTCTTCAAAATGTGATCAGTGAAGAAATATGATGTTTGAGGCAGTGGCTGTTGAATATACAAAATGTTGGAAGAGATTAGTGAAATAGGTTTTGCATTTTTCATGCTGTTTCCACGGGAGATGTGCTGAAAGCCATAAAGATATGCTTCTTTCTCCAACTAATTTATTGCACATACACAATAATTTGCGGTCAATAAATCTAGGATGGATTTCCATGGTAAGGCATTGGTGTGACAAACAGTATGGATAACTTTATCCATAATGTAGTTGCGGTATTTTTATAATCAGTTGTGTAATTTGATATCACTGGAGAGTATCATCAACCAATGTTCAGTATTAAACAAAGTTTTCCAAAGCAACACATGCTATATACTAATTCATGTCATCAGAAATCCATCTTATGTTGTAAGAGACTCATCTTGTGTGCACATGGCTTTCAAGGAGATAATACTACAGAGAAATTTACTTTTACAGTTCCATAGCTTGGCACTCCAGTTGGAACATGTCGCTACAGCAGGACGTTTTACCAAAAGGAACTTCATCAGCCAGAGTTATCTTGACTTTGGAAAACAAACTTGTGGAAGGGGGAAAACATTTGAGCTCTATAATGAGGAATAGTTGCTTTAATATAGTAATTGTGGCAAAGAATATTCACAAAATATTAGTTTATTTCTTCCACCTGATGTTTTGTATCTTTAGCTTCTTATAAAAAGGAAATATATAGTTTGAGGAAGCAATTTCTTTAGAAATATCTATTAAAGAAGGAAAAGTTGAAATACATTGTTTAATATTTGTTAAAAATAATTTAAAGCTCAAATCTCTATAATGGTCTACTTAAAAATGAAACTTTCAGACTGTAGAAATCTTGGTCCTGCATCTGGCAGAGTTAGTCATCAGGCTTCAGTTTAGGCATACTCTGCCATTTTTCAAGTGTTTTCAGCTGTCAGGAGGAGAAGGTTCTGGCTACACAACATCTGATAACCTGTTTCCCCAGATTCCTATTTTTCCCAGAGGTCCTTCCTTAAAGTTCAAAGTGCGATGAAGAACAAATATTGGCTCTCTCTGATTCTGGATTGTGCTGGCTGTCCTACTCATAACAAAATTTCAGCACACATGGGCGTAGATCCAGAGAAGCATGTGCATAATTTGAAACCTATGAATAACTCCAGTTAAAGCTGCCAAAGATGGTAGGATGAACAGAGAAACCACTGAATTTCAGAGTAAAAATACAGGATGAAACTGTATCTTCAAACATAAGACTGCAAACTTTAAAAGGGTACTCACTCAGCACTTGTCAAGAAGGATGTTGCTTTTCAGGTTATTCTCATAAATCATTACAGTATCTGAAATTCATCAAACAATTCATGAGAAATATATTTGCATTTGATTTTCCTTTTCTTAAGCTTCTGCTTGGTGCGGCTTTTAACTCCTGTGAGAGACTGGACTGGATCATAGAAGTAGTGTTTTCTACTTTGGCAAAACCATTAGACTTGCATAACCAAGCATCGGGTAGAGAGTGGAAATAGTTTTAAAGGTCAAATCATAAAACTGTAAACTCCAGAGGGAATTATCTCTAGGGAGTTATATCAAGTTTACCACTCCCTTGTATGAAACCTTAATTGATGTCACTTGGTTGAAATTATTATCTCTTGAGCTGAAAGTTGATATGATGTTATGTAAGATATCAGAGTAAAATGCATTTTTGGGATCAGATTTTAAGCCCAGCTTGTAGTATCACAATTGGTCATTGTAAAAATGATTATGTCACAAACAGAGGATTATAATGTCAGGTGGGGAATAAGTGCAGAAGCAGATAAATTCTTAAGAAACAACAGTGATTCTGTTTTAGGGCACTGTCTTCAGAAAGAATGAGAGAAAAGAAGAGCAGGGCAATACACTGCACAGAAGAACGCTTGTTTCCAAATAAGATATTTCATAAAGTTTTCCATAAGGTGACAGCTGCTTTTTCAAGCACCACATTCTGTTCTCTGTTACATCAGCGTGAATCTAGAGGAACTGCATTTGAATTGTTGTTGCTTGGGATTGACATCAGGGTAACCTAGAGTAAAATTTGGCTTTATTACATTTTCTCAGAAATAGAATCCATTTATTCCCTTCAAAACAGAGAAGGGGGAATTACCACACATCATATGATGTCATGTATCGTTCAACACTTTGGAAGAAAAATGGAGAGCAAGTTTTGTTTGAAGTTTGGGGTGACGTTTTTTTTTCCTCTTCTCCTTCCAATTTTCACTATTTATGGTGAACACGCCCACCCCCCTCGCTGAAGTACAATATAGACTGTTTGGGCACAAGGGAGTTCTCCTAACAGTTGGTTTTGCCATCATAATAAACCGTTTAAGGACATTAATTCTAGGCTTAGGCACACTGTTCCCTATCGTTAGCAACATCATGCGAGGAGTTTCAAGTTTTAACCACAGCTAAAAGGGACTGTGTAAAACAAAATTAGTCATTGGTAAACTGAGGTTCAAATAGGCAAAGACTGAGCTTGTGTGCATCAGTTCTTGCAATTCCATATAAAGACACCTTCCTGAAGTCACCGTGTTTTCCATAACTTTGTCCTGCAGGGAGGGGGAGTGAGCAGAGTGAGGTTTCAGCAGCTAAAAGCAAATGACAAGTAGCGTCAGAACCTAAGTAATCACACACCAACCTGCTGTCTTCATTTGTATTCAACAGATGCCTCATTTTTTCCCCCTCAATGCCTAGTCTGTGCCGATTAGTATAAACAATGAAATTTTTTGTCTTTATGAACATATTCTTCTGTTTCACTTGAAGGTAGAGACAAACATGAAAATAAAAAAAAAAAAGAAAGAAAAACAACAACAAAAAAAAACTAAGAAGAAAGAAGAAAAGCAACCTCCATAGATATATATCTGTATTTTATCAGACTGCTGTGTAAAGCTTTAAGAAATACTCTGGCTGAGAGCTTTAAACAGAAATTAAAAACAACAACGAAAAAGAAAACCTGAGAGATCCATCTGTGAGACACTGTGAAATGCCAAGGAAAATTAAGATAGATAATTATGCTAATTTTATGTTATACTACCCATATACAACATGTATTGTCTCTATGTATATATAGTTAGATACACAGTGTGCATAGATGTGTCTTGTCTTTTTCCAAGACTATTTTGGTATAACATTAAGTATGCTTTGTTCAAACTATTTTGCATGTACAGAATACCTGGCTCATTAGTATATGAAATTTTTTCCTTCCTAGTTTGATCACAAGTCACTAAGGTGTTGATAAGTAGCTAATTTTGGTCCAGATTTAACAATTTCTGTTGTCGTGGGATATATTTACTGGCAGTACCCGCATTTTTGTCTTTCCTTCTCCTCGGGTACAGGGAACAGGGAAGGCTCTGAGGCAGCAGAAAGATGTTATACAGTGTCAGCAGATCTGCGTTATCGTGTGATCTCCAACAGGATGTGAGGCTGCCGTGGTGCAAAGCTCCTCCCCACATCTGGCCATATGTTCCGCTTACCACTTCTACCACCTTTACCACTGATGTTGGTCCTCAGTCACTGGGCGAGCTGCTCCAGAGATCTCTGAGCACTGAAACTGCAGCTTCCTACCCTGTTTGGACAAAAAAGGGGGAAGAGGGACTGCAACTGTTCAGACTTGGGTTTGACGACAATTTCACCAAGCCCAAGTGCTGGTGGAAAAAAAAGTTATAAAGTCAGGCATTCCTGTTTTACTACTGTATGCTTTTTGTAGTTATGTTCTGTGTATGCACACACAAAAGACTAAATAGCAAAGTATTTGAAATATTTCTTAAATTTCTGAGAAAAAGAAAAAACAAAAAAAAACCCTGGGTTTTCAGTTATTTTCCTAGAGAATTATCCTGATGGTACATATATATGCATGTGTTCAACCTGCATTTGAATGTCCACAGACAAGGTTTATGTGACTGACTGACTGGTTCTCTTCATCCTAACTTTGTTTTGGATTTCAATACTTCAGGAGGCAAAAGGAATCTTTCTTTCCTATGTCTGAATTTACCTGCCCAAAATATCATGAACTCTGATGTCAGAGAAACAAATAGGAAAATAATGTAGTGGAAAGCTTTTCTGAAATGATTACAAATTCAATCCAGAGGAAGAGGATAAAGTTCCCCATCCCTGCTGAAATCCCTATTCCCTGGGGATTCAGAGAGGGAGAGTGTTAGTTAGTACTTTCTTAGAGCTTGTTTTTCCTTTAAATTCCCCTCCTCCTCTTTGAGCACACATTTCTACATATAGCTGACTCTAAAAGCATTCACAGAGGTCAAATTATTGAAAGTTCAACCAAGTTTTCCTAAGCTATAACAATTCACCTACCATTCTCAGTTTCCACAGACTATCTGAGTAGTGATTAAATAGCTATCAGATTTGGCATCAGCAGCCATAAACTGACTTTAGCCCCTACATTTTGTGCAATATTCTTTGATCTTCCAAAGATGGTTTGCACCCACACACTCTGTTCAACAGAATCAGACTTCCAATTTGTCTATGAAAAAACCCAACATTCTCATTAAAAAGTTTTTCAGTCTAGAAAGTCAAATAGGGCAGATATGTGGAGATGACAGTCTGTGCTTATGCTTTTGTTGGTCTTATATCTTTGTTATATAACTAATGAACCACTTAGCAAGCACAGCGTGGGAGGGGGGGGAGAGAGAAGAAAGAAGGACCAGAAAAGAACAATGATCATAGCAGATGTTGTATACTCTTTCAGTTTGTGGTTTACTGCAATTCACCTGGACTGTTTAAAAGCCTGTGATGAATGGGTGGCACACAAGATAGTGTTATGTCTTTCAAGTCTGTGACAGTTGGCAGTAAAGGTTACTAAGCAAAATTACATAGGGCCAAAAGGTTGGCCATGATGGATCCCAGATACAATAGAACTGGGGATTTTCTGTATACGGAGTGATAAGGAGGGACTTTTAGGGCTGACAGGAATGGCTTGCACACTATGACAAATGAAGAGGTAAGGATGCGATTGTTGGTGCAATACGTGAGAAGTGTAGGATCACTTTCTTGTCATCTTAGTGTCTCAGTGTGTGGCCCCAAGCAAACCCCTTAGGATCAAGCCTTGAAAGGTATACATTGGTTTAAAGATGCAAATCAGAACATAAGAGGGCTTTCAAAGACAAGTAAGAAATCCTGAAAAGAAACATATTTTTATATTAATCAATATTTCTGTTTCATAGCAGTTCCTTGGGTTTTGCACAGGGAAATATGTATTGTCAGTTGTTCCAACGTTGAAAAAATGTTGGTAATAAAATCCAAGATTGGATTTGAATGCCAAAGTAACTGAATCTGTAATGCATTTGTATGTGTGTAATGCACCTTGCAAACTGGGTCTTCAGCCAGCAGTGGGGAAAAGGACAGGACTGGTTTATTGCCTATCTTTTCAGAGACCCGTTACCATTAAATCTGTTGGGTTAGAGGAGCGAGTCATTCTGCAGATGGTCATTTGGGAGGAGACCTTCCGGCTTAATTAGACTTCCCTCAACAAAGTTTGACACATAAGGCCTAGAACAGGATTTAAGGAGCCAAAAGTTTCATGGCTGCTGCTTTGGTTTCCCCTTTATAATGATTTTTCTTAAATTGGCTTTTCTCTGAAGAATAGAACATCAAATATTTCTTTGCATTTCCCTCATCTCCTGTAAAAAAGCACTACGACTTTGCCAGCATTTCCTCAACGAAGGCCCAACAGCCAATAAACATAAGCAATCAGAGGGACGGAAGTCTCTGTACTTGAATGTTAATAGACTTGGAAGGTTTGTTCAATTTGGATGAGTACCCCAGAGCGAACTCATTGGAAACAGAAGCTACTGACCCATAGCAGGAGTTGGGGAAAATTAGCTTTTTGTAGCTCTTGTTAATGTCACATGCCTGGCACTGAGCTGTTAAGATGGATTTCTTACTATGGCTCTGGGTATCACAGTTGCCATACATTTGTATATGAGATAAACATCAGGCAGCAGAGGCCAAGGGAATAGAAAAGGTTTGTTTAGGTTTGAAGAGCAATCTGAAAACGCTGCTGTTCAGACAGGCATATAACCTGTCTACAGAACAGGATGCAAAGAATATTTTTGAAGACTTTGATGAGGTGTTTAATAGACCTGAAAGCATTGTGAATAAAACACATCATACTGATACAGATCCCATTATGCTGCCAAAAGTACAAGCATTGCATATAGTACAGTCTCATTAGTCTTGAGCAAGGAAGGAAAAGTTGATTGTGACAAGATGGTAAGATGCGGTGTTATTGAGAGAACACAGACACTAACTGGTGTGGTTAGCAACCTGATCACATGCAGTAATAAGAGATGTTGCAGATTTGTGTAGATTCAGAAGATTCAAATAAGGCTACCAAATGCAACATAGCCCAAGGGAGCACTGGGGAAAGACATGTCTAGACTTCCAACAGCAAGAATATTTCCAGATCTGGATACAATCCTGTGATTTTGCCCGCTCCAGCTTGATAAAATGTTAAGCTCTACACCTTCAGCTCCCTTTTTGCTGATACATTTTTTAGTAACTTTGCTCTGTGATTGCTTCAGAACTTTAAAAACGCCACTCCACAGAATTTTAAATCCTTTAAGATCCAGGCGGAAGAAGCTCTTCGTAACCTCTTGAGCTATTGTGATAGACATCTACTTGTGAAAATAGCCAATATCTAGTTCAGCAGGTCTGGATATCTGAAGCATTTTTTCTTCACTGTATAGGTCTTTTACAGGTTGTTCTTTTGCCTTTCTTTCTTTTTTGTTTCTTTTTTTTTTCCCATAAGTAAGAGAGAAGAAAAACTGTGTCAGCATTAAGCTCTATGTCAAATAGATTCCAGGTTTAGATTCCTGTCTGATATAAGCAAAGGACACGAACCTAGAGGTAGAGCTTCATGACACGTTGTCTTCAGAAGTGAGGCCAACACCCTCTGCACTGCTGCTTTTCCACAGTGTCAGTTCGCAGTTCTCTCTCTACTCCATTATCTGGTTTGTGCACTAGATCTGCACGAGAAACAACACTTTTCACACCACCCCCCCCCCCCCCCCCACCCAAGGATTATTTTTAAGCATTCTTTAAAANTTTTAAGCATTCTTTAAAAGCATTCTTTTTCATCATGTTTCCAGTATGTCCCCACAAAAGGTTTGTGGCATCCCAAATGTGGATGAGTCCATGACTTAAAGGCAAAATGCAGTAGCTGGTGTCTGGATCTTTTTAAATGGGATTTTGCTTCTGAAGTAAATGCATTGTGAAACTGCATCCTGGGTCTCTTAGACACCACATGACAAATGCACTTCTAATTTGTCTCTAGAATAAGACTCCTTTTGGGTTAATAATGACTCCGTTATTCTAAAGCGTGTTACAAGTATCATCATGTATATAACTGGAGCAATTTCAAATGCACACTTTTCAGAATTGTACAGATTCTGCTTATCAAGCAACTCACCTGCTATGGGAGAAAAATCAAGTTAAGATTTCACATTTCCTACGAGAGTCTGTTCTTGAAGGAGGTTTTTTGCACTCAGAGTCTGAGAGGGTTTGGGTTTTTTCCCCTCTGATTTTAACCAGAAATTGCACACTCACCCCAAGAAATCTTTCCCCCCCCCC
>VXBZ01012341.1:739-12425 GCA_013399135.1 Heliornis fulica
CCTGCACCTCTCCCGACCCCCACGGGAGGGAGCCCCGCCGTAAGAAACGGGGTGGGGGGCTCCCCTCCACCACCCCCGCTCCTCCCCCAGCTCTGAACGCTTCCATTGCAGGTACACTGGACATTATTTTATAACCACTCTGCTCTACTCGTTTTTCCTGGGTTGCTTCGGAGTGGATCGATTCTGCCTGGGCCATACCGGCACCGCCGTGGGGAAACTGCTGACGCTGGGAGGACTGGGGATCTGGTGGTTTGTAGATCTGATTCTCCTCATCACTGGGGGGCTGATGCCCAGCGATGGCAGCAACTGGTGCACGGTGTACTGAGAGGAGCAGGGCTGGCCCCAGAGGAGGCTAACGGCATCTCCCCGGGATTGGAGATGGACTCCGCTTGTTCCACCGGCCCGGGAATAGACCTCTGCCTCGTGCAAACACGGATTTACAAAGCTCTAACCTCATGTGCAGAACATTATTCCTGTTGATTCCTCTGTACAAAGCTTGGATACAAAATTGTGCATTATATATTTTGCTTGTTTCAAATAATCTGGATTTCCTCCCTCCCCGCCCCGCAAAAGCCTTCAGGCAGCGGCAGTTTAAGAAACCAGATCTTGCACATGCAGGTGGTCTAACATGTCTTAATGAAAGCTGGAAGGAGCTGACTCCACATACTTTCAATATTAGTAGAATACAGAGACAGATAGAGGCCTCTAGCATGTGGTTTGGCATTATTAGACTTTGCAAACCTTTGAAGTAACCCCAACTTGGTTAGAGACCCCAAATACTACATTATTTGTTTAAAACCATGCTCACTGGCTGCAGGGGAAGCTGGGTTATGGTTAGTAGAAGCTGCACCCTTTGGAGAATGTTACTTTCCATTCTTGCAGGTGGGGAGAACCGCAGGGCAACAAATAAAGTTCCTGTACAGGTCTCTCAAAAGAAGTACTCTTGCCTACCCCTCTGTGCTCCTATTCTAGAGAAAGATCATCTGTAGGACACTGCAACCACTCTGAAGTTCACGTTAGATTCGTTACCTGTTTCTCCTCCTGTCCCCTGCCCTCTTTTACAAAACACTCCCATCATGCTGCCTGTGGCAACAGGTCTCATTCCCTTTCCCTGCAACTGCACAGTTGTATTCTTTAAACCCACAACTGTTTGGTCACAACCTCTCCCATTTTGATATCAGCTTTGCCTCACCATTGCCAGGGCTCTTTCCCACCAGGAGCTGTCAGAGTGCTGGGAAGGGCTTGAAGCTGCCGAGGGGTGGCCACCATCTGTGTGCCAGTTACCCTCCCCCGGCTCCAGCCCACGGCATGAGGTGGCTACTGTACCAAAATGAGTGGGAGCTTCAAGCAACCTCACACCCAAAAGAGGAAGCCCCACCAGATGCTGTCTGAACACTTACCAAGCTGAATAAAAACGGGAAAAGGAAGCTGCAGTAAGTCATAGCCAGATCCAGACCCGGGACACTCCAGCCGCTTGCATTTGGCAAATTTCTGCCTGTTACATCTCCAAGGAAACTACAACGGGGTTCAGTCTGGTCAGGAATTCTGCCTGTTCCAGTTTTGGTTTGTGGTTTATTGCAGCAGTTCCTCCTCTCTGGGGAATTGGGGTTTATATCCCATTTAGGTCACAAGTAATCTGAATTTGAAGCTTTGAATAGGTCTCAGGGCACTGGGGTGGGGGGAAGGCTTCATCATAAACGACAGCATTCTTCAGACCAGTGCAACAACAGGACTGACAAGCTCCTGGGGGCCAATGGGAGGGAAATTACACAGTGAGCCAGAAAGAAAAAAAATTCCATGTAGGAAAGCTCATTGTCATTAACATCTCCCCACGTCCTCAGCCCAGCAGCTGCCAACTAACAGCAGGACCTCAAATTCTTTGGGTGGATGAGCCGTCACTGACACATGGAGGAATGCCAGGGCAGTGGTCCCACAGCTTTCCAACAGCTCTCCTCCTGCCTGCCTGTTCAGGCAAAGATAGTGGTGACTTCCCTGAGACACTGAATCAGAGAGACATTCAAAGTGTTTAAAGAAAGAGTTTCACCGGGACACACTTATTTCTGCAGCTGTTTTTAACATCACCAGCACTAAAACTCAACTTGCACCTTGGGCTGGGAGGATGCACATCACCTGGAGATGGACCTGTTCCTCATGAAACTCGTGCTGGGAGCAAGGGATGCTTCTGCCCCAAGGGTGCTCTGGCCCCTTGGGTTTTAGCAGCGACAAGATCAAAAACTTTTTGAAAGCAGAGGCTGCCATGGCCTTTTGTCTTAGTGCTCTTCCCTGCTGAATGGCTGCGGGGCTGGGTGTCCGTTGGGATGCCTGTTGGGGCGTCTATGAGCCCAGCTGGCTGTAACTCTGCTGCAGGGACCTCCCAGGACTCTGGCAGCTCTGTGCCACATCCCTAAAGCTCCCCCAGCACGTGACAGCTGCAACCCTTGCACGTGGCGGGGGCACCCACCGGTCCCACCCCACATCCATCAGGGATGGTGTTCAAGCCCCACACCCCAGCATTCACTATCCATAATACACAATGCCAGAAAACAGCCTGGAAAAGCAACTGGGAATTCATTCTTTATTTTAAAAACACAGGGAAAAGGGTTCCATCTCCTGCAGCCAGCGTTTACAGGCGAGGGGCAGGCAACCAACACCACAGGGGTCGGGGAGCATCACCTGTGTGAGGCACCCCAGCCCTAAGAGCACTTGAAATCCACAGCCAGCACTCGACAAATTCACTGTCAAACAGGAGCAGCTCTTGGGAGGGATGTATCATTGCCACACACAAAAGCCTGGAGGCCAAGGTGACGGGCTACCAGCCTGCTCTAAAACAATGCTGCAAAGCTCCATCAAGGTCTGGCTGCATCTGCCTGGATGAGAGAGAAATTTCTCCCCCCACCTGCCTCACGGATAGGTCCAGAGCCTGAGTCGACTTTGAACCCCCATGTTTTGGTCTCACACTGAGCCCATGAACCGTCCTGGGGATGCAGGAGGGTGGGAATGAGAAACAGGGATGTCGCAAGTGTGCTGGAGCCGCTGGTAGTTTCTCCTGCTGGATAATTAGCCCTAATTGTGCAACAAGCTTCTGGTTTACCATCCCAGGCCTGAGGAGACTTTGCAATTATCAAGCAACAAAAAATACTCTGTACTCCACGGTTTCTGAAGCCTTGCACAAAGTAACCATCATCCCTCTGCATTTGATGTTCTCCAGAAATGAGGTCAGAGCGCTGAGACTCTACGACTCATGGGCTCACCGAATTACTAAAGCACTTCTGAAACACCAAACAGCAAGTCAGCCTAAACCCCAAAACAATAAAATCCAAACACTAGTGCAAATAAAGCAAATAGGAGAAGAAAATGGAACAGCATGATCTAGTTTTCTACAAT
Organism: Heliornis fulica; assembly: GCA_013399135.1. NCBI lineage: Eukaryota > Metazoa > Chordata > Aves > Gruiformes > Heliornithidae > Heliornis > Heliornis fulica. Next base: position 4,124 of record VXBZ01012341.1, read on the forward strand.
TAAATAACTATTAACACTTGCCCTGTACCGCTTGCATAGATTCCCACTCACTTCATAGTTCCAGCGTTCTCTGGCACCTCTGCAGAAGCCCCTCTGAGCCACTCTTACCCCAAATCTGGGACACCCCATCACTGCCCCCCAAGGTTGCATCAAGGCACCTTTGGCTGCAGAGCACTGCTAGGGGAGCAGCCCCTCCAATGCTGAGAAATGCAGTTTTAAATATTTTCAAGATCCATTGGGCTAATCAACACCTCGAGGCTCAAATGATAAAGCTCCGCTGGATCCCAGGCTGAGCCTGAGCTAGGCTGAAGCACAGCTGTCAAACAGCTGGAAAGGGCAGAGCCAAAGCAGATTCTCTGCTCCTGGGGAGCTGATTTTGCAGAGTAGAGACCATGTAACCACACACACAAAAACAAACAAAGAAAAAATCTAGGTAATTAGCCCACAGTCCAGGGAAGCCTCATTAAATCCAGACTGTTAAGCTGTCGATGCATCTCCAGGACCAGCCACCTGGATTTATTGGCTGGCACATATCTGAGATGGCAAAGAGTCCAATGTGGGACTTGGCATGAGTATGGCTGAAATCTCATGTCCATCAGCAGAGCCCAGCACCTCCTGCAACCCAGCACCCAGCTCCGTGCGAGGACTCCAGCACTCTCGCCTCAGCACAATGCAATCCTAGACTAAAGCTTTCCTACCCCAACACATGCTGCTTTCTGTGGGGCAGGGACAACCCCCAGGTCCTCACTCAGGCACCTCAGGGCTGAGCAAGAGCCCTCAAATGAAGGGACATGCAACAGCTCTGCCTGGATGGGTTTGACACACTTGTGAAGTCACCCTGACAGCAGCACGGATGGAGATGCGTGGAGATGCGTGTCCTTGCTCAGTACCACACACCCCCTGGGGTAAAGAGATCAGGTGATCTCACAGCCTAGACAATACCTGGATTTTCTACACACTATTTCTCGCCCTTCCTCCAGGAGCTGATTTGGTTATGGAAATAACGAGCTCCCATCGCTCTAACAGCTGCTCAGAAACACAGAATCACGAGATTGGAAAAGACCTTTGAGATCATCAAGTCCAACCATCCCTGTCCTCTCCTGACCCATCTCCCTGAGCACCTCATCTCCCATCTGTTCAATACACCCAGGGGTGGGGACTCCACCCCCTCCCTGTGCAGCCTGTCCCACACTCTGATAAGGCTCGTTTCCATGTCAAGGCAGGCAGGAGGTTACTGGGCTGGACAAGTCTTCCCAGTTTCACTTACACACTCGGCTTTTGTTGCTTTTTGCTACAAGGGCTTCGCCAGCCTGGCACAGCTTGGACACAAATGGACACAATGCAAAACCGACACCGTACCTGAGGATCACTCTGGGAGCCGCCGTCGCTCCAGCTGCCTGCTCAGAGTCCTGCTCAGAAGTGGTTTCTCAGAGGGACTGAGCAGGGAGCCTGCCAGTGCCAGGGATTAACACTGGCCACGGATATAAAAAGTCACAATTAAACACCAAGAGCTTTGTTGATGTGGGCAGGTCTAGGGAGAGCTTCTCCCCTGGGCAGGCAGCTTCGGGCTGGGGTCTCCCCAGCTCTGCCCAGCTGTCCGGGGAAGGCTGAGCAGCACAGAAGGGGAGAAGAGCATTCTTCAAACACAAGAACAACCACACTCCCCTTCACACCTCAGATCTCCTGCTGCTCCCTCCAGGCTTGGTTTGGGGGGAAATGATGTGGTTGCAGAAGATGCCAGGCACCCGGGCTGTGCTGGGACCAGCGTTCCTGCCCGGCAGCGCCGGGTCTCCCTGCCCAGAGGCAGCTTCTGAAACACGGAGGCAAAGCCCGGGCAGGATCCGGCAGGGACCCGGCTCCCCGGCGGAGCGGGATGCCGGGACACGGGTCCAGCCAGATCCTGTACCGCAGGGGAAGGTGGCAGTGGAGGGAAGGGGCACTTCTCCCCCCCACAAGGTGATGGGGTGAGCTTGGTCAGAGGTGCTGAGCAGACACATGGGGACCAGCCGTCCCAGGCACAGCGCGGCTGCACACCCCAAACCACCCCGTAGGGACACCCCCCAGGAGTCGTCACAGGGAGCCGGGGGATGGCTCTGTGCCCGCTCAGACATCGGAGGTCCGGATGTTCTCATCATCCAGGTTGAAGGCAAACGACTTCTCCTTGACGTGCTGCGGCTCCGACTTGTGCCGCACGCGCTTGCCCAGCGCGGCTCCGGTGTCACCACGCTCCGTGAAGGCCGGTACAAACACCGAGTCTCTGAGCACCTCCTCCTGCTTCCCCTCCGGTTGCGGCACCGGGGTCCAGGGCTGCCAGGAGGAGGTGGAAGGGGCTTTGCACAGTGCTCTCCGCTCCTCTGCTGCCTGCCTCTGCTGGGAAGGGGCCGAGGAACCCCCAGCCTTGAGCATGGAGGTGGATCTCATGAAGGACATCTCCTGCAAGGAGAGATACAGAGTGAGAGCTGGCAGGGTGCATGCACTGCTGTGAGTGATCTGAAAAGCTCTGGGGACCAGGACCAGGACCTGACATGCTCTGCAGAACAAGAAAACCACAGAGCAAACTGATATTCAGAGTTCTACGGCCCTCTGCCATCACTTGGGCTCTTGTACCCTGAGCAGGGCTCAGGCAGATCCAGGTCCACGCCTGAATCTCACTTTTCCATCTTTTTCAAGGAAACTTTTCTGATAAACAGACACAGAGAGGACAGGGATCTCATCTGGGCCAACCCAGCACTCACACAAGTCACTGAATAAACACCTTCCTCATTGCCAGAATCGTCCTTTGATGCTAAATATGAAGCAGAAATGATGTGACCTACCCTCGGGCGGTTTTTCAGGGCCTGGACTGCCCCTGTGATTATTCGGATCCAGCTGTGCATGTCCTCGGGGCTGTCTGCCTGCAAAACACACCAGCCCCAGTGAGACTTCACCTTCTGCAACCCTCCAGTTCCCCCCACCCAGCGAAGCGAGGGCCTGCAGACAGACAGGCTACCAGCATTCCCACTCTAGGTGCTGCTCATTTATCCTTGCTATAAAAAAAAACAAAACAAAACAAAACAAAAAAAAAACTCAACACATTGTACCCCCACCCCCATCTTCCCCCCACAGAAGGGGGGCTGCTCTCCGCATAGCAGTGTTTTTATATCAAGAATGGGTTAAATATTTAAGGAGAAAATGTTGTCAGGGTGTGAGCAGAGGAGGGTATGGAGATGCTCAGGGGACTGGAGCACCTCTGTGATGAGCTGGCTCAGCCTGGAGAAGAGAAGGCTGCAGGGAGACCCCCGTGCCTCTTCCAGTCCCTTGAGGGGCTCCAGGAGAGCTGGAGAGGGGCTGGTGCACAGGGCAGAGAGAGCCAGGCCCAGGACATTGGCCTTCAGCTGCAGGAGGGCAGAGGGAGAGGAGCTGGGGGGCACAAACCCTTCCCAGGGAAGGGGGAGGCCCTGGCACAGGGTGCCCAGAGAAGCTGGTGCTGCCCCTGGATCCCTGGCAGGGTTCAAGGCCAGGTTGGATGGGGCTTGGGGCACCCTGGGCTGTGACAGGTGTTCCTGCCCATGGCAAGGATCATGGTGGGGGCTATAAGGTCCATTCCCACCCAAACCAGTCAAGGATGCTATGACCACCCCTGCCCTTGCAGAGGCTCGGGGTTCACACCCTGCCCAGCTCTCGGGCCTGCTGGGCTTGAGGGTTTTGCCATGGCGATGTGCATCCACACCCCACCAGCAGCTCTTCAGGCACAAGCAGGTACTACAGGATCGTGCCAGTACCCAGAGCACTGTGCAGAGCATCCCCTGCACTGCCTCCTCCCAGCCAGCAGCACAGACACCCAGTTAAGGACCCTCCAAGACCCAGCTAAGGACCCTCCGCGCTGCAGGGTCTCCGAGACAGGGGAGGTGCAGACACAGCCCCACGTACCCTGGATGCTCATCAGAACACCCTGTGCTTCACTCTCTGCCTTTTCCTGCTCACACAAATAGCCACTATTATAAATAATCTCACGAGGAGAAGTGAAACCAGCCAACAGTTCTCCCTGGCTGCCCGTGCCCCGACGCCGGGCGAAGCCGTTACGGACTCACCCGCTCGCGTTTGCTGGCGAGGGGCTGCCAGGGAGCAGCTCGCCAGTGGGACCGTGGCTTGCACGAGCCAAACTTACTGCCTGGAAAAGGAAACCTGCCTCGGGTGCCTCACCTGGATGTAGAAGGTTCTGGAGCTCGTTATGATCTCAAAGAGGTTGTCCCGCATCAGGAGGTCGCTAGAAGCGGAGAGAAAGAGACAGTCACTACCCAGAGGTCATCATGGTGGGGGGAATAAGTCAGTGGTTATCCTCGTCTCTCGAGTGTACTGGGAAAAAACACATCAAAGGCAAGTGGTGGATCTCATCGGGACTCTGAGAAGACCCCAGCTCCCCAGAGACCTTCAGCCTCTGCCAGCAACCCCCCATGCTGGAACCCAACACATTTCCAGCTGATTTGAAACTCAAGCTTCCTAAGTGCTGACTAATAACCAGTTCAAAGACGTGTTGGCAAATTCCCTTTTGTCTCTAGCCGAGGGGTTTGTTTGATCAGTTCATTTTTCACTGCGAGTCTACAGGTTCCTTTGATCTTATCGGCATTCACTGCCACCAGTTGCTCCCGAGACTCTGAGTAGCCACCTGCTCCCATCTAAGGAAAATATATATATATATTACATATATATATATATGGCTTTTGGCTGCTTTACAAAGACCTTTGTAATCCTGGCAGACAATGCTATTGGCTGTGCAGGGCCCCACACTCCCCCATCTATGGAGATGAGAGCTGTAGGAGCCCAGCAGAGATGGCTATCGGCACCCAGAGAAGAGGGGAGGGACAATCTCCCCCATCAGCTGCGTTCCCCTGATCTGCAGGGCTTGGGGTGGGGACCTGAAGGGGAAGACATTTCTTAGAAGCAGAAGAAGGAGGTGATGGTGAGGTTATGGGGTTGTGAAACCCAAGCGAGCGGCAGCGCAGCTCAGCCTGGCACCGTCTGGCAGCAGCGGATGCTGTTTGGGGCCCTCTGGGCATCCCCGAAGGAGGGAGCAGAGTTTCCTTCCTGCCCTCCCCTGGTTCTGCTCCTCGGGGAGCTGCTTCCCACTGGAGCAGCCAGAGCTTCCTTTGGCTGCTTCAACCCAGGCATGACCCAGAGCTAAGGCAGGAAACACAGACAGGAGCATTACCCAGACTTGACCAGACACTCGTGGGTCTTGCAGACGTCCTTCAGGAGGATCGAACGCAAGGGCTCCTTGTCCTGCAGAGACCAGAGGAGATGGTGATGGGTTTGGCTGGTCCCTGAGGCTGGCAGCACTGGGATGTACCTCCCATGGAGTTCCCAGTGCTGGCTCCCAGACCTCTGCTCAGGGCATCTGGTCCCAGGGGGTGGAGGGGGTTGTTACTCACCTGCTCACACTTGTAGTAACTGATGGAAAATTCATCTAGAACAAAGTACCGACGCTTCCAGCTCTTCCTCTGGAAAAGAGAGGAGGAAACCACTTGGTGTTGGGCTCCAACGCTCTCCCCACGCTGTCGTGTCCTGCATCCAGAGCATCCCACCCTCCAAGGAATGGGCAGCCCAAGGCCACCCACTCAGCTAAGCCACCTCCCCCAGGGACCCCCAGTACTCACCACATTCCCCTGCTTCACACAGTAGCCACTCTTGAGGACAGGGGGCCCGACAGGTGGCTTGGCAGACGAGGTGGGAATGTAGCTCTGCGAGCGCCGCAGCAGCGGGTGGGCGGCCACGTCGCTGCCCTCCCCCCCGTTCTGCAACAGAAAACCAATGCAGGGTTACAGGGAGCTGGCAGAGAGCAGGGAAGGGAATTCCCTGCTAGAAGGCAGGATGCTGGCACAGCACTGTGTGCCAAGGGCTAACTGTGGTGCCCGGGCACGAGCAGGGGATCGAACCAGAGTCGAGGGTGGATTTTATCTCATCGTGTGCAGCTCCCAGCCTGCTGCCCGAGTATTATTCACCCCACATGTTCAAAACAACACTAAGAAACTGGAAAGGCTACAGAAAAGCCACAGAAGCTGTTTGAGGGTTGATAAAAGTCCCTTTAAGTAGGGGAGTTGAGGGACTTCATCTGCCAGGCTTATCAAACACTGAGATGTGACTGCACCACAGACCTTTTCAGGGGAAATGCGAGGTACGAGTGGCTCTTTCATCTGGCAGGAGGTGGCAGAACAGAAACAAAAAGAGGCCGGAGCCAGACAACCCCACATTAGAGAGCAGGGATGCTTTCCAACTGGAGAAGGCAATATATCATGGAATGAGCTGCTCCAGGGAGCTATAAAGTCTCCACTCCACGTTTTCACAACCAAATTCTCCCCATAGTAGCTGTGATGTTTGGAGTCCAGGTAGAAAAACTCCCCTTCCTCTGGTCCCAAGATCTCCCTCTCCAAGCATGACACTTGCTTCTGTGTGCACCCAGCACCCATCCCCTTGCTCACCCCAAGCACTTCCCAGCACAACCCAAGGGCCAGCTCCTGCCCCACTGCCAGCATCCCCCCCACAACCCCGATCCCCAGCAGCACCCTCTCTCCTTCCCCCTCAGCACCAGAGAGAGTGATTGAGACCAAACACCCGCACCCATCTCCTTCCCCCACCCCGTCCCTCCAACCCCTTCCTCCAGCTCCACGCTGAGGTTTGAGAATTGCCATGGCAGCCGGGGTGCCTCTGTCACCAGCAGCCTTATATGGCACCAGCGCCAGCGCCACTGCCGGTGCGGTTAACCAGCGACCTGCCGCTCCTTCCAGCGCCTCTGAGATGCTGCTCTGGCTTCTCCAGGACACAGACAAGCACCTAACTGATCCCAAACTGCTGCTGGGCACCTGGCCAAGCAAAGCTCCAGCCAGGCCAACGAGGAGAAACCTCCCACTCCCCTCACCAGCACCAGCTCCACCGAGCGTTACAGCCGCACGCATCCAACACCAGCGACGGGGGATGCTGCTGCAACAGGAGCCATTACACCCAGGGGTTGTTAGACCCAGGGTCCAGGGAGATGCTGCTGGAGGGTCTCGGGGTGCAGCTGGCACATGGGGCTCCCTGCAAGAGGGGCAGCACCGGCTGGGGCACAGCCAGGAAACCCACGGACGCACCCAGGAAGCTGCAGCAGAGGAATAGCCATGTCACACAGGGCAGGCAGCGAGAGAGCAGAAAACAGTCCTTTAGCTCACACACCAGCTCTAAAAACCCCCTGGGTGAGAGAAAAGAGCTGGGTGAGGGCTGAGGTTGGAGCTCAAGGCTCACAGGAGGTGGTGGCAGGGCAGGAGAGGGAGGAAAGAGCTTTAAGTCATTGAAACGAAAAGGGAAAGTCACAGGGCTGTGACTGCCGCCTGTTTGCAAGCCCACAGCCAGGCTGTCCCGGCTGCACGACACAGGGTGGGGGGTGCAGGGGGGTGGCAGAGCACAGATCCAAGGGGCCAGCAACATCCCACGGGGCAGTTATCCCACAGCATCCTCCCCCACAAGCCCTGAGCTACCAGCCTGATGACCCCACACACCTCAGCACCTCACACACCTCAGCACCCCCTTCCCTGACAAGCCAAGGGAGCCATAAAAAGCACCTGCCAGCCAAAAGCCATTGCAACAGTCTTGTTCTCTGCTGTATTTTTAGTGCTGCAGTGATAAGAGCTGAAGTGTGACCCAGAGCCGGGCAAGCGCCCGAAGGTGACACCCAGCCAGGCTCGGGAAGGGATGCAGAGCCACAGCAAGCGGTGCCAACCATGTGGAGTCCCACTGCCCCCAGCACCTCGATGGGAGATTTGGACCCAGGGTGGGTGGGTGGACGGTGCAGGACAGCCAAGGTAAGCAGATTCCTACCCTCCTCTTCCTCAGCGCCCCTCCTCCCGTCGTACTGCAGAGCCAGACAAAGGAGAGGGGCTGTGGGGTGCTCAGAGCAGCTATTTATACACCCTGAGCAGGAAGGGTTTGCAGGCACCCAGCTGGTGTCTAGAGATGAAAGCACAAACCAGTCTTCCAAACCACCATCTGCCTCCAGCCCCACGGCTGGGCCTCTCAGAGACCCCCAGCTCCCCCCAGAGACCACCGGACCCCCACGCCCCAGCCCAGCGCCCCGCTGGGAGACGCAGATCCGCAAGCTCTGCCGCTCCTCTGCAGGGTCAGAGGAGGACACAGCTCATCACTGCTGTGCATTAACAGTATTTTTCCACCCATTGCACTGCTCAGTACTGGAGGGGCACAGCAGGATGCTGCAGCGATGACAACGCCCCGACACTCGCTCTCCCTGCGGTCTCCCTTCCTAAAGCAGAAACCTGAGTATCATTTCCCACAAGCG
>VXBZ01012342.1:0-41996 GCA_013399135.1 Heliornis fulica
GGGGAAGTTCTTCATGGTGAGGGACTGGAGGGGCTGTCCAGAGAGGTGGGGGATGCCCCAAGCCTGGAGGTGTTCAAGGCCAGATTGGATGGGGCCCTGGGCAGCCTTCCAGCCTGGAGGTTGGTGGCCCTGCCTGTGGCGGGGGCAAGGGTGGAACTTGGTGGTCCTTGGGGTCCCTTCCAACCTAGACCAGTCTGGGATTCTATAATTCAGGACTACATTGCATTAGGAACCACAGAATGACTTGGATTTGGCAGGGTCTTGGGGGTGTCATCCAGCAACTAAGTGCTTTTCAACTGAGCTGCTCCATCCAGCAGGTCCACAATCCAGCTGGTTATTCTGGCTCAGAGACCAGAGGACATGGTGCTTGTCTTTGCCAAACATGAGGAGGTTCCTCTTGTCTATTACTCTAGCTCACACAGGATTCCTCCAAAGTCTAATCCTGTTTTTAATGGCTACAATTGGCTCACCCCAGTTTATTATCTGCAGACTCCCCAAGGTGCTGACTGCCCCTTGGTTTGATAATGGATGGTGCTGAGCAGGATCAGGGCTCCAGTAGCTACTCCTTGAGTGAGGCCACTTGGACATCAGCTTGCTGGCTGTATTACTTTGACCTTGGAGGTGCACTCCTCACCTGTACCCTACCTGCCTTCACTATGCTCCACAGGAACAGGCTCCCAAGGAGAACCACGGGAGCACTTCTTGGGCTTGCAAAGGATGGGATTAGGAAGCCCAAGGTGTAGCAGCAAATTAGGTTGATGAAAAATGAGCCAGGGCAATTAAAAGGGCTTCTACACACCAGCAGGTGGAAAGCCAGCAGAAAACGGTCTGGTGCTGAAATGATAATATTGTGGAGCCAGAGCAGAGGCTCTCTGCATCCATGCTGTACCATGATATTAAGCAAGATGTAATTAATCACAGAATCACAGAAGACTTCTCTTGGTTGGAAGGGACCCTTTAGATCATCAAGTCCAACCATCTCCCTAACCTGCCATCCACTACTAAACCATGTTCCTCAGCACAACATCTGACTGTGTTTAATCCCTCCAGGGATGGGGACTCCACCACCTCCCTGGGCAGCCTGTTTCATGCCTCTCTGGGAAGAAGTTTTTCCTAATATCCAACCTAAATCTCCAATGGCTCAACTTGAAGCTGTTCCTCTTGTCCTATCACCTGTCACTAAGGAAAAAAGGTCAGTCCCTGCCTCTCCAAAACCTCCTTTCATGTAGTTGTAGAGACCAATTAGGTCTCCCCTCAACCTTCTCTTCTCCAGACTGAACAGTCACGATTCCCTCAGCCGCTCCTCGTCACATTTATTCACCAGCCTCCTTGCCCATCTCTGGACATGCTCCAGCACCTCAAGGTCTTTTCTGTAGCAAGGGCCCCAAACCTGAATGCAGGACATGAGAAGGGAAAAAGGGGTTGGTTGTGTAGAGGCAGAAGCAGATTACAGAGAAACATATGGAATGTATTACAAACTTTAAGGTAAGAACATGGGATGAGAGCAAGTAGGAGAGATGGTGGAATCACCTGGTGACACTCGAACAAGCCCAGTCCAAAAAAACATGATAAACCCTCTGTATATAGGGGACATCAGAGCTGGCTGACAAATAAGGGAAGTGGTGCAAAAGCTTTTAGTCTTCCAAATTTAATGTGCCAAGTCACACCCATATCTAGTAGNAAGTAGAAAATTAACTTGGGAATTATGGAATTGTAGAATGTTAGAAACTCCTGAGATGGAAGGGACACATATGGGTCCAACTCCTGACTCCACACAGGACCAGCCCAGTCAGAGCAGGGCACTGAGGGCATCATCCAGATGCTTCCTGACCTCAGCCCAGCTGGGTGCTGGGACCACTTCCCTGGGGAGCCTGTCCCAGTGACCAACCCCCTCTCAGGACAGAACCTCTTCCTGACACCCACCCTGACCCTCCCCTGTCCCAGCTTCATGCTGTTCCCTCGGGTTCTGTCCCTGGTCCCCACAGAGAGGAGATGGGCGCCTGCCCCTTCGCTGCCCCTCGTCAGGAAGCCACTGACCACCATGAGGTCTCCCCTCAGCCTCCTCCAGGCTGAACAACCCCAGGGCCTTCAGCCTCTCCTCCTAAGACTTCCAAGCTAGCTGAGATGTAGCTGCTCTGAACAAGTCAGCCACATCCTCTTGAGTCCCATCACTTCTGGTTTAATTGTGTTTTTCTCCAGAATTGCACTAAATCTTTTCAGCTTTTAAGAATCACTGAGAAAACACTCTTCTCTCTATTGTTCTCCTTAGGGCATCCTTCACCTCTTTGTTCCTCAGACTGTAAATCAGGGGGTTCAGCATGGGAAAGACGACAGTATAAAACACAGAGATCACTTTGTCCGTGTCCAGAAAGTAGCTGGAGCTGGGCCTTAAATACGTGAAGAGGAGGGAGCCATAGAACAACCCGACGGCCGTCAGGTGGGAGGTGCAGGTGTAGAAGGCTTTGTGCCTGCTCTCAGCCACCTGGATCCGGAGGATGGTGCTGAGGATGCAGCCATAGGAGACAGCGATGGTCAGGAAAGTGCTGGTTTGGATAAAGCCACACAAGGTGAACAGGAGGAGCTCGTTGACACGTGTGTCAGAGCAAGAGAGCTCCAGCAGCGGTGGAATGTCACAGAAGAAATGATTGATCGCTTTGGAGCCGCAGAACGACAACGTGAATGTGAAAGACGTGTGCACCAGCGAGGTCAGACCCCCGCTGAGGTAAGCCCCAGCTACCATGGAGGCACAGACCCTGTGGGACATGGTGACAGTGTAGACAAGAGGATGGCATACGGCCATGTAGCGGTCGTAAGCCATCGCAGCCAAAATGAGGCACTCGGCATCAGCAAAGGCAGCAAAGAGAAACATCTGTGCTTCACAACCAACTAGAGAAATGGTCTTCTGCTGTGCTAGAAGATTCACCAGCATCTTGGGAGCGATAGCAGAGGAACAGCCAAGGTCTAAGATGGATAAATTGTTTAGGAAGTAGTACATGGGCGTGTGAAGGCAGGCATTGAGCTGGACGAGCACAATGAGGCCAGCGTTCCCCACCAAAGTGGTGGCATAGATGAGTAGAAGGAGCCCAAACAAAGGGATCTCCACCTCTGGACGGTCAGTGAAGCCCAAGAGGATGAACTCGGTCAGCGTCGTGTGGTTCTCTTCAGGCATTTCATTACCTGGTGTTTGGTGTCTTATACATCAGAGCTGACAGGAGATCAGTAGATCCTGGTGGGTGAGCAACACACAAACACAGCATGTCCTCCACAGGATAGAGGCAGAGGAAATCCAAGTGTCCTTATTAGAGGGGAAACCAATGGCTTAGGTGATTGCCACTGAAATGAAAGCTTAGGAGGACATTCAGAGGGAGCTTTACCAAGGTGCTTTCTAGGTGGAATTCCTTCCTGTGTGTCAGACACATTGCATCGTGTAGATGAAATAGGACCTGGGGTGAGACTTTATTTAAGAGCTGGACCATGTTGTGCAGGTATAGGAGAAACTTTGTCTGACATATCTCTTGAGGAAATATGTATTTGAGTAGAATGGATGTTACATATTTACCTGTGTGAACAGTAGAGTAAGGGGTTCTGGCAGACTGAATAATGAGTTCTCTGAGCCAGCAGTGAAATTCAACACTGAAAAAAAATGGGTTGAGATGCTGGAACATATGCAGACATTAAAAAAAAAGAAAAAAAGAAAAAAATGTCATTTTTTGAAACAAACACAAATCATTGAGTTTAAAATGAAATTATGTATTACATCTCATTCTGGGATTTCTTACAAAATACTGCATGAGTTTATTTTCCTGAGGCTGGTTAACTATTAAGCAACTGATGAAAAGTATGCTGTTAATACTGGATTTAAACTTCAAATACAAATATTTCTAGATTTCTCAAGCAGTTTCCCCCGCTTTTTTTCTTTTCCAAACCTACTATTTGAATATGAATTAGACTCAGTCCCATAGAAAACTAATTCTGGGAATTAATTTTACCTTAAAAAAAAAAGCATGCAATTGAACTTTATTGCAATGAATCTCACCTGTAGTTTTCTTTCTAAAGGTGGTTCTGAGTGCATCATCTCCAGGTCCATCTACAGACATTACACATGCATAGGTGGGATGTGTCAGACAGTGGCTACGTGCAGGTTTACTGATGAGAAAAGAAACTTGGATGACCAATATAAATTCACTTGAGATGGTCACATTTGGGTGAGATGAATCCCATTTCAGGCAGCTTGCTCTGATCCTGTCTTTCAAGATCCTTTGTTCTTGGTGAAGGCTTGGTGCATCCTGAAACCAGAATCCTTTTCTGGGTGTGACTTCCAGCTGAGACCAGTTAAACACCATGTAACATTATGGTTTATTCTGAAACTATCACCAGCAATTTGAGAGATTTCTGGGGTTAGTAAAAAAAGAGTGTTTCTGCTCTCAAAGCCATTCCATGGTTATGCACACACATCCCACTCTTCCTATTTTCTGTTGTCATTCATGCTGAAATGTAGGTATGGAAATTCTAACATCTGCTAAAACTTCAGTGGTCTCTGATGAAGACCTGCAAGGGATTTCAGCTCCCAGATCAACATTGTAGGTGCAAAAAATTAATTAAAAAAACACTCTCCCCTTTGAAAAGATATATTCTTTTTTTTTTTTCTTTTGATGTGTCATGATGCAGCAACTCTTTTCCTTTAGTGTATATGAAATTCATCAAGTCTACAAGGCTTAGACTTCTATTTCTACATGGAAGGAAATATTACTTATTAGGAGACTTACCTGCTGAGGAAATATTTTTTTTCCTTGATGCAAGAAATGTTCCTTTTGGGGAATGCCAAAGGTTTTATATCTTCCTTTTAAACACGTGATGTTCTCAAGGGAAGAGCAGAACAAACAATTAAAATGCTACTGGTGACGTCTCGGTATAGAAATGTTTTAGTGAAATTAGATGTTCTAAAAATATTTTGGTACAAACCAGACAGGGATCTCCTGGAGAGAGTCCAGCGGAGGCCACAAGGATGAGGAAGGGCCTGGAGCATCTCCCCTGTGAGGAAAGGCTGAGTGAGCTGGGGCTGTTCAGCCTNAGGATTCTGTGCTAATGACAGCACCCTTGGAAATGCTGGATATTTCTTTTGACTAGAAACCCCAAACCAGTACTTTTTAAAACCCATCAAGACTGCTGAAACGAGGACAGCCACTGTGTCAAAACAAGAGTCCCAAGCTGTCATCTAGAGTCACAGATATAAGGCCACTGGGACCTTGAAGCAACCACTTGAAAAAAATTAAATAAATGACCATCAAGGTCATCGTGACAATTGAGAAAACATGGTTCAGGCAGTCATTAGGACATTTTGATCATAGGAAATTAAAAGTGCTGGTTCTTCACTAGCTGCAGAGCCAGTGTCATACAGTAATTGGACACCCAGAGGAAGATTTAGAGGAGTCTGACTTGTTAACTATTAATTAAAATATATGGTAATCTCATATATAAATAGAAGAAACTGCCCAATGTTCTTTCATACGAGACATTCATATTAACTGATCTAAAGGTGAATAGAGTAAGAACATCAAGCCCTCTAAATATCACCCATCTAAGTGGATGGGTACAAGACATGCTTTCAATTCAGCTGTCCCTCACCAGCAGGTGTTTAACAAACATGCAGCTGATGTCTTTGAGAGGAAGCTTGAGTAACTCAACATTAGTATTCAGGAGCAAGCTTTATTTGCATTGTTTGCTTACCCTTCTGCCTACTTCATGTGTGTGATGGAGAGCATATATATGTTAAACATGGTGGATGAGAAGCTCAACGTGAGCCGACAATGCGCCCTCGTAGGCCAGCCACGTCCTGGGCTGCATCAGCAGCCAGCAGGTTGAGGGAGGTGATTCTCCCCCTCTACTCCAATCTTGTGAGACCCCACCTAGAGGCTTGTGTCCAGTTCTGGAGTCCCCAACACAGGAAGGACATGGAACTGTTGGAACAGGTCCAGAGGAGGCCACAAAGATGATTAGAGGGCTGGAGCATNTGAGGAAGAAATTCTTCCCTCTGAGGGTGCTGAGGCCCTGGCACAGGGTGCTCAGGGATGTGGTGGCTGTCCCCTCCATGGAGGTGTCCAAGGACAGGTTGGAAGGGTCCTTGAGCAGCCTCATCTAGTGAAGGCCCCCCATGGCAAGGGGTTTGGAACTTTATGATCTTTAAGGTCCCTTCCATCTCTAACCAGTCTGTGATTCTGTGATTCTATATATTTCTTCATAGGCAAGGACACAAGAAAGAGCAGGTTTATTTCATCTCAACCCAAGACATTCCTCTCAGTGGTCATCCAGAAGATCTGAGTGGGATGAGGACAGCTTGGAGGCATACAGTTTGTGTTGGGCAATACACCAGACCTCAAAGGCTTTGGAGGTCAGAGGAACCCCAAAAATACTTGAGAATGATCCTAACTAGCTCTCAGCATCTAAAAGTTAGTTGGGTGGGAGTTTTTCAGCTATCATTGGCATCCCATTTCTGAAGAGCAACTCATGCCATTGTAAAATAGGTTTCTAAGGAAAATGGTATGTATTTCTCTCTGCAGGTCTCTCCCTCCTTACAATGTGACTCTAAAATAAGCCCAGACAGCTACAGGGATCAAACCAGGAGAAATGGTCCCACTCCCTTCATGGCAGATCCTTGTAGTGCCCATAGAAAGGCTGATCATTTAATCATCCTCTACAGCCTGTTGCTCCCTATGACCCCATGACTTAGAGGATCTGTGGCAAGAAAGAAAATGTAAGCAGTGTAAAAACAACACAATAAAAAAAAGAGATCTCAATCTTACTATCAAAATAAATAACATTCCTGGAGAAGAATATGAATCCATGACTTATGATCTGGAAGGGGTTTTTTTGTTGTTATTTTTTTCTCTGTTATTATTTCTTTGTGAACCAAAGACCTCAAGATGCTGCAACCATTGCATCAGTGGGATCCCTCTGGGACAACTGTGTTGTGAAAGTTGATTGTGAAGACCTTGCCCCTCCCTTGCTGACTCTGCTGCTATCTCATCTGTAGGCTGTGCCAAATGCCAAGGGGCAGAATGTGACAACAGAGCTTGTAGCCAGAGCTTCTCCAAATGCCATTGTGCACCCAGCTTTCTAGCAGCATTTCTTCCTGAGGAAGGGCAAGCATCATTTCTAGCACTAGTTTCCAAGGTAGGAAACATATCCATTGCTATTTCCATACAATATGCATATATATATCCATACTAACTCCACGCTTTGAATCTTGCATACAGAATGCATGTATATGTGGTCTGCACTCAGATAATGCACACCAAAAAAAATAGTAATGAGTCTTTATATAAGGAACACTAAAAGCAAAGTCTACAAAACATAAATAATACAGTCAGAAAGGAAAAGTGTTTTGACCTGAGCTGATTTTTTTTTTATTTTGGAACACAGGAGAGCAAATGCTTGTGAAAGGGGTATAAAATTATTGGAGAGGGTCCAGAGGAGGGCAATGCATGTGGGGAAGTGTCTGGAGGGGAAGTCTTAGGAGGAGAGGCTGAAGGCCCTGGGGTTGTTCAGCCTGGAGAAGAGGAGGCTGAGGGGAGACCTCATGGTGGTCAGTGGCTTCCTGATGAGGGGCAGCGAAGGGGCAGGCACCCATCTCCTCTCTGTGGGGACCAGGGATAGAACCTGAGGGAACAGCATGAAGCTGTGACAGGGGAGGGGCAGGGGGGGGGTCAGGAAGAGGTTCTGTCCTGAGAGGGGGTTGGGCACTGGGACAGGCTCCCCAGGGACGTGGTCCCAGCACCCAGCTGGGCTGAGGTCAGGAAGCATCTGGATGATGCCCTCAGTGCCCTGCTCTGACTGGGCTGGTCCTATGTGGATCCAGGAGCTGGACTCCATGGTCCTTATGAGTCCCTTCCAGTGATTCTATGATTCTATGATCCAGGTTATTAATACTGACAGCTAGATTTCCATTAAAATAAAGTAGCATCCAGTTTTCTCCTGCTACATTCCTGCCTGAGGTCCCCAGCATCATCAAGACTTAGTCTTCTATCCAGAGTTGTAATTTGTGTTCTTTGATCTTTTTCTCCCTCAAAGATCCAGGTTCATTAAGGGAATGGTCAGAACAAACAGGACGACCGTTGATGAGTTCATTCTCTCGGGAATCACAGATGTCTGGGAGCTGCAGGTTGTCTTCTTTGTGCTGTTCCTTCTGATCTGTGTCACCTCGTTGGTTGGGAATCTCAGCATGATTGTATTAATCAGACTTGACTCTCAACTCCACACCCCCATGTATTTCTTCCTCTTGCCACCTCTCTCTGGTAGACCTAGGTAATTCCTCAGCAGTTGCTCCCAAAATGCTACTGAGCTTTTCTGAAGAAAGGAAAACCATCTCCCTGCCAGGGTGTGCAGCCCAGATGTACTTCTGTGGAGTCTGCATAATCACCGAGTGTTACCTGCTGACGGCGATGGCCTATGACCGGTACGTTGCCATCTGTCACCCACTGCTCTATGTGACCACCATGTCTCAAAAGGTTTGTGTCCAACTGGCTGTGGCATCCTACATGATAGCTGGTGTGAATGAACTCATCCTTGTCAGCTCAGTGTTCAGTTTACACTTCTGTGGCCCTAATGTCATCAACCACTTCTTCTGTGACATCCCACCGCTCCTGAAACTTTCCTGCTCCAGCACTGCTCTCAGCGAACGCGTGCGCTTCGCCATCGCTGCCTTTGTCTCACTCAGCACTTTAGTGTTCATTGCTGTTTCCTACAGCTGTATTCTCCTCACTGTCCTGAGGATGTGCTCCTCAGAGGACAGGCTCAAATCTTTCTCCACCTGCGCCTCACAGTTGACATCAGTTGCAGTTTTTTACGGGACTGTCATCTTCATGTACTTCCGCCCCAGTTCTAGCTACTCCCTGGACCAGGACAAAGTGGTGTCTGTTGTCTACACCCTGGTGATTCCCATGCTGAACCCCCTGATCTACAGCCTGAGGAACATGGAGGTAAAGGATGCCCTCAGGAGACTCCTAGGAAAAGTTCTTGTTTCTTTTAGATATCTCACAGGCAAAGGGGTGTCATAAACTACACAAAATAAACTTAATAATCCTAGAATATCAGTCTCCTCTGGCTGCTGTCCATCTAAACTGAAAGCAAGAAGAAGATGGCAATCATGAGGACCCAAGTGTTGCACGTCATCACTGCCAGATACGGTGAGCTTGCTTTGTCCTCTGCCAGGGTGCAGCTGGCTTTACCCTTAAACCCACTAATTCTCCTCAAGGCCCCACATGCTCTCCTGCCCCATGTCCTGCCCCCTAGGTTGAAGACTTGGTGTTCTTTGTGTGATTCCATAAGGAGGTGTATTTTTCAGATTGAGAAACATCCCTTGTGTTACAGAATTTCACTGGGCTTTGGGTTACTCTCAGCTTGCTGTTATTAACAACTCCGAGTTGGGCCATCACCTCAGGGAGGGGCAACCTAGGTGCTGTGTTTATGATCTTAGATACTCTTTAACACAGTTACACAGTAGACAAAGTCTCCTGTTAACTCCCACCATGTTCTTCATTTATCATCTGATTACTCAGTCTCGGTTCTGCTTCGGATCTTAGATTCTGCTGATGTGTCCCAGAGGTCTGCGGGGGGTTTCAGCGAGGGAACGAGTGCAGGACCCCAACCCTAACCCCCATCAGAGGTCACTGTCTGCTCTTCACCCTCTCCAGGCAGGAAAGTCTTGGTGTTCCACACCAGACATTCAAACCCTCAGAACTCTACTCAACCACAAGACACCCTGTGTAAGGGATAACAGAGGATGATCCAAGTCAGACCTGATGGACAAATACTCCCCAGCTGACCTCGACCAGGTGACCAGGGAGAAAGAAAGCACAACATTCATGTGAGAACTGAACCTTCATGTGCAGAAGACACCATAACATCCTGATAGTGTAAAGGAGAGACATTGTTATCCAATCAGGATGGTAAGGCACCCGCTGTTAGCCAGTCAGGATCACAAGCCCAACAAGGTCTCCTGTACATGTTGGCCCCACGTGCAGCCACTCCAGCTTGGGCCTCATGGAGCATGCAAGGTGGCTGCCTCAGCAGCGTGGGAGGGTCAGACCTCAAGTGTCCCTTGAGGCTTCAGGGGACACCCTGAAGATGCTGTGCCTGCCTCCCTTCACCCTCATCATCCTGCTGCTGGGAGCTGTGGCAAAGATCCCAGGGCCAGAGAGACTCTCTCAAACCTATTCTATTCCTCACAAGGAATAGTCCAACCATGGAAGGGGCTGTTCACAGGAAACTGAGGCAGCTTAATATTGTTACAACTTCTTTTATTTAAACCCCTGTGGCTACACAGCTGTCAGCACCTTATCATTCATCATATCCCTAATAGTAATTGTCTTCTAGTTTACCATCACGCCTTGCATTGTTTAGTTCTTCTGGCAGGTCTTCAGGAAAGAATGATGGGGCAAAGAGAAGATCCAGATCCTCCCAGATATTTGCTAAGAATAAATCTGAATGAATGTGTTTGAAAGCAGGAACATTTCCAACTGGCAGCACAGTCTGAGTTGGCAGGAGTCAGGTTTAACGTTACCAATGAGCACATAAATGAATGCTACACACATGCATTCCCCAACTAAGGTTCAGCAACCAGACACAACTTGATGCAATCAATTCTATGTGACATCTTTATAGGGCCCTTTGCTGACACAGAAAACCTATCTATTTTTAAAAGACAAAAAAAAAATAAATCTGCAGGTCCCAGCGTTTGATTTAAATAGAAAATGTCACCTAAGGTGATGGTTCACCACTCAAAAATATTTATTCATTAGCAGAACCAATGCCAGACCACACCACATCAACTGAAGCCCTTAGGAGCAGCAGAGGGAGGTTTTGCCTCAAAATACTTGCTGGGAAGCTCTCCCTCTGTCCCACACTTAGGAAATTACCTCAGTAGGTACACATCTCACACCTTTGATAACAAAGCAGTCAGAGGCAAGGGAATTGCCTGTTTACCTGCTAGATACACTGAATGAGAGACAGGAACCTTAGCCATGCAAAACCAGAGTGGTTCCAGCACACCTGTGACAATAGTCATCTTCAAAAAACAGGTTTGGTTGTTTTTTTAGGATGACTAGTCCCTGGCCTGACTTCAAGCTTATGAAACAGACCATGAAAAACTGGACATGACAAGAGAAACCACTGATAGAACAAGTAGCAGTGAGAAAATGTTGTATTAGCAAGGGATAGGACAGAGGAAATGGTTACAAACTGCCCCAGGGGAGATTGAGATTGGACATCAGTAAGAACTTCTGTCCTGAAAGGGTTGTTGGAGCAGGCTGCCCAGGGCAGTGGTGGAGTCCCCATCCCTGGAGGGATTTAAAAGGTGAATGATTTAAAAGATGAGGTGCTAAAGGTGGACTAGGCGAGGTCAGGCGGTGCTTGCACTTGATGATCTTAAAGGTTTCTTCCAACCCACAGGATTCTGTGATTCTAAGAGCCACATGATGGATGGCCAGGTCTCACCAGTGGTTAGGAGGAGATGTCAGGGATGGGAAGGCATCACAGATAGTTGAAGGGGAATACTTGAGCACCCTTTGGGAACCAGACCCTCACAACACCAGCAGTACCTCGAAACCACACCAGAAACACCAGGTGAGACCTAGCTTACCTGGCCATCCAGAATAGCAAATTCAGGTATGAATGTAGCAAAACTGTAGTGGACATGAGGATGCAAACCAAATACACCATTTATTGAGGAGGAGACAGTGGTGGACAAACTGAGGCATCATGGCCAATGAGGGAAGAGCGAGCGGGGGACAATGAGAGAAGTCATTCAAGAGGTTGGTGACCCATAAGTAGGCTACTGGGCAATCTGTTTGTTCAGCCAAGCCCTGTGCCTGGCCACCACAGCTGGTCCCATTCTCTCAGTGTATTATTCTCCAACGATGAGTTATGTATTTATAACTACTGCCAAAAGCTGGGGTTTAGAGCTCAGGAAGTCTTTCAGGGAAAGAGATGCAACCACACGCCAGGTTCAAGCAGTGTGATTATTTCACACCAGTCAGCTGAGACATCAAGCTGAATGAGGACCTGTGATCCACCTGGTGATGCAGAGACAGGAGAAAATGCAGCCACGTAGCAGGAGAGCTTCTAGTTGCTTTTGCTCTATGCAGTAGTTTGGGAACAAAAAGAAAGCTTTAGGGAGGGATGGAGAACATCAGGCTCTAGCCCTAAAGCCAAGAAGTTCTGTTAAGAGAAAAGAAAGGTGTTAAATACTGAAGATACTCAGATATTTCATGGCTAGGTGGACTGAGCAATGCTTTCTTTCAGAGCCTGTGAAAGCTGAAGTGGGGACACATTGCTGCCACACATCAGCATGGGATATGCTACACTTGTCAGGTTGCTGCAAGGGACCCAAGGGACAGGGAAGTGGGGAGATGTTGACCCCAGAACAGACACTCCTGGGGAACAGACCCATAGGGGCCAAACTAGGAGTAGGAAGCACCAGGAGCTTGCAATAAGGTCCATCAACAGTTGCAGCAAGTAGTGACCTTGGTTCAGGGACCATCCAGAGTGTGTCATCGGGAGCAATGGAGATGGACTGGGAACATACAAGGTCTGGGGTATTTTAAAGCCAGAACTAGAGCCCAACCTGAATCCCACAGCTGGATATTATTCTTAAAGGAGAAAAAGAAAACATTCACAATCACAGAATCATAGAATGTGTTGGGTTGGAAGGGAGCTTCAGAGGCCAACCCCTCTGAAGTCAACCTGGGACACCTTCACTAGGTCAGGTTGCTCAGAGCCTCTCTGGGCAACCTGGGCCCGTGATCCACCACGCTCATATTAAAGGACTTTTTCTCAATACCCAGCCTCAACCTCCCCTTTTCCAGTTTAAACCCACCCCCCTCGTCCTATCGCTCCGTGCCATGGGGAACAGTTCTTCCCCAGCTTTCTGACAGGCCCCTCTCAGGGACTGCAAGGCCACTAGAAGTTACCCTGGAGCCTTCTCTTCTCCAGGCTGAACAAGCCCAACTCTCTCAGCCTGACCTCACAGGAGAGGTGCTCCAGCCCTTGGGTCATTTCTGTGGCCTCCTCTGGCCCCGCTCCAACAGGTCCATGTCCTTGTTGTGCTGAGGGCTCAGAGCTGGACACAGTATTGCAGGTGGGGTCTCCCCAGAGCAGAGCAGAGCAGAGGGGACAATCCCCTCTGTCCATCTGCTGGCCACACTCCTGGGGATGCAGCCCAGGATGCAGTTGGCCTTCTGGGCTGCAGATGCCCGTTGGTGGGTCCTGTCCAGCTTCTCATCCACAACTACTCCATGTCTTGCAAGCTGCACGTTTTCCTATCTGACTGCACCATATAAACATCAGATAGGAAAACCTGCCCTGGTGACATCACAAGCAAGAAAGAGACACATATTACCAATATATTTGAATTTTGCTTACAGAACAAGCCCTTTTTTACTTCCCTAAGAAATTCCTTCTCTGCAGCAGATATGGAGAAGTAAGAAAATAGATGGGTATTCCCAACTTGACTGTATTCTACACCTGGGCTGACATACACGGGTTTTCATTGACATGGGGAGATTTTCTTCACTTTATTTGGGCTCCCCCTTGTTTTATTCATCCACAGGGGATAGATTTATACAATTGGGGGAAACTCATTCCAAAAACACATCTTTCCTTCCCAGCATCCCAGTGTGAACAAACATGTCAGAGAAGGCTGTGTCTGTAGAGATGTGAGCGAACAACTGCAGGGAAAAGACTCCAGATTCTCCTGAAGCAGCAGTATCAAAAAAGAATTGCCAGACAGAGCTTGCCAACAATTCCCTGCCCATGCCAGCTGGGCATTGGGTGACTGTGTGGTCTGTAGTCCCGCTCTGCTGTTCCAGTGGGGCAGCCCCACTGGTATGAATATGAGAATGAGCTCTGCGGCGGGAGACGTGCCAGTCCAGGGGGATCGATTTCTGACCACATCCCAAAATAGCTGTTCAGAGAAAGAGTATCAGAAACTGGATGAGTATATTACAATCCTTCCCTGTAATTTTTTTCCCCAGCTCTGGCAAAGTCTAGCCTGACAGTTCCAGCTCTAGCACAACTGTCTGACACAGCTACTGCTTTCTCGTGTTGTAGGTGACTGGGCACAAGGGAAAAGAAGAACGTCCCATTTTTGAGGGACACCTCAAAAGCTCCAGGATGGGGTTAGAACTGGTGGCCTCTCCTCCAAAATGAGTGCAGCTCTTTATCCTGGCTGAAGATGGTCACCACCTAAGGTAACCATCACCTCAGACGGAGTGGAACATGGTGAAGCAGGTCTGAGGTGAGGCCTTTATTCCACCCTCAGGCCTCCAGAAGTTTGAATGAACCTTTGACACATCTCATCCAGCACTGACACCTCATTAAAATGTGTCATGAAACAAAGCCAATCACTCTTGAAATAGCTTAGTTCAAGGCCACCAAGATGATGAAGGGAGTGGAACATCTTCCTTGTGAGGACAGGCTGAGGGAGCTGGGGCTCTTCAGCTTGGAGAAGAGGAGACTGAGGGGTGACCTCATTAATGTTTATAAATATGTAAAGGGTGAGTGAGAGGAGGACTGAGCCAGGCTCTTCTGTGTTGCCCAGTGGCAGAACAAGGGGCAATGGTTCCAAGCTGGAGCAGAGGAGGTTACATTTGAACTTAAGGAAAAAACTTCTTCCCTGTGAATGGGACAGAGCACTGCAACAGGCTGCCCAGAGAGGTTGTGGAGTCTCCTTCTCTGGAGACATTCAAGACCAATCTGGACACGTTCCTGTGTGATCTACTCTGGGTGACCCAGCTCTGGCAGGGAATTGGACTGGATGATCTCCAGAGGTCACTTCCAACTCCTAATTTCTGTGATTCTATACTTGCAGACTGGACATTTTTGGGTACACACAAGAAATACTTTAATTTGAATGGTAATTATCTATACAGTAATTTACGTAGGTCCGAGGAGTGTTTGTCACTGCTGATGCATATGACATGGTAAGAAAATGGTTTCTCCAAGAAATGTCTTTTAACTTTAGGCAAAGCACCTTATTTGTGGCTATTTTTCTCACCTTGAAAAAAATGACTTTCAGCCTCCAAACATCTTCAAAAGTTGTAAAGTTCAGAGCTTGTGCTGTCTAGTAATGTCAATAATATAAGGAGATAATTTCCAGGAGGAGGTAAGCAGCCTAGAAGCACAGGTATCATGTCCATGGAACTTATCATGTGTCACTTGGTCTCAGATACTCAAAAAAAAAAATATTTAGAAAACCAAATCCCACAGAGAATCCCTCTCTAGTTATTTATACACTGGCTAGGGTAAATTTCCTGTCTTGCTCCCAGAGTTTTCAGATCCCAAAGGATGTTTTTTTTTCTTTTGTGGTATGATACTCATCAAGCACATTACTATGAGGGGTTTACTGAAGGTAAAATTTGATAGTTCTTTGCCTACACATCATAGTTATATAAATTATAAATACCTCAACAGAATCAAAAATTGAATGTAGCTGTTTATGTTGGCACTGATTTTAAAGTGAGCATGCATATACATGCTTAAATGAGAGAAAGATGTCCCTCAAATTCTGCATCCATTTTAAGAAAAATACCAAAATTGATATTTTGCAGGCTCTTATGATTGACACCATAACTGACAGAGTCTGCTTAGCCTAGAGAGTTCATGCCTTGAATAAGAATTGGGTTAATCTCATTGACCACCAGGGATGAGATACATCTCACTGGAATTTAGGTGTTTACCTAAATTGATCATCAGGGATGAGATACATCTCACTGGAATTTAGGTGTTTACCTAAACTCTGTACCTAAACTAGTTCAGCTAAACTGTAGCTGAGTGCCACAAAGCTGGTTGATACAGATGCTTGGAGAAGAGGAGACTGAGACTCATTAATGTTTATAAACATGCAAAGGGCAAGCATCAGGAGGATGGATCCAGGCTCTTCTCAGTGATGTCCTGTCCCAGTGACAGGACAAGGGGAAATGGGTCCAAGCTGGAGCAGAGGAAGTTCCATGTGAATGTAATGAAAAATTTTTTCCTTGTGAGGGTGACAGAGCACTGGGACAGGCTGCCCAGAGATGTTGTGGAGTTTTCTTCCCTGGAGACATTCAAGACCAATCTGGACACCTATGTGGTGTGATCTAATCTAGGTGATCCTGATCGGGCAGGGGGGAGTTGGAGTGGATGAACTTCCAAGGTCCCTTCCAACTCCTAATGTTCTGTGATTCTGTGACACAAGTCTTCTGCAGTTCTTTTATCACGTGTTTGTCCCAGACAGAGGTCTTGGGTAGCACAGTGTACCTAAAGTGGCAAGAGGCACGGATGGTTCAGCATCCTAATCCTTCTTTTCCATCCAGAGAGATGCACCTCCTCTTACTGAAGAGTTAAGTGCTGAGCAGTCTGGGCTGCAGCAGAAACAGAGACCTCCAGCTGTACTGCCTGGGGTGAAGGCTCAGTGTCTCACCTACCTGAGACAGCAATTTTGGGCTGACACAAACTGCCTCCTTGAGTTTAGCTTTTTTAGGATTATTTCTTAAACTCCCTTCCAGAACAGTTTATGTCTTGGAAAGATGCTTCATTTTGCCACGCTTTCCCTTGACAGCAAAATCCCTAATGCAGGTTGGGAGAGTCTGCTTGGCCTTGAAAACACAAGATAGGATTTGGTTTCAGGTTAAGGCACCAGATTTAGGCAGCTACATATAAGCATTTATATGTAAGTTATACATCTAAATTTCTGTCATGAGTGAGGAACACAGCAAGTGTCAAGTTTAACTCCAGAAGGCTACTCAGCTTCTCTGGGACAGCTGAGAAGCTTAGGTAGCTAAAGTTATCACCTACTAACTGTCCACCCCAATCACCCTTTAGAGTTCATTGGCTGGATCAACTAAGCATCTAAATAATTTATTCAGCCATAGCAGTCTGGTACCACTTGAGACATCCTGGTGTGACCTGTCATTTGTCCAATTTTCATTCCAGAGGAGCATAATCCCTCTGACATCCCTGCATCAAATGTGACGGCCGCCTTCAGATGTCTCAGATACCCGACAGCATATCAAGAGATGTTTATTGGTGTCTTCAAAAGCATTATTAATCACAGAATTCCAGAATCACAGATGGTTAGGATTTAGAAGGGACCTCGAAAGATCATCTAGCCCAATGCCCCTGCTTGAGGAGGATCACCTAGACTAAATGTAGGCATTCTGCTTCTCTCCTTTTACTGCATGAAGACTCAGGATTCAGCATGACTCTAAAACTTTCGTGGTTTTTGGGTCTTTAGAGTCTTTTTTTAAGTCTTTAAATACTTAAAAAATCCTAGACAATACTGCATAAAGACAGAACAGGAACAGTAGGAGCTGTAGTGATGAGACTGCTGTAAGATCCCAGATATATGTTAAGGTGGTTGGACATAATTTGTTAGACGGGGTCTGTATGCTGAATTTTGGCTTTATTGCAGGGAAAGGATACAGGTCTATGGATAGTTGTCTAAAAGAGTAAATCTGTTTCATAATGAGAGTCTCTGAAGGATTTTTTTCACTCCAGATGTCTGTTTCATGGTTGGTGTTTTTTTTCACAGGTTAACAAAGGATATGGAGAACTGGGATTTTAACACATGCAATCACAGAATCACAGAATGATGGAGATTGGAAGGGAGCTCCAATCCAACCCCCTGCCAGAGCAGGATCACCTCAAGCGATCTGCCCAGGGAGCTTCCAGGCCAGTTTTTAATATCTCCAGAGAAGGAGACTCTACAACCTCTCTGGGCAGCCTGTCCCAGTACTCTCCCACCCTCCCAGTAGAAAAGTTCCTCCTCATGCTTAAGTGGAGCTTCCTATATTCAAGTTTATGACCATTGCCTCTTGTCCTGTCACTGGGTGCCACTGAAAAGAAGTTTTGATCTCTCATTGAATTTTGATTCTTCTAAAGAGTGATGCTGTTTTCACTGCATCAAAATCAAGACTCAAAAGTCTTAGTGACTACTCAGCAGCTATTCTTTACTGCAGTGATGGGAGTGCCATAAAGGGTTAGTTACACCACTTGTGTACATATGTATATACAGGACATCTATGCATATTCACAGGGTTTCCAAGAAAGGGTTACTCTTTCCACTATGAGAGCTCATTATCCTGAACACACATTATGTTTTCTTGGTGGGCTTCAGAGACTTTTGATGGTCATTTACTTCATCCACTCCCCTTCATCACACGACCTTTTGGTGAGCTTTAGCTTTTATCTTGCTAATAAAGCCACAGAGATCGTTCTACAGCCTTAAGGCATCCTCCTGCTCTTCATCACTCCCTCTTCCTCTTTATCTCTTCTCAAAGATAAGCTGTTCCTCCTGAAGTATCACAGTGTGCTGCCATTGAAATCCTTTAGGTGGAACTTCACGCATCCTTTACATTGTGTATGACACTTATTGGACAAGATTAACTAATATTAATCATCTGTTTTTTCCATTTCAAGAGGAAAGTAACACTGCTGGGCATTAAAACGTTTATAGATTAAGCATTCTTCTATTAAATCCCTGTAACTAGACCACAACCAACATGTACCAGTACCTACTTTGGGAGTACTGGTGGATGAGAGGCTCAACATGGCCGACAATGTGCTCTTGTGGCCCAGAAGCCAACTGCATCCTGGGCTGCATCCAGAGGAGCGTGGCCAGCAGGGCGAGGGAGGGGATTCTCCCCCTCTACTCNGGGCCTGTTGTGACAGGACAAGGGGTAATAAAGGGTTTTAAAATAGAGGGAGGGAGATTTAGATTGGTGATTAGGAAAAAGTTCTTTGCTGTGAGAGTGGTGGAGCACTGGAACAGGTTGCCCAGGGAGGTGGTGGCTGCCCCTGGATCCCTGGAGACGTTCAAGGCCAGGTTGGATGAGGCCCTGAGCAACCTGATCTAGTTGGGGGTGTCCCTGCTTCTTGCAGAGAGGGTTGGACTAGATGACCTCTGGGAGTCCCTTCCAAATCTAGCCATTCCATGATTCTATGAAAACTTTCACATTTACTCATTTCTCTGGTCATCATACAAGGTAAAATAACCTGGATGGTTTGTGTAGTTATTTAGCCTCCCTGGCAGGGAAAGGAGAAACATTATTAAGCATTGTGCCTTCAACAACCCCCTTACTCCTACACCATGTAGGATGTAAAAGATGAAGACAAACTTCTTGCTCTTTTTTTTTTTTTGGCAGATCCCTGTGGCAAGGTCACACACCAGATGTCTGCTGGTACTGCTGTGTGCCACCTCTGAGAGCAGCCAGGGGAAAGGGTTGAGTCTGACATCTGACTGTCCTTGCTGAAATAGGACATATGGTCATTTGGGTGAATGACTTATTCTGCACAACCCCAAAAGAGTCATGTTGTGCTGGCAGATATTCCTGTTGCTCAGCACCATCCCAGACCAAGACCACCTACCACAAAAGCATCAGTAGCCTTGAATTTTGCCAGCTAATCAAGCCCATAATTGACTTTGGACCTGGTGGGTCATGTACTGGAGAAGTCTGCTTCTCCTGTACAGTCTCTTGGGATAGTGTGAATCCTGGGATAGATGAAGCCTTCAGTAGGTAAATACAAAGATAATTGCAAAGATACATAATGGTCCAGAAGGTACAGAGTGGTCCTAAAAATGGGAAGAGTAGCTAAAGCCAGTCACCACCCAGGCTCCCACCACACCTAAAGGACTTGACTTTTTAAAAACATATCTTCCCATGAGTGAAACATAGGGCAGATAAGGAAAAGATCAAGCATGTGATTAGTGAAGGCAAACAAATGCCTATGAACTGTACAGTCAGGGAGAAGAGGCAGTTTCTTAACCCTTCCTGGGATGAGGCCTCTTCTAGCAGTAGGTGGAGGTAGCAGTCATAGCCTGACCCACTGGAAGCCTCCCAGCAGGCCTGAACTCTAACATTAGCAAGGTCCTTGAATCTACTTCCATCACAAAGTGCCCTTCCCAAAACAAGGATCTCCCCCGGGCATCAGGGAGGAGTCCTCAGCTTAACAAGCCCTTCTGAGCATCCTGAGGAAGCCTCTAATGATCTCAAAAGCTTCTTAGGGAGTGTGTGAGGAACTTGCCTCATTCTTCCTAACAAGCCCCTGGGGCACAACTTCACAAACACTAAGAAGAAAACATTGAACACTTCTAAAGCAGTTTAGTTTGTCACAACTACTCCTCACCCTGAAGCTGGTGGATGGAAAGTTTATGGGTTGTCATAGACCTTTCCAGTCCTCCACTCTGTTGGTGCAGAAGTTGCCAGGGGAGTTTGAAGGATAACAGATCTGTTCACAGCAGCAACCCTTAGCCAGCAACTTCACTGGGCAACCTGTGCCAGTGCCTCACCACCCTCACAGGGAAGAGGTTTCTCCTAATGTCTGATCTAAATCCCCCCTCCCTTTACCTGAAGTCCCTTATCCCTTGTCCTGCCACTGTAAACAGTCTTGAACTACCTCATGAACTGTCTCAGTTCATGGATGCCAACTGCTGGTGGCTCTCACTTGCTTTTTGCTGCTTGAAGAGCTGAAGCCTGTGAGGTGTTCTCCTCCACAGCCAGCTCTAACAGTAAAATCACAGCTTGATCTGCAGCCATCCAAGGTTCATCCCAACACTTTATTTCTCTTAGAGAATCTCTTGGCAATGAGCTCCTGTCTGAACCACTGGTGGAGGGGTGCATGGTGTGAGCCCCTCAATGAGACCTTGAGAGCATGGGGGGAGCCAAGGAACACCAAACACAACACAGGGGTCTGTGCCCTAATGTGCTCTCAGAGGAGTCACACGTGAGGAAAGGCTGAATAATATGAGGGTGATGAAATTCAGTGTATCAGTATGTAAAGCAATGCACAGGGAGGAAATAAAAAGCATTGACTTCTGCTCAGAGCCCCAGGTTTTGTATCTCATCACTGTTTTGAATTAAGCAAATGGACAAAGCATATCTGGCTCTTAATATAGTTGAAGAAAACTCATTTTGAGGACAGACTTGAAAAAGTAATTTGAATAAGCCATTTAATGAGTTCTTTATATATACAGAAAAATATATTCATGACCACACCTGGAGTACTGTGTCCAGTTCTGGAACCCCCAACATGAGAAGGACATGGACAAGTTGGAGAGGGTCCAGAGGAGGCCACAAAGATGCTAAAGGGGCTGGAGCACCTTTCCTACGAGGACAGGCTGAGAGAGTTGGGGCTGTTCAGCCTGGAGAAGAGGAGGCTCCGGGGAGACCTTCTAGCGCTCTGCCAGGACCTCAAGGGGGCCTACAAGAAAGATGGGGAGAGGCTGTTCAATAGGGCCTGTTGTGACAGTACAAGGGGTGATGGTTTCAAAATAGAGGGAGGGAGATTTAGATTGGATATTAGGAAAAAATTCTTTCCTGTGAGAGTGGTGGAGCACTGGAACAGGTTGCCCAGGGAGGTGGTGGATGCCCCATCCCTGGAGACGTTCAAGGCCAGGTTGGACGAGGCCCTGAGCAACCTGATCTAGTTGGGGGTGTCCCTGCTTCTTGCAGGGTGATTGGACTAGATGACCTCTGGGAGTCCCTTCCAAATCTAATGATTCTATGATTCTATGATTCTATGATTCTATATTCAGTTCAGGCATATGAAGTTATGCAGTTACAGTCCTGGAGGCTGGTGGTGGTCAGCAAATAAGTTAATGCAACATGTTATAATGATTCAGCCTAAAAATATTCATATACACAGCAAAAGTTTGTTCAGAATTATTAAATGTTATTAAACTTTATCACAGCTTTTAATGCATCTGCCATTTAGTACTGCACATTAGAATTCATTCTCACTCCCCAAACTCATCAAGCATTCTGGAGATAGGCTTTGGAGTCAGAGTGCTTAACAAAAATGGAAAACAGAAACAAATAACTCTGGTTAATGGAAGAGTGATGGTTCTAAGCAGCTGCAAATCTGCAGCTGATAGAGAACTGGGAGGAGGGGCTGGGACACCAGATGGTTGCAGCCATTCAGAGACCTTGAAAGGCTGGAGAAACCTTGTGGAATTTAACAAAGAGGAAATGTCAAGTCCTGTGTCCAGGGAAGAATAACCACAGGCCGCAGTGGAGGCTGGATGTCAGGATGAGGTGCTTTCCCAAATTGGGGGTCAGACTGGGACAGGCTTCCCAGGGAACTGGTCCCAGCACCCAGCTGGACTGAAATCAAGAAGCGTCTGGACGATGCCCTCAGTCCCCTGGTCTGACTGGGCTGGTCCCATGTGGAGCCAGGAGTTGGACTCCATGGTCCTTATAAGTTCCTTCCAGCTTAGGAAATCCCAGGATTCTATGATTCTATGAAGCAGCTCTTGAAGCAAAGAAGGTCATTAGGTAGGGGTGCGTTAGGAAAACCACTGCCAGCAGGTCAAGTCAGTGAGACCACACCTGAGGTGCTGTGTCCAGAGACAAGGACATGTTCTAACAGGGCTAGTGAAGGGGATTAAGGGACTAGAACTTATACCAGGGCAGAGCTCAGATAGTGCAGCCTGGAGAACAGAAGACTCAGAGGATATCTTAGGATTTTTAAGGAAGGGGGAGGCAGAGAGGAAGAAAACAGAACCAGACTCTTCTCAGTGCTGTCCAGTGAGAAGATAAATCGAAATACAGGTTATTCCATGTAAAAATATGAAAATAACTTTACTCCTATAAGGGCAATCAAGTAATGAAAAGACCGGTGTGGTTCTGGGTTCTCCATCCTTAAAAAGATTCAAACTTGATTGGACACATTCTTTGGCAGCCTCTCTGGATGGTCTGGCTTTGAGATGGTGGTTGGACTAGGTGATTTCCAGAGGCACCCATCAACCCTCTGTGTTGAGGGATGGTTGGCAGCACAAGGCCACGATGCTGCAGAGTATCTCTGGCCTGAAGCAAAGTGCTGAGTGGGCAGAATGGTGTGGATGTTATCAGGTCACCATCCCTGGCTCTCAGACTTACCTTTGACCTGGTTTTGCTCAGTGGCATTGTGTTTCATGTATGGGAGGTGGAATGACCAGGCAAGAAGTTTGTACTTGAGACAAGACTGGTCCAGCTGTGTTAGTGGGCACAATTCCAGAGCAGACTTAGTCATTTTTCAACCCTAACACACGAGGTGCCAAATGGTTTCGGAGGCAACAGAGACCTGCATGAAACATTCCCCTTTGGGGAAAAGAAATAAAAAAGGAGAGTAACATAACATGAGATTGTCCTTCAGGAGTACATTTTCCTCCTGATAAATCTGCGTAGGGCATTCTTCACCTCCTTGTTTCTCAGGCTGTAAATCATGGGGTTCAGCATGGGGACCACGGTGGTGTAAAAGACAGATGCAATTTTCTTGCTCTGCAGGGAGTGTGAGGAGCTGTGTTGTATGTAATTAAAAGTTGCAGGCACATAGAAAATGAAGATGGCCGCCAGGTGGGAGGCACAGGTGGAACAGGCCCTGCGCCGGCCTGCAGCAGAGTCGATCCTGCCCACAGCCACCATGATGCGGGCGTAGGAGGTGAGGATCAGCAGGTTGGTGGCCACCATGTTGAAACCCACAAACACAAACATTAGAGTCTCGTTGAGGCACGTGTCGGTGGAGGCAACAACAAACAGCTGTGGCCCATCACAGTAGAAGTTGTTTATGACGGGGGAGCTGCAGAAGGACAGGCGGAGCAGGGCACTCGTGTGCACGATGGCGTTCAGCAGCCCGGCAAGGTAGGACACGGCAACCAGGCTCGTGCAGGCACGAGGAGACATGACAACCTCGTAGAGAAGGGGCTTGGAGATGGCCACGTACCGGTCATAGGCCATGGCAGCCAGCAGGTAAATCTCAGCTGTGGCAAAAACGGCGTAGAAATAAAACTGTGTGAAGCAGCCAGCAAAAGAAATGGCTTTTTTTGTTGGGAAGTCCAGCAGCATCTTGGGGCTGATGGTGGAGGAGTAGCAAATATCTAGGAAAGACAAGTTACTAAGGAAAAAGTACATGGGGGTGTGAAGCTGGGAGCTGACCCTGATGAGGGTGATCAGGCTGAGGTTTCCCACTAGAGTCAGGGCATAGCTGCTCAGGAAGAGCACGAAGAGTATGGCCTTCAGCTTGGGGTGCTCTGTGAGCCCCAAGAGTATGAACTGGGTCACCTCCGTGCAGTTCTCGGGAGCCATTCGTAGAGAGACGCTGCAGAGAGACATGGAAGAGGATGAAAAAAATTCCTGATGCACTTTATAAACATAGAATTCAAAAAGCTGACAGAAAGCAGTTTGTCACAGCCTCTTCTTTGACCTCTAATTCCCTTCCAGTTCCAAGTCCCAGATCTCCACAAGGATTGTTATGGAGGGGTATTCACAGGCTAGAATTAGTGCTGGCCTGGATTCCTTGGTCATTAGAAGTAGGATCTGTCTTGCTTTGTCTGACCACACTATTCACTGACTAGGGGGTACCCTCAGAGGGTAGGTGACCTGTTTAGACATTGTTTGCACTATAGATGGCAAAAAAGGAGAAGATATCAGTCCCAGCTGTCTCCTTGCAGACCAGAAAGTGTGCAAAACTACTCCTGGAAACCGACACTTTCACTTCTGATGTTTTGACCTAAAACTTCCAAAGTGGGTAAATGTTGAGGCAGATTCCTTTCCTGTGCAGGATTTGTCTCTCTTCTGTATAGCCTGTGTGAATCTGTACAAGCAGACATGTAAAATTGTGGTGGTTTGACCCTGTCTGCAGGCCACACATATCATATTAATTTGAAAATTCAGAGCCAGTTGTAGTTAAATTAGACAGATCTTTTGAAACAGATCTAGTCAGAAACTTAGGGGATGAATGGAGTGAGAATATTCTCAGCATTTTTACAGAATAACCAATCACTTCTCTATAATGAAGTGTTCTTCATTCAACCTTCCTCAAACAGCCTGAAAGACACAATCTCTCACCTTCCAGACACCCCTTCAGGACACTGACACACCTTAAGCTCTCCTTTCGTAGGCTTTTAGAAAGGATTTCCAGCTCTGTATTAGAATACCTGCTCCTCCAATTCAGCACACAATACAATCCTTGCCTTTCACTCCCACTAATGTCCTTATTGGCAAGATCTCAGTGTCATTATCAGAAAATATCCTTGCTAAGACTGGAGGCAGACTCTTCCATGGGGAAATTCTATCCAACCTGAAAAGCTCTCACTTATTTGAGGTGAAAAGGGTAGACAGGCAGCATAGAGCTACACTTGTAGCTCTGTGGAAGTGTGTGTGTCTAAATTTATCTTCAGATCCACACATATGGCAAAGGGAAAACGATCCAAAGTGTACTCAAGTGCATATTTGCACTGAAACAGCGATCCAGCAGCCGACCTTTGTGTAATAGCTGACCCTCAAGTGAAGGTCCAGAGTAAGTAAGGACAACTTAAGTGGGGAGAATGAGACAAGAGGATGGAGAAGCCATGGCAGTGAAAGTGACACTCTTGCACAACTTTATGTTGGTGTCAAATATTGCCTGCACCATCTATGGGAGCAATGTCCATGTCCTGCTACCTACAGGTACAACCTACAAAGCCCCATTTCTCCATACGTCCTCTGGTCAAAACTAGGTGTGATGAACCCAGGGATGGGTACAATTGGATGAGGCAAAGGTGACATCCTAGGTTTGGGGTTTTCAGTCCCACCAGTTACTAAAAACTTCTTACAGGTTACAGTAGTGATGTTTGGTCTCTCAGTCATTCATGTTTCTTCTCTGGCAGCTCCTGGGGGCAGGTTGCAGTGAAATACACTCGAGAAGCCTGCTGAAAACTGCCTTTTGCCAGTACATATCCTGGTTTTGAGATCTCCATTGTTTTGGGACTGATGATCAGTACCTGAATAGGTATTTCCAACTATGGTTTAAAACTTCCCCCAGTCCCTCATCTGTTAACATACTGGAGTCCTCTACAGTCTTCAGAGAAACCTGAAAATTCAGACAGTTATGCCATTTTTCTGAATAACAGCTATTCAGAGGAACTTTCAAAACTGAATAATAATGGTGAGCAATTTTGCTACCCTTCATTTTGAAGTCAGTCCATGGACAAGACAAAATGATGTGATTTAAACACAGTGCTGAACTGAGAGTCCTTATTTCTTGTCTTTGTTATCCACCATGGTACTCAAATTCCTCATGAATTCGTGTGTGCAAGTGCCATTCAATGCTCACTTGATGTGCACTGGCATTTACCTTTGCATCTTTGCTGCATTCTTCATAACTAGGTGCTTAATAAGACCCTTAATTTTCCTACCTTACATCAGAGCTTCTGCAGTTTTCCACAGATCTCCTCCATCACAGTGAAACTACAGGCAGGAAGGAGCATCCAGCACAGGTTGGTGGAAGACTTTGTCCAAGCACAACGTTACATCATTGGAGACAGAGACCTGTGGGCACAGCCAGCACCTAGGCATGACTTTGTATCAGAAACTCATCCACCCTCTCTCATTCCACAGGTCCCCTGCGTTGTTTGTGGACCCACCCTCAGCAGTTAAGGTGCTGACTGAGCCCCATCAGCCTTTGTGAAACCAGAATGATGTCCCACTGAGCACATGCTCATGGGACAGATGATCATAGCCTCTCACCTGGGAAAAGAGAGTGAGATCTCCCCAAGGACACCCTGCAGGGATTGGTCTCTGAAGTTTATGGTTTGGGAATTTGCTAAAATATCAGAAGTGGTATCAGAGGATAAGTAATTCTACACATGTATTTAACTTGGCAAGAAACAAATGAAAATATGTTTTTCTAGAAGGATTTTAATTGGGAGAACTTTTTCTTCATCTATTTCTGGAGAATAATCTACGTGTTTCTTGATGGGTCAGTTCAGGGCAATAAATGTTTCTATCTGCAATTACAGAATCACAGAACATCAGGAGTTGGAAGGGACCTTGAAAGACCACCCAGTCCAACCCCCTGCCCGAGCAGGATCACCTAGATTAAGTCACACAGGAACATGTCCAGATGGGTCTGGGATGTCTCCAGAGAAGGAGACTCCACACCCTCTCTGGGCAGCCTGGCCCAGGGCTCTGTCACCCTCACAGGGAAAAGCTTTTCCAGTTGTTACAGGGAAATACATAACCCACAATCCATTACCCCAAGAGACCAGAGGCTGCTGCCACTGTGTGTCCCTGGCTCCAACCCTTTGTGAGGCTGAAGATGTATTCCCAGCAGAGGCATGTACACACACTACATGTATACATGTATATAGGTATGTGTATATACATAAATACATGGCTGGCTGCCCAGATCACAGACACCCAGAGCTCCCATGAGAACACAGCACCGACAGCATCAACTGGTGAAGAGGGATGGAAGTCCACCAGTGATAATGCATATATACACTCCACATATGTAAGAGGTGAATCCTCCAGCACCTGGGCTCAGTCACAGCCTGCCCAGTAGCTCTCCCTGGATTCCAGTCTCCAAAGTTGCAGCCAGCCTCTTTACCGAGGCTGTAACTCTGCTCCAGTTGCTGGCCAAGACTTTCCAGGTCCCAACAGCCGACCTACCTGATATGGAGAACGACTCCCAGATGATGGGTGATGGATGGGCTTCACAGCTGGACCCTGGAGCTGATGGCTCTTCTAGAAGAGCTCTCTGAGGGGTCCAGACAGGATGGTTGTTTCTTGCAAGGCCCTGCTGCTGTGCACCCACGTGCCCCTCTGGATTGTGCAGGTGGGCCAGTGGTGGGCTTACTTGATGCTCTCTGCTCACTGCTGTGCTCATTTGTACCAAGCTCCACTTTCACCACAGCACCCTGCTCTCCACATTTTACCCAGTTCTCTCATGGTAACTCAAGTGTAAAGAGCATGGAGAAGAAAACAGAGGGAGCTGTTCCCTGCAGAAACGTGAACACCCAAGTCCAGCTCAGTGTGGGATTTCCTTTAACCCACCACTTCCCTCCAGGGGATCCAGATGTTCTCCTAGCTGGTGCCAGAGGGATACCACTGCTTGAAGGTGGTGGAAACTAAAGGTGGATGCATACTCAGGAAATAGACTCCTATAGTAAGGCATATGATGCACTGTATGTCCCTTAGAACTTGCTTATAAAATCAGCACATTCTCTTTAGTGCTTCTGAGGGCCTCCTCCAGTGGTGGAAGCCACTTCATGAAGGTGATTCAAGCCATCCTAACAGGGCTGGCTGAAACATTTGGGTTCTTAAATGTCCAAACCCAAGTGGGATGGCCCCTAGTGTCTGCCTGTGAGGAGGCACCTGGCCACGGACAGGCCTGAGATTGCTGGAGGACTTGCTGGAGGATCCAGCCCTGTCCCTCAGCTCTCACGGGGGGACTTTAAGGGCCAGTCATTAGCTCTGGTGTCCACACAACTCACAACCTATGTCCCCAAAGAAAGTACTGGTGGCTTCAGCTTCTGCCAGTCCCCTGAAGAATGAGCAGGACCTTTGGTGGGTGCAGGTTTGCCTCTATGACATTGACATGGGACCACACCAGCAGAGCAAAAGGCTGTGACTAGAACCAAGTCCTTCTCACCCCTCAGGTCCACTCCCTCGAAGATGCTGTCCTTGAGAGAGGACCATTTTCCTTCCATAGACAAGGAGAACATCATTGGCTTGTGCAGCCTTGTGGTAGGCAGCTGCTTATGTCAACCTAGATTTGGCTGGAGAGCAAGTGGCAATTCAGCCAGGGCTTCTCTTCTGTGGCATTTCTTGGTTTCTTTTCCTCCTGCCTGGGACCATGGTGTGGAAAGGGGAGCTGTTATCTGCACCAGGGTTGCCTGAGGAGCATCTACTAAAGCAAAGCCCTACGGGAGATGAAGGGAAACACTCGAAGTGCCGTAAAGAAGAGGCTCCCAGGAGCTGCTCTGCCACAGTGTGACAGCAGAGAGCAGTGTCAGAACACCGAATGTCCTGCCTGGGTGCCTCAGCGTGGAGTGATTTCACATCACGTGTTAGGATGGAGGCCTGTGCAAGGGTCCTGGCTCTTCAGCACAATCAGAAATGACCACAAAACCGAGCTGCTTGCAGGCTCGGACTAGAAAGACCTTGAGATGCCTCCACCTCCAAACTCGGAACGTGGAATTCACAGCATGTTGCTCAAGGCTTTCTCCAGCCAGGTCTTCAAGACTTCCAAGGATGGAGGCAGCACAACATTGCTGGGCCCCTCCTCTTGTGCCTGACTGTCCTCTTGTGTTATGGAGCTCATCCTTTCTACCCAGATTCTCTGCTCTAGGTAGAGTTCACATCTAAGGCTGCGCAGATCCCACCGGCTCTGCAGGATCACAGAATGATTTGGGATGAAGGCACCTTCAGAGATCTTCTAGTCCAACTCCCCTGCAGTGAGCAGGGACATCTTCAACTGCAGCAGGTTGCCCATCCAACCTGACATTGAATGTTTTCAGGGTGAGGCCTCTACCACCACTCTGGTCAACCTAAGAAGCCTTAGCAAAATCTCCCCCTGTCCACCAGACCATACAGCATCCCAGGATCCAGCTGCCTTCCCAGAGCTCCTGCTCAGTTCCTCTCAGAACCAGAAGTCCCCTGCTCTCCAGAGCATTGCTATGGTCAGGCCTGCACCTCTCTACCCACCATATAACTTCTTAATATCATAGATAGTGTTCAGATGCCACCTGAAATGCAAAAACCCAAACCCCATAACTGATCCAAGCTGCTCAGTAGGAAAGTAGGTGGCAAGCAACTAATTCCTGGACTATCTCCTGAACATAGCTGCCAAAAAGGACTGAAGATGATGTGGAGACATTTCTAGTACAACCTCCCACTTCTATGGATATGCAGTCTCCATCCCTCCAAGGTTATCTCTGAGGAATACCAGGGCATGGCTCCTGAGCTGTCTAATTCTAGGCTTCCAAAGAACATGAATGAGCATAACCTCTCATTCACGGTTATTTTTAATTCTTACAATATTTTATTTTAGGAGTTTTTGGGTTTTTTTTAATCCCCTCTCAGGATTTTGGGATATTGCAATTTTTACTCATTCAGAGCACCAAAGAAGCACTTTCAAAACCAATCAAGCCACTTATAAATGGATTTTGGAACTCATCATCCAAGTGTGTGTTGACTGAGCCTTTAGGTGACCCCCAAAACCACTGACATCAAGGATAAAACGGGCTCTTTGTCCTACTACTTGAAGGAAAAAGAACATCCTCTTGTAAGTTCTTAACTCCTCAGTTGAGCTCACAGATATCAGTTGCTCTGGCTGCAGGAGACACATTACACTGTCTGGATGGATGTGAATGTTGGGTAAGCTCAGACTCTGGAAATTCAGTTCACAGGTTGTGTTAGTTTGAGGCATCACTCCAACACAAAGGTCATTGCAAAGGCATAAGAGAGTACTGGGATTTATTTGGGTACTCTGAAAGCAGGGCACACTCCACCTTTCCCAGAAGTTTCTGTCATCTTAAGATCTATAGTGGACAATTTCTACCTTTGAAATCTGTCCCTGGTGTTCTGTAAGTCTCCAGATATCCCTCATGCCCAGAAGAAGCAATTAGCAACTACTCTTGCTGGTTTGTTTTGCTTTGTTTTGGTTTTTTTTTTTTTTTCCTCCAAGAAAGTCAATTACACCCCAGTGTGTCATCATACAAAATGACCCAAATGAAGTGCAACGACCTATTGGGGAAAAATAATCCAGCCTTAATGTCAATGAGGGAAACTCTTCTCTTTAGGAAAACAAGAGGGATTTGTCTCATCTGCATGTTGACATCTAAAGTGTCCCCAAAAGCCACCTCATCTGAAAGTAGAGGGTACTAGCTGAGGAGTGGACATAAGAAGTGAAGTGAGATGATCCCCACCTGGGGTATCAAAGCTGGAGTAAGCTCAGATGTTTTCTGGTGGAATTCTCTGGGGTTGGTGAATTCTTGAACATCAAGAGGAAGAGTTAGACATGAGCCACTCAAGAAGCCATGTACCTGTGAGACCTTATCCCACATCAAGCTGGACTGAAGTAGGCCACTAGGATTTACTGTTAGGATAAGACATGCTCAGATGTGTACATGGACAGCACACACGTCCCAAAGAAGCCAAGCTGATAATTATTGAATCCCATTAAAGGGATTTGGAGTGATAAATTTATTTTGCCACTGCTGTCTGGCCATGAAGTTAGAGGGCAGGTTGCACATCAAATGTGAGTTCATCATTCTAAACAAGAGTCACAGAAAGTTCTTAACTCCTCTGTGAAATTCCATAGAAATAGCAGGTTCATCCCAGTGTACCGGAGCGAGCACCTACCTACGTGACAAACAGGCTCAATGAGGTCACAAAGTCAGTCCTATTTGGGATCTCAGTCAGGTTTTGATGGTTTTCTTTTTTAATTTAACAGTCTCAGTTGCAAGGGGAGGACAACCAGTAAGTCTAGTGACTTTGGAAACATAGGTGGGTTTTCATATAGAG
Organism: Heliornis fulica; assembly: GCA_013399135.1. Taxonomy (NCBI): domain Eukaryota; kingdom Metazoa; phylum Chordata; class Aves; order Gruiformes; family Heliornithidae; genus Heliornis; species Heliornis fulica. The sequence goes on from VXBZ01012342.1 coordinate 31,296, forward strand.
CAACAGAGGCTTGTAATGAGGTGAGGGCCACGCTCATGAGACATGGTGGAGATGGTCAGGAGGAACACGTGCAACTGAGACTTTGAAATCTGCACTTACAGAATGGTTTTGGTTGGAAAAGACTTTCAAGATCATCAAATCCAACCATCTACCCAGCCCCACTAGGTCCAACACTAGACCATGTCACCTAGTACAACATCCACTCTTCTTTTAATCACCTCCAGGGATGGCGACTCAACCACTTCCCTGGGCAGCCTGTTCCAACACCTGACAACCCTCTCAGCAAAGAAATTTTTCCTAATATCCAACCTAGACTTCTCCTGATGCAACTTCAAGCCATTTCCCTTTGTCCTGCCACTAGCTACCAGGGAGGAGAGACTGACCTCAGTGGGACCATCTCTCGGGTAGTTGTAGAGAGCAATGAGGTTTCCTCTCAGCCTCCTCCTCTCCAGACTAAACAATCCCAGCTACCTCAGCTGCTCCTCAGACTTGTGTTCTAAACCCTTCACCATCTTTTCAGCCCACCTCTGGACCCTCTCCAGCATCCCAATGTCCTTCTTGGAATGAGGGGCCCAAAACTGAACAGAGTACTGGAGTTGCAACCTCACCAGTGCTGATTGCAGGGGAAGGATCATGTCCCCAGACCTGCTGGCCACCCTGCTCCTGATAGAGGACAGGATGCCATTGGCCTTCTTGGCCACCTGGGCACACTCCTGGCTCATATTCAGCTGGCTGTTGATAACACTCCACCATCTCATGGTCGCTGCAGCCAGGTCTACCTTCAACTTCCAGTGCTTCAACCAGACATTCCTTGTTGGCAAGAACAAGATCCAGCAGTGCTCCTCTCCTAGTGGCTTCATTCACCATTTGGATCAGGAATCTGTCATCAGATTCCTGATCCAAATGGTGTTGAGGTCAACAGCCTCATCAACTTCCTCCTCTTGATCAGGAGGCCTGTAATAAACACCCACAACAGTATCCCCCAGGCCAGCCTGGCCTTTAATTCTCACCCACAATCTGTCATCTCGTTCCTCATCCCCCCCTGAACAGAACACAATACATTCTAGTTGCTCTTCCACATCAAGAGCAACTCCAGCTCCTCCCCTTGTTGCCCTGTCTTTCCTACAAAGGGCATAGACNTCCTAGAAAGGACATAGCCATCCCTGGACACATCCTAGTCATGACAACTGTTCCACCAAGTCTCTGTAACTGTGACTAGGACATAAGCCCTTGGCTGCAAACACATTTCATCTGTGGAACAGTGTTCTGGTAATAATGAGAACCCAAAGGCCTCACATCCCTCTAAGGCAAAAACGGTGCAGAGCCTGTACACCCGTGCACACACCATGGACAGCCAACACCCTGACCTTGAATGTCTCCAGGAATGAGGTCTCCACCACCTCTCTGGCAACCTGGGCCAGTGATCCACCACCCTCATATTAAAGGACTTTTTCTCAACACCCAACATCCACCTCCCATTTTTCAGTTTAAACCCACCCCCCTCGTCCTATCGCTCCGTGCCATGGGGAACAGTTCTTCCCCAGCTTTCTGACAGGCCCCTCTCAGGGACTGCAAGGCCACTAGAAGGTACCCTGGAGCCTTCTCTTCTCCAGGCTGAACAAGCCCAACTCTCTCAGCCTGACTTCACAGGAGAGGTGCTCCAGCCCTTGGGCCATTTTTGTGGCCTCCTCTGGCCCCACTCCAACAGGTCCATGTCCTTGTTGTGCTGAGGGCTCCAGAGCTGGACACAGTATTGCAGGTGGGGTCTCCCCAGAGCAGAGCACAGCAGAGCAGAGGGGACAATCCCCTCTGTCCATCTGCTGACCACACTCTGGGGATGCAGCCCAGGATGCAGTTGGCCTTCTGGGCTGCAGATGCCCGTTAGTGGCTCCTGTCCAGCTTCTCATCCACGAGTCCCCCCAATTCCTTTTACTCAGGGCTGCTTTCCAGCACGTCATCTCCTGAGCTGCTTGGATAACAGGGGTTGTGTTTCTCCTAATTGCAGAGAGGGGTCACTCTGAAGGGACTGGAGGATTCCAGCAATGTCCCAAACAGTCTGCACTTAACAAAAGGAAACACCTCCCCCCACCCCTCCCTGCTCTGCAGACTGGACTGGAGCCAGGATTTCTGTCCCTTCTCCCCCAGGATGGCACAGGGGGAGATGGGGATGGGGATGGGGGTTTTGCTCAGTTCCTCATGAGTTGTTTTCCTTCTTAGTGAGGGGGTCATTCCTCACACCTTCCCCTGCTCAGCGTGGGGTCCCACCCNGGCTTGCTCCAATGGTCACAGCATCTTCCACGTATCTCCACCTGCTTCATGGTGTCTTTCCATGAGCTCTAGGTGGGGTCTCTTCACCCTCCATGGGCTGTGGGGGGACACCCACTTCACCAGGGTGTTCTCCACAGGCCTCAGGGAATCTTGTTTCAGCACCTCCTCCCCTTCTTCCATGGCCTTGGTGTCTGTACATTTTCTTACATCTTCTCATTCCCTTCTCTGGTGCCAAAATTCAACCACTTGTGGGTTGTTTTTTTCTCTGAAATATGATCCCCAGAGGTGCTGTGACCGTCACTGTTGGGCTCAGCCTTGTCACCAGTGGGTCTGGCCTTGAGCCCAGCTGGTATTTAACGTGTTGGGCCTGGGGATCCCTTCCAGCTGCTCCTTGCAGAAGCCAACCCCCCTCTACACCAGAACTTTCCCCTGCAGAACCACAGCACCACCACTGCAGCACCCCCACCTCAAGCCTTGCCATTCCCATCCTCAGTACCTGGAACTCTCAAACAGCCTCAGGGCTTCTTTTTCACCAACACCCCACGGATGCTCTCAGCATTTCACTGCCCACCCTGCGTGCTGGGATTAACCAGCTGTGGCTCCAGCCACCACTGCTGAGAGGGACACAACCCACTGGGCTGGGGGTGTCTGCTAGAAGTCAGGTGGCTCTCAGTCAGAGGACACCAGCTGGAGATGGGCTTCTGGAAAAGAATCCCAGAATTATAGGGGTTGAAAGTTGGTCCCAAGTTCTCTGTGTGCATTTTTGGAAGAGCAGACTGTGACTTTGTCCACGCTGATGTGTGTCTTGTGATTTTTTTTTCCAATGGCTTTGGGAAAAAAAAGAAAAAAGGGCTTTGTTTTGGGGGTGTTTTGGGGGTTTCTACTGTCATAGTTCAAGAATCACAGGAAAACCTGTGTAAACATAAGGTGCACTGCTCACAACAGGTAAATGTCTCTTATTTGGCAGTAGAGGACTTCTGACCTTTTCACTTGGTGGAAATGAAACACGAGTCTAAGCCATCTGTACTGCATCAGGAATGAAGGACCAGGAAAGATATCTTGGCTCATGTTGCCAGCCACTAAACCTTCAGAAAACTGAGATGGAAGCTCTATAGCTTTACAGCTACCTGGGTGACCTGACTACCAACTTCTTAATACTTGCCTTTGAAAGCTCTTCTTTTTCACTGCAGTTGACTTTTGAACCCACTGTCAAAATAACTAACAGCTGAGAGTGAAGCTTAAACTAATCCCACAGCTTAAGATGTGCTTTTGTCACCACTAAGACATGGGTTCCTGCAGGAAAGCCATTAGCTTATCCTTTACACCAGCCACAACCAAGGGGGCTTAGAAACACATCCTCCACACATGGTTTACTAAGGAGTAGTGTGCAAACAGCAAAGTCACTTCAATTATTTGCCACCAGGCACAAGAGCTGGAGTGACATGCCACAGGACTTTCAACACAGCCTGAGGTCCATCTCAAGCTGCAAGGATCCCAGCATAGAGCCTCTTAGCTAAGGTACACACAGATCTATAGCCACAGCACACAGGGGAGACTGCCCAGTGCTCCCTCCCTCTGGACATCCATTTCCACCTCTCTGCCAGCCATGCCTTCTCTTTTTTTTTGCCTGGAGTGAAGTTTTGTTCCTAGTTATGGATTCACACATCCCCAAAGCCTGCTCTGTAAAAGCTCCCTTCAGTCTGCCAACACTGAGAAAAGCTGTGCCATGCCTGTGCCATGGCCACATAGTCCATGACTGCCAAGCCTCCCTTTCCCCACGCTGGCCAGAGCCTTAAAAAGGTATATGGACATCAGCACAGTTGACATCTCTAGTTGATGGGAGTTCATTTGCACCCTGGCAGACTGATTTTATTGTGCAAACTATGGCCAGATTGTGCCTGGTGGCACTGCTGTTGTTGCAGTTGGATTCTTGCCATGCTGGTTGAAATCACCCCCAGACTTATGGCCTTAAATGATGGCAAAGGAGCCTTCCTTCCAGTCAGGTGCCCACAAAGAACTCACTTATGTTTTCTGCAGGAGCAAGGTGGTCAATAAGAGGCAGCAGTCCTACAAACTGCACCAGTGTGGAAGAGTGTGTCTCTAAGCATGCCTACAGTACCCATTGCCAACATCCACTCTCTAAGCTTGCAAGTCAACACCTGTGTCTAAGGCTGAGGCTCTCATCTAAGCTACATCTGTGCTCAGTTGAGGAAAGCATTACCAGCTGAACTCGTTTCCTCCTCTGATAATGACCTAGAGCTGCACTGTCCAGTTGGCCTTTTGGAGGTGCACACTTCTCCCTTTTAACTGTAAAGGGAGCCCAGAGAAGGACTTTTGATTCCAGCATGTAACTTTCAGATGGTTAAGTTAGAGACAACCAGTAAAACTGAAATGCCTATCCAACTGCTGGGGCTCCAGGGGACAAGAGCGACCAACAGCGATGTTTTCTTGTTAAAGCAGTTCCTAAGTGGCTGATCACTCTTCTCAGGGCACATTTAACTTCTTTGTTCCTCAGGCTGTAGATTATGGGGTTTATCAGGGGAGTGAGGATTCCATAGAGCATAGAAACTATCCTATCCTGATTGGGTGAGTAGGTGGAGGAAGGCCGGACGTATGTGCAAATGGTGGTCCCGTAGAAAAGGCAAACCACTGTCAAGTGAGAACCACAGGTGGAGAAGGCTTTGTGCCTGCTCTCAGAAGACTTCATGCACAGGATAGCCAGGAGGATGTGGAGGTATGACATCAGGGTCACTACAAAGGCACTGCTTCCAAGGACCCCAGCAACTGCAAGAATTACCAGTTCCCTGTGGTACGTAGGAAGGCAGGAGAGGGCCAGCACGGGAGGAATATCACAGTAATATTGTCCCACTCGGTTGGAACCACAAAAAACAAGTGTAAAAATCAAAGAGGAGTGCAGCAGAGAGTTAAAAAATCCAACCACCCAGGTGCCAAGGGCCAGGTGAGCACACAGCTTCATACTCACCACATTCACGTACTGCAGCGGGTGGCATATGGCAACGTAACGGTCATAGGCCATCACAGCCAAGAGAAAAATCTCTGTACCTACAACATCGACGAGGAAGAACAGCTGGACCATGCAGCCAGTGAATGAGATCACCCTGTTGTCAAGCAACAAGGCCTCCAGCATCTTAGGCACAGTGATAGTGGGACACAAGATATCCAGTAAGGATAAGTTGCCAAGGAAGAAGTACATGGGGGTGCGCAGCCGGGTGTCTGTGCTAACGGCAACGAGGATGGTGATGTTGCCTGCCATGGTGGCCAAATAAATGGCCAAGAACAGCACAAAGAGAAGAAAACGGACTGCAGGGACTTCAGAAAGGCCTATGAGAACAAATTCAGATACTGTTGATAGGTTGACGCTCTGTGTCTTATCTGTCATTGTGGAAAGGCTTTGTGGAGGTGACCTGGAAGAAAGGGGAAGTTGTGACTTGGTCAAAACTGCAGCTTCCTTTTAAAGACCATGATCTGTGTTGAAGCTGAAAAACATTCTCAAGTTTGCAATTGCCACACTCAAAAACCCTAAAGTTTACTCACATATACCTAATGTAAACAGCAAAATATGGGTATTAAGCACAACAGTGATTAATCAGAAAGTTTAACTCTTGCAAGCCCTCTTCTCAGACTGAAGAGCTGAAAGCTGAAGACACCCTCTCTGTGGTGGCCAGCTTGGTTGGACACAGCCCCAAGCAACCTGACTGAGCAAGGGGGGCAAAGTGCAGATCTCCAGAAATCCTTTCAGCATTAATTATTTAGGAATGATAATATCACCAAAGGGGTCTAGATCACTAGCTGAAGCTAAAGCTTTTTTTTTTTAGGCTAATAATGCTATCACAGAAGAGTTAAACCACAGGTAATCAGACAGGTAGCACACCTCAGATGCATTTCAGGGATTGTTTTGTTTGTGCATTTTATCCAGTGGCATATAAAACCAGATAGAATCTAGTATCCAATCAAAGACCTTCCTCCCTTCTATAAATTTTACCTTATAGACTTCCATGACAGCACTAGTACTTTTTAGGATCTATCCAGACTCCCCACCCCCTTCCCCACCCCCCAAGTTTGAGCCTCCTTATTTACAGATTAGAGCTATGACATGGTGTGAATGTCGTAACCCCCGTTCTCATTCCTGAGAGATAAGAAGAGCAAATTAAATGGGTGACTCCGATATCCCATCTGATACAGGCTCCTCTGTTGGCTCCTTTTCTCACAGAAGCTTGCTTCCAGCTTGAAAGGGAACAAAGTCAGAGCTTAAACTGCTGTAACAATTATTTTGGTCAGGAGAAATAAAAGGCACATGGTGCTTTAAATCACAGCATGAATTGTTCTTAAAACGGGGAACTTAGATGAAATACAACAGAACTTAACACAGAAATACTCACTGCTACAAAGAATTAATTACTGCTTCTATATAGTTGCCTGTAGCTTCAAGAAACTTGACTATCCTTCTTCTCCTTTCCAGTTTTGATTAGATTATCTACATATGACATCAGCCTATCGAGGAAGTGATGGGTCCAGGTTTAGCAGCACAGGAATATTCATACAGACTTCTGCAAGCACTGTCAAAAACACGAGCCTGCCTGGAAGGGCAAGTGCCTCTTCTTTAAGGAGTGTTTTTATAAACATGGGAGGATGTATCTGGGGAGGAATGTCCCTGAAGCCTTTTTGGATGCTACCTCTATTGCACATAGGATGCTAGTTCAGAATATTATCAAAGTGTCCAGGTGAACTCGAAATGTGATAAACTGTTTCTTCACTCTGAATCCTGTGAGATTCCTATGACTTTCCTGCTGTAGGAGCTCTTTAAAAGGCTGTGGTTTGAGGCTTGAAGCATTTCCCAGGGAAAAGAAATAGATGGTGTCATTCTCACTCGGTCCAGCTAGCCACCTTAGGTGCCATTCCAGGCACCTGAGGTGGATTTTCAAATGGATTTTCAAATCCATTTGTCTTGCCCTGGAGCCTGAAGTCTCTCGGGTACCCATCGTGTGCCAGTGTAAAAGCCTTCCATGTTATGCTATGGGCAATCTCTAACTCCTGTAGAGGAGCAACCCTTTCACTTTGTGTAGACCCTACAGAATTGACAGAAGATAAACCACTCCTGAAATCCATGCACTGCTGGAAGCAGATATGTACCCTGCATAGGCATAAATCACCAGCACCACTTTGAAGACCTAACAAAAACTTACCCCTGTGGTTGCAGAAAGCATTCATGCATCATGCATTCACCTACAGGGCACCACATTCCCTCTGAGGCCTCAGGTCTAAAGCTCAGTCCTGATAATCCAGCTTGAGTACAACATGATGCTGGCATTGCCTGCTGCCAGCACGATGTACATGTGGTAGGCAGCTAGCTCACCAAAATGCAAACTTCTGAATAGTGGCAGCACAGTAACATGTGCCATTATAAACACCTTCAGGGGGTGCATATAGATCTGGAAAGCTTCTTTTGGGGTGGGACACGTCAGCCCCACCCCAGGAATATGGGGAGTGTTTGTGCTGCTGGCTCTCAACTCTGCATTTCGTGCTCAGTTGTGCTTTTACAGGGATGCCCTCAGCTGGGTTACAAGAAGTAGAAGCATAGGACAGTATTAAAGATATGCTTTTATTCTAATCTAATCAGGTTTTCCACTGAATGAGGGCGTTCTTGACATTGTCAGCCCAATGCCATGAAGGCCTAGTCCCTGGGATTATAACACCCATGTACTCTACAAGCCACAAGTATGTGACACATGCAAACACAGTTTTAAGCTCTTGTGAAAACCATTAACAGCTGGCAAAAGCCTATGAGGTTTACTTATCATGCTGTTATTTTAATCAGTTTTATTTACTATAGGCTTGTCAAGGCCTTATGTAGATATATGCCTCATAAGGATACCCTTAGTAGGCTCTGCAGACACTAGATGCTGAAATAGCTGAGATTTAAGTTAGATCTAGGAAGAATTTCTGGACCCAAAAGGGTTGTCAGGCATTGGAACAGGCTGCCCAGGGCAGTGGTGGAGTCACCATCCCTGGAGGGGTTGGAAAGGCCAAGAGCTGAGGTGCTGAAGGACATGGGCTAGAGGTGCACTAGGCAGCGTCAGGCTGAGGTTGGGCTCAATGATCTTAAAGGTCTCTTCCAACCCAAGTGATTCTATGATTCTATGATTCTATGATTCTATGATTCTATGATTCTATGATTCTATTCAGTCCACCTTCAGTAATTGCAACAGCTCTGAAACATCTCTTAGGAAAAAAAAATTAGGTCTTAAGCCCAAATGCCTACAGAGATGAGGTGTTGCTTGTAGAAAGAGCATTCTGTCTCCAGGTTAAAAAAAAATAATTCTCAGGTAGTATTTCTCATATTTTAATACATTAAGGCAGTCTTGGATGGTGTAATTCCCTTGGGTGTTGTCCCATATCCCTAAGCTGCTGGTATGATGGAAACTCCTTGTGTATCATACTCATCTGAACAGCTCAGCCATCTTGCTACAGCTCACTTTTGTTTTACTGTGGCCTTTTACAGGAAATCCCTAGCTGAGGATGCACACTTAAAAGTTACAGTTCTCACATTTATATTAGAATACAAATCATAAAAAACCCTCCACCAAATAACACCCAACCCACCATAGCAGGGGATGGGAACTAAGTGACCCCCGAGGTCCCCTTCAACACAAACCATCCTGTGACCCTATGAAAACAACCAACAAAACCCAAAACAACAACAGCAACAAAAGCTCTCAGCAATCTACCAAATGCAGACATGCAGCTAGATGAGGGCTGCCCTGGGCCAACCAGTTTAAACCAGAAGTGTTGGTGCTGTCTTTGAGACACGCAGCACTGGAGCAGGTGTTTGCTTGGAGCAGGGCTTTGTTGCCTTCTCCTCCTGCCATGCCATAACACAACCAAAGTGATTTTATTGTGATCAGTTGCAGGATTACTGAGCTTTGTCAAGGTTTGAGCTCTCCAGCTAGGAATGCTTTTCATGAGCCCAGACTTACTGCTGGCTCGGCTGCCAAAAAATGCTCTTTTTTTCTCTAACAAGCATTTGTGTTTCAGACACGGGGATAAGCTTGGGGTAATTCTGCTGTCTTCACGCTTAACAAGGGAGTAATCCCATTGCAGATGGGCTCCATACTCACTGTCACATTCCCTGACAACATCCACTCTTCTAAAGTTAAACTTGGGAGTTTATTCAAATTTTGTCTCCTATTTACCAGGTTCTGGCAAGAAGGAGCAGCCAGAAGAGTTCTGCAATGTGGGAGCCCTGGGACAGGTCTGGATTAGCCTCAGCTTTGCCAAGAACCATTTCTGAATTTGTTATTTTGCTGTGAAGACCAGATTCAATATTCAGAAGTGTCTCACGCCCCCAAAAAAGTGACATTTGAAACCAGTCCAATCCAAGCATTTTTCAGCTGTGCCCCCAGTACAATGCAGAGAGCGCTGCCTGACCCATAGCCCTTAAGGAAAACTGATTAGACCAGGATTTTTTCAGTTTTATTGGGATTTAGAAAAAGCCTTGTAGAGATCCTGCCATCTTTCAAAGGACTTTGATGTGCTTGAAAATAGCCCTGAGGAAAAGGACATGTGGGGACTCGTGGATGAAAAACTGGACATGAGCCACCAATGTGCCTCTGCAGCAGATGCAGAACTGTTCCCCATGGCACGGAGCGATAGGATGAGGGAGTGTCAGTTTAAATTGGAAAAGGGCAGATTTAGGTTGGACATTAGGAAAAAGTTCTTCCCTCTGTGGGTGGTGAATCACTGGCCCAGGTTGCCCAGAGAGGTGGTGGAGGCCCCATCCCTGGAGACATTCATGATCAGGGTGGATGGAGCTCTGAGCAACCTGACCTAGTGAAGATGTCCCTTCTGACTGCAGGAGGTTGGACTAGATGGCCTTTGAGGATCCCTTCCAACCCAACACATTCTATGATTCTATGACTTTTTTTTTTCTTTTTTTTCCTTTGAGACAGTCTTTTGCTCCAGATTAGGGCAATATTCAAATATGAGTGTAAGCACAGAGAGCTGCTAATTTCCAGGAGAAAACTTGAGTTTTTAATGATGCACAGTGGAGCCAATTAAACACACTTACAAACTGACTTTCCAAGTTGCATTATTGCAATTTGTTAGGCACCAAGTTTTTAACAGCATCTACTGAAGCCTTATTAAAATCATCTGAAGCAGTTTTCTGGAGAGACAAATCAATTGTATTAAATTGCTTGTCTTGAGACACAGGCTTCCAAAAAACTGTATGGAATTTGTATTTGGCTCCCTTGTCAAAATTGGAGTGATTATTTCAAATCACTTGTGGTGGTTTCACCCTGGCTGGAGGCCAGACTCCCACCAAAGCCTCTCTATCACTCCCCTCTTAGCTGGACAGGGGAGAAAATACATGTTGAGAGGCTTTGGAGTGGAGATAAGGCCAGGGAGAGATCATTC
>VXBZ01012342.1:42357-60009 GCA_013399135.1 Heliornis fulica
GGCTCCTGCCTGGCCCAGGTGCCTCTCCATGGGCTACAAGTGGGGTCTCTTCATCCTCCATGGGCTGTGGGGGGACACCCGCTTCACCATGGGCTTCTCCACAGGCCGCAAGGAATCTTCTCTCAGCGCCTCCTCCTCCCCCCTTCACTGACCTTGGTGTCTGCAGAGTTTCTCACATCTTTTCACTCCCTTCTCTGGGGGCAAAATGTGGCTGTTTGGGTTTTTCTCTCTCTCAAATGTGATCCCAGAGGCCTGTGACCAGCATTGACTGGCCCAACCTTGTCAGTAACAGGGTTTGGGAGTTTGGCCTTGGGAGCTCAGCTGTGATTTGCTTTGCGGGCCCTTAAACTTTCTAGCTGCTTCTTAAAGAAGCCATGTTGCAAACCCACCACAACTACATGTGATGATCTGTAGGGTGCTGCTTCATAGGAGAACTAAGGAAATATCAGGCACTTCCTTTAGAGGACACAAGGAACTTAAAGAAAAAGAAAGGAAGTAGGAAATTGTGTTTTTTGTGACTCCAGATAGAAAAAATAAAGAAACAGCTGCAATTCAACACTGGTTCTGATGGGGCTTTATCACCTGACAAAAAATGGTTAGCTAATAGTTGTGCCCTGGGGCACAACTGAGAGACAACATCGAGCTTTGAATTTTCTCAGTGGTCTCAGAGATCCAAACTAAACCAAAGACTGAAGCTTTGCCAAGAAGAAATCACTCAACTTGGAGAAGTGTTTTTTTCCAAAATCCACCCACTTGATACCCAAAGGGTCTTTCATTGTGCCCTGCATGTTAATCCTGCCCACTTTTTGCTTCTCTTTGCCACCTCTTCAGGGGTGTTAGAGCAGACAGGTTGCCTTGGGCAACAGCCATGACATCAACATAGCAGGATGCTGGGGTGGCAGGTCCCCACTGAAAAGGTAGGGAGGGAAGAGTCCCCTCCCCAGACTGGCATTGGTTTTCCTTTTTTCCCCCATCTCCTTGGTAGTGAGGAGTAAGAAGTTCCAGCTCCTCAGGGCTGTCTCTTGACACAAGTTACAAAATTAGAATCATGGAACCCTTTGAGTTGGAAGAGACCTTTAAGATCATCAAGCCCACCCCCAGCCTAACCCTGCCTAGTCCACCTCTAGATCATGTCCTTCAGCACCTCATCTCTTGACCTTTCCAACCCCTCCAGGGATGGGGACTCCACCACTGCCCTGGGCAGCCTGTTTCAATGCCTGATAACCCTTTAAGTAAAGATTTGTTTTTTTCCTGAGATCTAACCTAAATCATTAACTAATCTAAACTAAATCTTAAAATCATTGAGGTGGGAAGGGACTTCTTGAGGTCATCTAATCCAACACCTCTGCTCGAGTAGGTTAACCTTGAGCAGGATGTCCAGGACAGTGTCCAGCCTTTGACTATCTTCAAGAATGGATACTCCACAGCCTATCTGGACAAGCTCTTCCAGTATTTGACCACCTTCAAGTTGCTCCTCTTTTTTTCAGGGCTGGCAGCCAAAAGTTAACAGCTGAGTAGTCAGTCAACCCCTCCAGCTTGGCCAGTGCAGCTCAAATCTCAAACCCTGCCCCACCAGCACACCATAGTTAAAGAAAAGCTCCCAAATCCTCATTTCCTGTCCCATTTTCACTACTGTAACATCAACCAGTGGGGAGACCTCTGCCCCATCTCCCCGTGTGTGTCAACCCACAGACCCAAATGGAGGCTGCTGATTAGGTAACCAGAAAGGCAGGGTTGTTGGAAGGGCTCCAAAAAGACCTTTGGTGTCCAGAACATATTCAAACCACAGCAGATCATGCACTTGGCCCCCACTGGAGAGCATCAAATCCATCTCATTATACCACATTACCATTATACCAAAAAGCCCAGTGCTTTTTGGGCTGGAAAAAACCTCAGGGCCACGGATGATCTCCCTGTTGCTTTGAGACAAGCTCCAGTGCCTGGGTGTGAGGGAATGTGCACATCTGGATGGCTGAACCAGCTGTGGAGCATATGCCAAGATGGAGCTGAATAGACAGAGCAAAAGACTCGTCTGAGGAGTGAGAAGCACAGCTGAGGGCAGGATGTATTGGAGCAGCCAGAGGACTGGCCTGGTCTCTGCAGGCAGTGGTGCAGTGTTGGCAATGGCAGAAAATGCTGCCCCAAGCTGGGGCTGGACCACATTTTGTTTCAGGCAACAGCAAACATCAGAAATTGCCAAGATAAACTCCTCTGCTTGTCCTCAGCAGACAAGTCCTTGGCCTGCGCAGAGGGACACTGCTGCTCCTAGCCTCAGTGCCATCACAGTCCTGTGACATCTCCCCAAAGCCCAGCTGAGCCACTTCAGTTTTACAGTGCAGCTGCCTCTCCCACATCAGCCTTCCTCACCCCCACACAGCCATGGGGACGTCTTTCCCATAAACTGATCCTGGGAGACAATTACATTTCCAATTCTTCATGGTTGTCAAATCTTGCATTCTTGAAGACTGGTGTGGTGGACAGAAATGCAGAGTTATTTCTAGATTGATCACTTAAAGTTCACCTTTTTTTTTCCCCCCTTCTGCATTTGTCATGATTCCTCCTCCTTGAAAAAAACATTCTCAGATTTACTACTTTGACTGTATCATCCAGTGGTAAGTTCAGCACAGAGCAATTCTGGCACTGAGAAAAGATTTCAAGCAGGGATGACAAGTTTCTATGTCTTTGGGGAAACAAGCACTTCACTGGCCAGTTTCACTGGTCAGATACAGGTAACAGAAGCTGACACTGTACAGCAGGAGAGCTTCAAACTAATTCAGTATCCCCAAAATATCTAGACCTGGACAAGTAACAGTGAAGATGGCTAGTTAAACCCCTTCTGCCTCTCCAACTCCCACCCCAGCCTCTGATCCAGCTGCTCAATCAAAGTTTCCCTACATTCACCTAGAAAAACACAGAATCCCAGAACTTTAGGAGTTGGAAGGGACCTCAAAAGGTCACCTAGTACACCCCCCCTGCCTGAGCAGGGTCACCTCGATTAAACCACACAGGAACACGTCCAGATTTGTCCTGAATGTCTCCAGAGAAGGAGACTCCTCAACCTCTCTGGTCAGCCTGGCCCAGGGCTCCCTCACCCTCACGGTGAAAAAGTTCCTCCTTATATTAAGATGGAACTTTCTATGTTCCAGTTTGGACCCATTTCCCCTTGTTCTGTCACTGGCCATCACTAAGAAGAGCCTGGATCCATCCTCCTGATACTTGCCATTTGCATATTTGTAACCATTAATGAGGTCACCCCTCAGTCTCCTTCAAGCTGAAGAGACCCAGCTGCCTCAGCCTGTCTTAATAAGGAAGATGTTCCACTCCCTTCATCATCTTGGTGTCCCTGTGCTGGACTCTCTCCAGGAGTTCTATGTTCTTCTGGAACTGAGGGGCCCAGAACTAGACACAATATTCCAGGTGCAGTTTTCACAGTGCAACTCAGCTTCAACTCAGAAATGCAATGGTCCTGAAGCAACATTTTTAACTTCACAACAGTTTACTCCTGACTTGTGTCTGCTGAATAAATGAAGCAAAATGAATTAACATCAGCTGAATAATTGGACCAGGGATTCTGAGTAGACTTGCATTGATTTACAACAGCCAAAGACTTTTCCACCTGCTTCCTGTAACTGCCCTTACATCATTTGAAGGATTCAGTTTATAGGTTTCAGTGGTGCAAAAGCTATTTCTGCCACATATGTTTTTAACCAGTCTCTTCAGCAGAGGTGTTAATATTCTGTGATGCAAAAAATTCTGGAAAATTTACTGTAATATTTACCAGGGATTTTATTAGACGTGGTGGTGATTCACCAGACCTGGGAAATGTCAGTGGGATACAACATATTTACCCCAACTCTGTGTGACCAGGGTGTGTGATGGGGTAGTTTCCTCTAACCTCATCTACTCAGTCTTTGCAGGGGCTGTGTTCACACATATCATCTTGAAATCTGGTTGGTTGCCCTCAGTTTAGATCTACCAGATGAGATATTTATCCCAATGACTTATGCAATCCTGATGGGTGCATAAACTATTTTTGCTTCTTTTTAGCCAGCCACCTTTCTAGTCAGCTGGCACAGTTTGGCTGATCCTTTATTACACTTCAGATCAGAAAGTTTCAATGTGCCAGATAAGTTTGAGAGGTTGATATATTTTAACATGGTCCATGCCTATTTTCCTGTCTAGATTTATCTAATTTAAGACTGAGTGTTATAAATATAATATGATTGTATATGATTTTTATAATGCACATTCTGAAATGTCTAATAAAACTTTGCTGAAATTTTTCACAATCATCATAACTATACATTTTTATTTTCCTCAATGGGAATTTTCCCTGATTGGTCAGAGGACATTTTAATATTTCAACATTTCTCTCTAATGCAAAGGAAGATTAAAGAAGCAGGAATTCACCATTAAGAACTATTACAAATATGAGAGATATTTGGAAATCTCTCTTGACCAGGAGGATAAATGACTCATCAATGCTTCTGGGTTTCCTTCTCTTTCTACTGGTGTAGGAGTGAGGGCTAATTTAAGACAGCTCTACCAGAGGAGGGAAAAAGTGGAAAGACTCTCACTTTCAGACACTGAACTTCTGTTGGATTAAGTGATGTAATTGCTGACCTCATAAAGCATAAATTTGCTAGAGGAGTAGTTACTGAAAGGTGTAAATGTCAGTTATTAAAAGCATCTTGCTGACTAAAATCCCATTGTCTTTTCTTTTGTCTCCTCCCTCAAACACTGTCGCTAACTCCCCAGATGTAACACTGGATTGCATCACTCCTTCTTTTACATATTGTCCCTTATATTTTAATAATTCCCTTGTGTGGGACAATTACGACTATTTTCTGGAAAGTTAAAAAAGTCACGTAACTGTATGTCTCAGATCCTACAACAAAAATCTCCTGGTTCTTTACCTCTCTGTAAACACCAGCGTGGGCACATCTGTCCCTGCCATCTGGTGGCAAAGCAGAGATGTAGCAGAGAGGGAAGAAAGGCTTCTCCAGATAAATTTCTTTGAGAGCTGTGATCCCACACAAGTGAGACTGTTTAGAAAGTTTCCGTTCTCAGCATTAATTTTTAATATTATCAGTTTTACATATCTATAAATCCATACGTTCAAGAGCTTATGCTTTGTAGACCACCGACTTTGTGATGTTTATTCTTGTGTCATGCTGTATTGAGCACTGTACCATGAATGTGGTGATGGCAAGATATGACATACTCTCTTCAAGTAGCTGAACATGATTCTAGCTATAAGCTTCAGCCACGTCCTGTCTCAAGTTCTTCTAGGTGTGGGTAAACACACTGATTTATCTCACCCAAATCTGCACTAAGAGGTGAGTCCATCTGACCTCAAAGTCAAAAAACAAAAGAAAGCACAGCTCAGATATTCTTTCTTAACTATGAAGTCATAAAGTGTATATTAATAAAGTTAAATATGTTGCCTACTCATTCAGACTGGGGTTTGAGATGCTGGAGGCCAGCCATGCTGAGAGGGATTTGGGGATCTTGGTTGACAGCAAACTCGTCACAAGCCAGATATGTGCCCAGGCAGCCAGGAGGGACAACGGTGTCCTGGGGTGCATCCAGCATCCACGGCCAGCCGGGCCAGTGAGGGGATTGTCCCGCTCTGCACTGCACTGGGGTGGCCTCACCTTGACCTCTGGAGCAAGTTTGGGTGTAACAGGACTAAAGGAACATAATACTACCGGGGAGTGCCCAGTGGAGTCAGTGAGGGTCTGGAGGAGAAGTCTTAGGAGGAGAGGCTGAAGGCCTTGGAGAAGAGGAGGCTGAGGGGAAACCTCACGGNGACAGGGGAGAGTTAGGTTGAATGTCAGGACAAGGTTCTGTCCTGAGAAGGGGTCAGGCACTGGGACAGGCTCCCCAAGGACATGGTCCCAGCACTCAGCTGGGCTGAGGTCAGGATGATGCGCTCAGTGCCCTGCTCTGACTGGGCTGGTCCCGTGTGGAGCCAGGAGTTGGACTCCACGGTCCTTATGGGTCCCTTCCAGCTCAGGAGATTCTAAACTCACACCTTGTCCTTCAGCTTGGGGGATCCAAGTGATGGAGTGTAAACACGGCCTCACTGCTCTCTCATGTATTCTGCAATAGAGCCACGCTACCCAGCTGGGCTGAGGTAAGAAGGGTCTTAGACAAATAATATGTACTACAGCCAAAAAACCCCAACCAAGCCAAGCAATTCTTGCTTCCTGTGGGAGGGAATTCAACAGTTACACTGGTTAGGATGAAACTTGTGTTCTTCAGTTTTTCAGAAACTGATGGTGAAAGACCTGTTTTCCGTTTCCGGTTTCTTGTCTGTGACGAAAAGCCAATCGTTCTGTCACAGCCACCGCTCCATTCTGCCAGGCCAGCGGATTTCAACACAGGCAGGGTTGCTCGTTTTCCGAATTGGGAAATCAGCTCGGGGTACATTTCAGCAGCTCTTGTATGACCCAAGTAGAAGCTGCTGTAACTGTTTGTAAGCCTCTCTGGCAAGGGCTGGGTTACTCCCTCCAGAACTTTGATTTTCCCTTGTCTATACACACACGTAAAATTCCATTGTTCAACCCATAGCAGCTTTTTTGGTGCCTTCCAGAACTGGAATAGGATTGTTTTGCGCTTTCTAGGCTGTAATATTCCAGATCCACATTGTCCTGAAATGAGGTTTTACTACACTTAATCCCACTTTTAAAAACAAACTGACTTTGACCCAGGTTTGGAGGTTTTTTGGTTTTTTTTCAGATAATTCAGAAAACTAAAGAAGCAATCTGAGAACCAGAGGGCCAATAGCTGGTCACTGTGGACATCACAGGTTTTTACCCACACACCAAATGGTTTCAGAGCTGAAGTAGAGGAAATAATTTTATTTCTCCAGTAATGTGGAGGGAGAAGTCACCCAGGCTCCAGAACTGATTTCTAACCAGGTTTCTGTGTTAACAGGAGGTAATATCTTAAAAAAGGGATCTGAAATGTTTTCGAACAGGTTGTAATTAATCACTTGCCCTGGGGACAAATATCTGGGGTGATGGGAAGAGTTGTTGTGCAATGGTGGTTTAACTCTTTCCAAGCAATGTCCAGAGGCTGCTCAACATTTCCTACTAATGCAGATCTAGTGCTACAATGGTTGTTCTTTCCACTCTATCCCACAGCATAATTCCTTTTCCCTTAGAATTTCATCCCAAACAGCTGAGCTCGGCCCAAGCAAAACTTATCATTTACTCACTGCATCACAGCGCTGGTGGCATAGTGATGTCACTCCATACTTCTGACTTCTCTTTGAGGGTGCAAAGAGGGATGTTCTGGTTGTCACCAGTAGCTGCAATTAGAATTGCAAAGTTATACAAGGTCAAAACCTTAGAAGGGTCTCATCTGTCCTGCAGTAGTGAAAAATTCATAGGTGGCCCTAAAGCCCACAAACCAGATAAGAGTGCTGATGAAATCTACAGCTCCAAAGAAACCAAGGATGGATCAGTTCCTTAACTGGAACATCCTTTGGACTTCAGATATTGCCCTACATGATGGATTCCAAGCCTGTTTCCATGCCTCAATGTGCAGTTAGGGTGTAGAAATGTAACTCCAGGTTTGCTGCATGCCCAGCTCATCTCAGAAGACTCTGCGGCTCTTCCACAATTTCCACATGGATGCCTTCACCTCGTTATTCCTCAGGGTATAGATGAGGGGGTTCATCACCGGGGAGAAGACAGTATAGATCACGCAGATGTGCTTGTCAGAGGGCAAGGTAGAAAAGGGTCGGAGGTAGATGAAGATGCAGGGTACAAAGAAGAGTGTGACGACCATCACATGTGAGGCACAGGTGGAGAGCGCCTTCCAGTGCACCTCGGGGAAGCGAACCCTGATTGTGACGAGAATGAACATGTAAGATGTCACCAGCACCAGGAAACAAGCCAGAGATATTAAGCCACTGTTGGATGCCATGAGCCACTCAGTGACATAGATGTCTGTACAGGCAAGCCGGATGACGGGAGGCACATCGCAGAAATAGCTGTCGATTCTGTTTGGGCCACAGAAGGGGAGCTGCATTGTGAGCAGTGTTTGGACCAAGGAGTGGAGGAAGCCCCCTGCCCAGCAAGCAGACACCAGCCCCCAGCACGTGTGCCGGCTCATGATGGCTCTGTAGTGCAGGGGCTTGCAGATGGCAGTGTAGCGGTCGTAGGCCATCACGGTCAGGAGGAACATCTCTGATGCCCCAACAAAGTGCAGGAAAAAAAGCTGGGCTATACAGTCCTTAAATGCAATGGCCTTTCTCTGGGAGAGAAGGTCCATCAGCATCCTGGGAGAGGTGACAGATGTGTAGCAGATATCTATGAAAGACAAATTGCAAAGGAGAAAATACATGGGTGAGGACAGCTTGGGGTCGGTTCTGACTGTCACAATGATGAGAAGGTTCCCCAGTAGAACGACAGCATAGGCCAGGAAGAAGAAGGTGAAGCAGAGGACTTGCAGCTCCCTTGTGTCAGAAAGCCCCAGGAGGATGAATTCAGTCACCCGGGAGAAGTTTCCCGGTGCCATTGCTTCAGCTCAAGCTCCCATAGCACGGGCATGGGCCGACCAGGTCAAGAAGGGGACGTGCTACAGCTCCAAGGCTCATGGATGGTGGAAGCAGGAGGCATTTCCTGCTGTTCTGCCTGCTACAGAAAGCACAGTGTCACATCGTAGCTGATGGTGGGCAGTGTGCTCAAAGAGCACTGTTCACATCTGCTTCTGCCTTCCCACTCCCTTCCCAGGCTCCTGGTCCCTCCACACTGACTCTCACCCCTGAGCTTGCTCTGATCACTGGTCTTCTGCATTGTGGTTGGTGTAACAAAGCGTGTGCTCCCATTCTGCCAGGGAGGAATCACATCCTACTCTCACAAGTCAAAAGCCACAAACACTGGGAAAATGTTATGCTGTCCTCTCATCTACTGGGTGTTTAAAGTGCTGTGATGGAAAGTGAATGCTCGCCATGCTCAAGCATTGTCTATGATATATGGTTCAGCCATGACTTTTCCCGTGTTCTGCACCCAATTGCATTCCTCTAAATTGATGAAAGAGCCCTCCAGTAAGCTTGTCTGCTCCAAACCTAGAAATTAATGCCTGGAAGCCAGGTCTGGGGTGTCTGAGGTCTTCCAGAGCCAGTACAGCTGCAGAGAGCACAAATTGTCTCTAGGAATCCCTGATGTTGTACTAGACAGAGACACCCAGAAAAGACACCACAGTTTGAGCACAACAGCTCCAGCTCCCTGTATAGTCCATAAATGAGGCCTGACTCAGTTGACCTTGTTTAGATCATTGCACTACAGTGAGATGACTTATTCCATAGAAAATAGTACATCTGCCCTTGAGTAGAACCAGAGAAGAGATACCTGCCCCATGTTAGAAGCCTACAATGCAATCAATATTAAATGAAGCTGCCTTGAAAGATCCCAAGTGACCAAAATGTCATGGCAGAATTCAACTTTTTCTGCACGTTTTCCAGGAGATTACCAAGCATTTCTCTCTGCCTTTCATATAAACAAACACAACCACATACATGTGCTTTAATACACCACGGCTGATACAGAGAACATAAGCAAAGGAGAGGAAAAAACCATTACTACTGTACCCCGTTACTGAAGGTTGACACAACATGAACTTTCAAGTCTGAGCTCCCCAGTGGTTGTTGTCTGAAAACATTTTAAATCATTCACTCCAAATCCATTTTTCTATTCATCCAACTGCTCAGAGCGCTGTTCCACTCTTCCTCCTCCTGCTTGTAACTGCCATAACCTTTCCCTCATTTAAGGTTCTTGTTCCATAGAAATTTGTTTCAGGAGGTTTTGAAGCTATTTTTCTTACCCTGACATGTTACAGGCCGATTTTACTGTGATGGTATCAATATCCTGTTTTCCATCTGTTGGTTGGACAGAAAGATCCAATGAGGAAACACCTCCCCAGCTTTCTGAACTGACCTCTGTGTTGCCTGCATCTTCCTCCTCCCTAAAGTCATCTCATCCCAGTACAAGGTATAAATACTCCCATAACACACTGGGTCCTAAACGTAGGTAAAGGAGTCTTCTGCTGATGGAGTTGGACCTCTGAGAACTGTGTCATCTCCAAACTCCAAGCAGCTGCCCAAGGGCCTTATTAAACAGATCTGATGTCTCGGTCCCTTGATGTGCCACAGCACACCAATTTGCTCAGTGACTTTCTGTGCATGGAGTCCTGAAGGATGATGAAGAGAGAAGACTTCACACACTCCTAATCTCTCAGAAGCCCTTTGTATTAATGTGGTCCACTCACCCACATCTCTAGTAATAAAAACATAAATATAAGGCTGTACCACCAATCCCCTCATTGAGACAGTGTCAGGCACCAGGAAATGTTGAGATCAGAGAAGCTGCAGAGCTAGGACAAGTAGCATTGGTGGGAAAACACAGTCACTCAGGGATAGACCAGATCAACGCCTTGTCAGGTTGAGATATAGACTGAAAGGACAAGAGAAAATGGCCTCAAGTTGTGCCACAGGGTTTTTAGATTGCTGTTAGAAAGAAAATACTTCACCAAAATGTTTGTCAATCGCTTGAGCAGGTTGCTCAGGGAAGTGGTGGCGTGAACAAGGAGGTCCTGGGCAAACTCAAACCAAAACAGAAAGCCTGTTGGTGGACAGAAGGACAGGTAGCCTGGGAGGAATACAGGGAAACTGTCCGAGCAGCCAGGGATTGGGTTAGGAAAACAGAAGCCCTGACAGAACTAGATCTCTCATGGGATGTCAAGGACAGCAAGGAATGCTTTTACAGGAATACAATGAGAAAAGGATGATGAGGGACAATGTGGGCCCTCTCCAGAATGAAACAGGTGACCTGGTTACCTGGGATATGGAGAAGGCTGAAGTACTCCACTACTTTTTTTGCCTCAGTCTTCACCAGCAAGAGCTTTGGCCCCACCGCCCAAGTCACAGAGGGCAAAGGAACTGGGAGCATGAGGAGCTGACCACTGTAGAAGATCAGGTTCAAGAACATCTAAGGAAAATGAAGGTGCAGACATCCATGGGGCCTGATGAGATGTATCCTCATATCTTGAAGGAATGGGTGGATCAAGTGGTCAAGCCTCTCTCCATCGTGTCTGAGAGGTCCTGGTAGCCTGGTGAAGTCCTTACTCACTGTGGAAAGGGAAATATAAGCCCCATTTTTAAAAAGAGGCAAAAGGAAGACCCAGAGAAGTACAAGCTGGTCAGTCCCACCTCTGCCTGACAAGATCATGGAGATTTTGTCAGGCAGAATGAGCTGATTGGTTTGAGCCAACATGGCTTCACTAAGGGCAAATCGTGCCTGATAAATCTGGTAACCTTCTCTGATGGAGTAATGGAGATGAAGGACAAGTGAAGGATGACAGATGTCATCTTTCTGGACTTGTGCAAGGCATTTGACACTGCCCAGCATGACATCCTTCTCTCTAAATTGGAGAGACATGGATTTGATGGGTAGACCACTTGGTGGACAAGGAAATGGCTGGATGGTCACATTCAAAGAGTTGTGGTCCTTGAGGTCCCTTCCAACCCAAACCAGTTTGTGATTCTGTGATTCTATGATAGGAATGTTAATTCTCAAGACAAAGGAAGTTCTGAACAGACCAAAGACATTAGTGGTGATATGCCACGGAGAATTATGGCTCAAATTCATACGAGCTTGCACTGATTTTTCTGCCCAGGATGTTAATTAGTAAGAGACCTCCCTGTCTTTATCTCAACTCACGAGCTTTTTATCTCATTTTCTTCTCCTGTCCTGTTGCAGACATTGAATGAGAGAGGAGCTGGGCAAAGGTAATCCTAACACATGGTGTGAACTGTAAAGACAGGAAAATAGTCTCTGAAAACATGCAATTTAGAAAATGAAGAAGTGAGATTTCTGAAAGGAATGTATGGCAGTTTCTGCTACATCTTCAGGAGGTGGAAAGAGTAACCTCTTCCAGAGAGGAAGAACCTGGAAATCTAGAAAGGAAACCACGGTGACTACAGACGTGTTTGTACACCCTAACAGCAGGGAACATAAATCCTTCCTCTTCTGTAAGTCACTGCTGACATTTTGGGAAGGGAACTCTTTCCCTTCCCATTCTGGCTGGAAATATGGAGAAACTATTAAAATTCTTTGTCTGAGTAGTGGTGTTTTACTTCTAATTTTACTACCATTAGTAAATACCAAAGTAACAAGGGCTAGTTAAAGTTCTTTTCCATGTGTCACCAGTTATTTTGAGGCGAGTTGCCAACTATTTTTAAGGGCATCCTGTTTCTCTGCTTCCCCTCCAAAAATATTAGTGCCAGTAGAAGCTTTTAGAAAACTCATGCCAGTCAAAGAACTTTGCCAAGAGTCATGAGATTCGAGGGGCATTTCTATGTTTTCTGTACTGGAAACGGCTGAGGAAAATGTCAACCAAACAATAACCTTGTTAGGAAGATAAGGAATGTTTTGCATTCACCTATGTAGGATCTCGGTTGCAACTGAGTATGGAGAATTACCTTGTGTTTCTGCAGACACCTGTCCCTTAGACATTCCATCCAATGTCCAGAGAACTAATTTGCATGTCTTAACCTTGTTGTCACTAGACAGTTTAGATTATGGGTGTTTAAAGACCTAAGGCCAGGAGGGAGAACAAGACTGAATTAGGTTCACCAGAAAGTACCAAATAGATTAAAATGGGAACATTCAGACTTGCTTTGTAGTGACAGGATGAGGGGAATGGTTTTAAATTGGAAGGGGGTAGATTGAGATTGAATCTGAGGAAGAAGTTCTTCCCTGTGAGGGTGGTGAGGCCCTGGCACAGGGTGCCCAGGGAAGTGGTGGCTGCCCCTCCCTGGAGGTGTTCAAGGCCAAGTTGGACAGGTCTGGTGAGAGGTGTCCCTGCCCACAGCACGGGGTTGGAACTAGATGAGGTCTCCTCCAGCCCTGTGGTATTCCTGGCAGGGCAAGAGGTGGGACGGGAATGCCGGTGGTGGGATTGTTTCCAGCAGCAGGCAGTGATCAATTTTGCCAAGACCTCAGGCCACCATTTCCCAGTTGAATGGGCCACAGCTTGTCTGAATGAAAGTTTACACTCTGGTCTGCCAGGAAAATGCTTTTAATATTTACATATAGGTGTTTATTTATTTGCTGGTGTTTCGGTACAATCTGCCACATCTCCCTACCATGCAGAGACCTAATATGAACTTCTACATCTCTCATGGCCCTGTTTCACCATGAAAGGAGTCCCGTGAATTCAGCCAGAGACTCCTGACTTTCCTCAGTGTCTACCTCTCAGTGGTAGACACATCATGTTAGCACATCAAAATATGTTAGATAAAAGCAGGCAATGCTGTGCCCTACTGACAGTTTGGTTTACTCTTGCATTCCACCATCACTCCTTTGCACAGACATGTAAGGAGATGCTGCTCTTCAGAGCTTTCAGGAGCTAGTTAGAAATACTTGGTTGTTTCTCCTAATGCCAGGAGAAGCCTAGACCAATACCCAGGATACAGCTGTGAGGTTTCTGAAGGTGAATGCTGCAATACCACTCCCAATGCTCAGGTTCAGCAGGAGACAGTAACCTCACATCCCTTTGACTGACAGTTTCCAAAGATGAGTTACATAAAACCTTGGATTTAGTGTCAGACCTGTTCTGAACTACTGCCATGAAAACAGAGCAACATTGCTGGAAAGTCTCTCCTGAACACTTCTCTTTCTCTCCCCGTGGTTTCTGAAGCTCACATCATCTTACAGACATGTGCTGTGTTGTTTCATCTCTCACTGCTGGTCACTTTTCTGCTCCACAACTTTTTCATGGCATTTTTCACCTCTTCATTTCTGAGGGTGTAGATCAAGGGATTGAGCATAGGTGTGATTATGGTGTAGAATACAGAGACCATCTTGTCTGCTGAGAAGGTGGTGGAAGGACGCATATAGATGAAAATGCACGGCCCAAAGAACAGAACCACAACAGTGATGTGGGAGCTACACGTGTAGAGTGCTTTGAGACGTCCTTCAGAAGAGTGTTTCCTCAAAGAAACCAAGATGACAGCATAGGACACAACAAGAACAACAAAACAAGTCAAGGAAATCACACCACTGTTTGCAGCCACGGTGACACCAGTGATGTAGGTGTCAGCACAGGCCAGCTTCAGTAATGGGTGGACATCACAGAAATAGTGGTCAATCTCGTTGGGCCCACAAAATGGGAGCTGGATGGTCAACAGGGTCTGCACCATTGAGTGCACAAAGCCTCCCAGCCAAGATGCTGCCACCAGCCAGCCACAGACTTGCTTGTTCACAATGTTTGTGTAATGAAGAGGCTTGCATATAGCAATGCAACGATCATAGGCCATCACTGTAAGTAGGAAGATCTCAGTACACCCAAAGAAATGGCCTGCAAATACCTGAGCTATGCAGCCCACAAAAGAGATGGTCTTCTTCTCAGTAAGAAGGTCATAAATGAGTTTGGGAGCTGTGATGGTAGAGTAACTGATGTCTACAAAAGACAGGTGACTCAGGAAAAAGTACATGGGTGAGTTCAGCTGTTCACTTCTCTTTATAGTGCTGATGATAAGCAGGTTTCCAAGAATGACAGTAGCATAGAAGACTAAGAATAACAAGCACAACACTTTTGCTACTGTCTTATCTTGAGTGAGTCCATAGAGGATGAACTCCGTCACATTGGTCTTGTTCTCCATAGACACCACGTAGACAGGACCTGAAGCACAGAAAAGACACCAGCTATGGCATTAGACACAGGACATTCTCAGTACACATGCATGCTGGCCATCAGTATGTTAAATATTAATATTTAAATATTAAATATATTTCTTTAGCTGTCGTTTTTGGGATGGTTTCCATTTAAAGTCAATGCTTTCCTCAGGGAATAACAGGTGATATCCAAATCAGAATGTATTATTGGCAGACAGAATAACAAGCTTGGATTCTTTATTTAAGGAGGGTGCTAGAAATAATACCCTCAAGAATCCCAATTCTAGCCTTTGTCTCTTCTAAAAAAAGGAACAAATTATTGGATCCCCTCAAGACCCACTTTTACCCTATAATGTTTATTTGAAGGTAAAAGTTGAACAGAAGAGCCAGTGAGGTATAATTCAAGTCTTGACCCTTTGATGATGGCCTGAGGAATGTCCTTGTGCAACCAGTGATTGTATTTTCCTTTCCAGGCCTCTAAAGGAAACAGGACTTGTTATCTTAGTCCTTGTTATGTCTCTGACTGTGAAAGACCTGAATAAGTTTGGACACAGAAAGAGCTGGCCGGTGTTTCCTCGGACTTACAGTTTCCTTTTCTTACAGTATGAATTCATTAATTTGGAGCTAATTTGCATTAACAGGACATTATCAGAGGTTCATATACCTCACCCAGGTCTCGGACTTAGCATGGAACACCTACTAAACACACCTGTAGTGACACTGGGGCAATGAATGCATTGAATGCTGGTGACTGCTCCCAAACACCCTTTAATCCATGTTCACAGCATTCCCGTGCAAAACACAAGTATCACTAGTGTTCAATTTATACATGAAGATAGAGGTGGCAAATGTGGCATCAGCAAGCCCTTTGGGGTCTGAATTCTATTTGGCAATCACAGGACACTCAGTTCTTCCTCCTGAGATCTCTGCCTCACCTCCTGGACACCCCCAACTAGGACAGCAGAGGAAAGGTTCTTCAGAGCCTTCATCCCTATCTCCATGCCCATCCATAAGCAGAGGGAAAGCACCGTGGGGAAGACCAAAGTGCACGTAGGAAGTGCTGCTGTCAGCATTCTCTCTGTAACACTGGCAACAAATCTTTCTGGAAATGGCATGTAACTCTGTCTCTGTGTGTGGTGTGTGGTAATAAAACACCAACTAAAACAAAGACTGAAAAAAAATCTATAACTGAAGTTATTTCTGATTCATAAATGAACCTCACAAGAGTCACTCACCAGAATCGCCTATTCTCAAAGGTAGGATTTCAGTCACACTTGAACAAAGCCCAAGAGCAGTATCAGGAAACTTACACAGTTCATATTTGCTGGCCTCCAAGAACTCAGTTGCTATTGCTCCACTGATGACCTCCTCTGACCATTCTTGGTGGTTTCATCAGAACAGCTCAGCTACAAGTTGGTGCTTACGTGTTGTGAAAGCAGCTCTTAACTCCACCAGTCCTGAAACCTACGGTGGGTGAAAATAACAGCCTGGCTATCTGCATCTCTCATTCTGGAAGACAAAAACAACCCAAAACCACTGCCAGAGGCATCTACAAGAACAATTATCTCTCATAAGATAGGGAAATTGTAGCAGAAATATTTAAAGTAAATCACCCATCTGAAGCACAAGGCTATCAGGAATAATGAGATCCCAGAGGCACACAAAGAAATCATCAGCAGACAAGGAGCTAAAAATTGTCCTTTGCATAGTTAAGTACCTCTCCAGGTAATCCCTGGGGAGTAATGACACAGTGGGGTCATCTAGACTGTTTCATTGCAAATGGGGTTGGTTGCTTACTTCTTTCTTTGCTGGCTAGTTTTATTGCCATCCAGATAAATAGACTTGAGTTACTACCAGGTGTGTATTTCTTCTAGAAGCATTTCTGCTTCAAATAAACATCACACCTGGACACCTACAAGATTTATACTTATCTCACCTTTGTAATCAAATAATCTTGAAGTAAAGATGTCTCTTAATGCAGCCTGTTTTCCTTCCTAAGCTAATATTTCGCATAAACGTTATTTTTTATTCATTTGCTCTTATTGTTGCTTGTTGACAGCACAAAACACCATCACAACTGTGCTATAGAAAGTTATTCGACAGATGCTGCACAAGTTTAAAATGAGAAGTAAAACAGGAAATTACTTTAAAAATGTAGAAATGTCTGTGGTCAGTCCCCACTGCTTACCAGGTATTTTCACTTAGAAAATGCAAAACATCAAACCTTTGGTTTAAATGTACATTCTTATAATAATTCTTGCTGAAGCATAGAGCAGCCTAATGCTGTTTCAGTGACTCCTTCCTATGCTATGGTTGAATATTTGCCCAGCAGAATGCAGAAGTGAGACCTCCAGAAAAAAAAAACCAAACATGCTGTTCACCCCCAAAAGCATTATAAAAATATTCTGTGTACCACAGGGTGCTTATAGGGAATGTAAACGTGGACATAAAAGTGCTTTAATTGCTTTTTTTGATGGCACCAATTAGATCTCTCCCTTCCTGAATTGTTTGATTTGGTGTTTTTCTAATGGTAAGGTAGGGGCTTCTCTCAATGTGTCTCCTTGAGTGGAGACCTTAAGCTGTTCTAACTTATCCTACAGGCCTCCTGATCAAGAGGAGGAAGTTGATGAGACTTTCTACAGGCAGTTGAGAGTAGTCTCACAATCACAGGCCCTGGTTCTGATGGGGGATTTGAACTCCCCAGATGTTGGCTGGAATGCCGGCATGGCCAGACACTGGCAGTCCAGGAGGTTCCTCCAGGGCATCAATGACAACTTCCTGATCCAAATGGTGAATGAAGCCACTAGGAGAGGAGCTGCTGGATCTTGTTCTTGCTAACAAGGAAGGACTGGTTGAAGCACTGGAAGTTGAAGGTAGACCTGGCTGCAGCGTCCATGAGATGGTGGAGTTCGGGATCTGATGTCGCAGGAGGAGAACCCCAAGTAGGACTGCGACCTTGGAC
>VXBZ01012346.1:0-10621 GCA_013399135.1 Heliornis fulica
AGCCTTAAAATTCTATGATTCCCTAAGCACCACATTTGCATGTCTTTTAAATACCTCTAGGGATGGTGACTCAACCACTTCCCTGGCAGTCCATCCCAGTGCTTGACAACCCTTTGGTGAATATATTTTTCCTAATATCCAATCTAAACCTTTGCTCGCAACTCAGGCCTTATTCTCATGTCTTGTTACTTGGGAGAAGACAGTTGCCCACCTCACTACTACCTCCTTGCAGGTAGTTTCAGAGAGCAGCAAGATCCTCATATCCATATTCCTGATGAGCAGTGGGTGATTCAGGACCTGACTCAGCAAGTGGGTGAAGACCATATGGCCACTGTCAACACTGCCAACTGGCTGAGCCATCCCAGGCTGCTGCCACTGCAGGGCTGGTAGGAAGCCACAGCTTGAAAGGGGAAGCTCTGACCTCTCTGAGCTCCATGGGAGCCAAGCAGCTCTTTCCAGCCATGTCAGGACTTTTTTGCAGCCTCCACTTAGGTGAAGTGTCACTAGCAGACACCCATCTGTGCCATCTAAAGGTTTCGCAAGACAGCTGAGCCGATCTAAAAGTTTGCTGCTGAAAGAGACAGCTCTCATCTGCCCTAGCCGAATGCTTCTTTCCTTCCGGAAAAATGGTGGGATTTCCCTGACCCCCTCTCCGCACGGGCTGCAAGGCAATGTGACCACGTGGAAGCAGGACCGCTGTTTCTGATGTCAATGTAGACCATGCACCAGCCTTCACCACCCCAGAGTGTAAAGGGATCTCTGAACTATCAGTGTTAGGTCATAAAATACCATTTCACTGTCCTACAAAATGGACATTATAGACCTATAACATTTCTTGTGCTTCCAGGCTAGGACAAAGTGTTTAGCCAAGTATAACAGTGATTTTAGGTTTTGATACTGTCTCTTTCAGACAAGCAAATACTCTTACAGTGATTCAGATGAAACAACTGGGGAACAGACAGATGAAGGAAATTGCCCAGAGATTTCAATAAATGGCAAAACTAAGAATCTGGCCCTCCTACCTTCCCACTCCCCTCTCTGTGTCATGCTATTTGGCTTTGAACTCATGAATACATTTTGTTCATCCTCCTGGAGCATTTCACTAATTGATGAAAGATTAAAATATAATTCAGGATGACATTCACCACTGAAATCTGCCTTAACAAGAGGCAATAAGCTGAAATCATGGAAGAAAGGGGAAAAATGCTTTCAGGAAGATGAATTACAGAATCTGAAAACTAGTTTCATTTGGTTTTAGACGACTACTTGCAGAATGTCCCCAAGTACACCACAATTCTGTTGTAAGTGCCACTTCCAATAAGCAACAACACTATTAAAACTTGCTGTTAGGTCAACTGTGCTAGACTTCCAGTTAGGAGCTACTCATACTGGGCAAATACTTTTCACTGGCTCTCCAACAGGCCATTTAGAACAGGTTTCACTGTAAATAGTGACACAAAAGACATTAAAAAGGTCGTTATCAGTAAAAATATGTATTCCTTAATATGTCAGCATTTTTTTCCTGAGCTAATTACAAAGCACCATTGAAACCAACCCAACTTGTTTATACAGTAGGGAGGAAAATTACATAATCCAATATAAAAATAAAACTCTCAAAAAACACCCCAAACAAACAAAAAAAAAACCCCAATGCACAAAGCTCACCTTTACTGACTGAATGTTTTACAGATTTTACAGATTAGATTAAATGATCCAGCAACACAGAAATGCATCCAAGCCAACCTGAAACACAAACTGACACTCTGCCTTAAACGGGGCACTGTTTGGGTCAAAGGCACTTTGGCAGGGAAGAAAAATCTCAGCGCAGGACACCGGCACCTTTGAAAGGACTTACTCCTTGGGTCACTGAGCAACATCCATTGCTATCTCATGCACCCATGTGATACACTCCCTCCCACAAACTGGTGAAGTTCTGTACTGCAAGTTGTTATGTCTTTATTTTTAATTCCATGGGAGAAAGCCCCTCCAGAGAGAATTAGAAACTTTATTCTGGAAAGAAAAAATCATAAAAGTGGATTCCCTGGGCCAGAGTCCCAGCCATACCGAGCAGGTGTGGCTGTGATGAAGTGCAAAGGGTGCTTTATGTCAGGCTTAACAACCTATGAGTCAGCTGGACCTACTCTAAAGGTGCATGAGCAGTACACAAGGCAAGAGAAACAGAGGACAGCATAATGGAAGAAACAGTATGACTGTTTTACTCATAGTTTGCTACTTAACCAGTCACATTTGTTCTTCTGCTTGTGCAGACCCCCCCTGACACACAGTGTAATTTAACAAAGGGTCACCTGTAAGTGATTCATGACAGCAATTACAGCAATTTCAGCCTCCTCAAGCTCCAAGGCACTGCTAGACAAAATTTCAGGATTTTAGAGATTGCCACAGCAAAGTTTAGACTGAGAAAAAAAGTGGATTTAAAGGAAAGGAAGATGAACAGGCAAAGCTGAGTGCTAAGCATAAGAGGCAGGAGTGTATGGAAATGATGAAGAGGTAGAGGTAGCATCCATCTAAGAAAGAGCTAGGAAAACCTTTGCTGCCAACCAAAACCTTATATGTGAATCCCTTCTCCATACACACCCCCAAATACTAAAATATAATCATCATCATCATCATCATCATCATCATCATCATCATCATCATATTGGAAAAACCAATTTTTTTTTATGATTTTTGTATGATTTCTGCAGGTCTTCTTCCCAATCTATCAGCCGCAAACAGGTTCTTCTATTTGTTAATTTTTAATGACATTTCTGTTTTTCATGTCAGTAGAATCTGATGCCTTGAAAGAAAAGACAGAGCAGCACAAGGCTTCAAATAAGCTGGAGAA
Organism: Heliornis fulica; assembly: GCA_013399135.1. Lineage (NCBI taxonomy): Eukaryota > Metazoa > Chordata > Aves > Gruiformes > Heliornithidae > Heliornis > Heliornis fulica. Next base: position 2,846 of record VXBZ01012346.1, read on the forward strand.
AACTTCCAATCTGCAGTGATCTCATGTATTTGATGGAAGCACAGTCAGAATCTTTGTTAAGTGTGTACACATAGATCTTCAGTGCTATTTAACTATTCTGTTGGAAACACCACCAGCAACACCGAGATACCTCTGAGGAGCTTGGCTGTAAGAACCCTTGCAGTTACCCTGAAACACTAAAAGCTCCTGTGACAAGCAGATTTTTCATCCCTGAGCTAACCAACAGGCCTTCCCTCGGGCAGGGGAATATCAGACACCCACACAGGAAATATTTCAGAAAGCAGCCAGCTGAGCACAAAGTGTCTCATGCCAGTAAAGAGTGAAAGGTGAACAGTGGGACAAGGAGCAAAGTGTATGCATCTAAGCTACTGACTTCATATGACTAGCTGGGAGACCTGCAATGGCATTCACCTGCCTGCTCTTAAGGTCTATGAACACTTCCCTTACAACAGCTCCAGAGACTGGTTTGCCAGCAGCAGGCGAAACACTGTTTCCCCATCCTGTACCTGCACACACCATCTCTTATTTTTGCCCTCCTGCCTTTCTCCTCCTGCTGTATTTTGTATCGTCACACTGTTCTACCCACTGCTGGCTTGCACCCAGACCTTCAGGCAGGTGAGCCAGCAGGCCATAGGCATGAGGAGTGATCTGGGCATGCCTGTGGGACCTGGTCTTGTTAGCAGAGTAAGCAAATGAGTATCAGAGTGAGTGTTTTGTGCAGTTGGCTCCTGTCTCGATGAACCTTCTTGCTTCTTCCACCAGGTAATGCTTGTATCACAACGCAGTAGTTAACTGCCTTAAGGCAGTTGCCAGAAATACAGCGTAGCAGGCTAATGCACGTCAGGTCACCCCCAGATCACTTCACATGTGTGCCTCAAACTTGGTATGAAAGGGCAATTTCCCCTGATCGTGGAGGGGCTCTGGGATTTCATCTCAGGAATGAACTTTGAGCAACTTGCTAGTGACAACCCGGAGAAACTGGGCTGCCTGGTACGCAGTGACAGTTGAGTAGCAGTTCAGAAAATATCACTGTTACAGTAAAATCAAAGGCAAAATGAGATATGAACTAAGTTGTCATGCCTCTGCAGTGTGTGCCCTTACCCTTGTTGGTCTAAGGCCAGATAAGAAATACCTAAATAATGTACACTTTGTCTTAAGTGGGCTGTGATTGTTGAAAGTTGAAGTTTAACTGATGTATTTCCAGCTTAGTCGCTAAACCATGAAGAACCCCTTGGACTTACCAAAAGAAACAGGACACTAGGGGAAAGCTAATTCCAGCAAGGGGGAATTTTGACCATTGACTCATGGACCACCTACCCCAATGGTGGATGTAGTTGCCAAGCCACTTGCCATTATATTCGAAAAGTCGTGGCAATCTGGTGAGGTCCCCTATGACTGGAAGAAAGGAAACATAACCCCCATTTTTAAAAAGGGGAACAAGGAGGACTCAACATGAGCCGACAATTTGCTCTTGCGGCCCAGAAGGCCAACTGCATCCTGGGCTACATCAAAAGAAGCGTGGCTAGCAGGTCGAGGGAGGGGATTCTCCCCCTCTATGCCCTCGNGGAGAGGCTATTCAGTAGGGACTGTTGTGACAGGACAAGGGGCAATGGTTTCAAAATAGAGGGAGGGAGATTTAGATTGGGTATTAGAAAAAAGTTCTTTACTGTAAGAGTGGTGGAGCACTGGAACAGGTTGCTCAAGGAGGTGGTGGATGCCCCATCCCTGGAGACGTTCAAGGTCAGGTTGGATGAGGCCCTGAGCAACCTGATCTAGTTGGGGGTGTCCCTGCTTCTTGCAGGGGTGTTGGACTAGATGACCTCTGGGAGTCTTTTCTAACCCTAATCATTCTATGATTCTATTATTCTAATTATACCACCCACTCAAAAGATAAACATGGAGACAAGAACTGATCATGCGTTCTAGTTTGCATGTTTGGTGAAGAAATCTAAACCGATCATTTAATAGAACAGCAATGCATATGCATTAGAAAGATGAATAAGTGAATGCTTTATGTATAAATAACCACTGATTTGGAATTTTGAGTGTACTCTCTCGGGACAGACACACACACCTTCACAAATGTGCAGTGAAATACCTCTGCTCTGCATGTACATTGGCATACTGCATACCAGATGAACGAACCCCAGAACTTGGGATAATATTGCTGGAGTCTCAAGTGGTAAATACGGACACCAACGAGTCTAGTAAGTTCTAAGGCATCATTTATAACTGCCTTGCATAACCAAAATAATCTGAAAGTTCATGATGAAGTCCAAGCAGCCATTGACTACTACTAGCTCTGCAATATCAAAACAGTGATAATCCCCCTGCACTGCACTGAGCAGCTTCAGCTGCAGAATACAACACAATCCAGGCATAACCCATTCTAATCCTGTGAGGAAGCACATAACTGCTCCCCTTTTTCATCTGAAATTGTAAAGATCCATGTTAGGGGTACAACCCCAGGATGAATGCTGGATGATGAGGCTGAGCTCCCTGCACAAGGAGCCAGCTGGTTGTAGGAGTGGGAACACGGCACTTCTTCACAAGTGTAGTTGTGCTTCAACACAACTACTCCATGATATAAGAAATTTCACACTAAAGGACAAATTTAATGAGGCAGCTGAGAAGATCTAGTTATTGCTGCAACCCGGAGGCATGGCCCGTTCTTCCTTTCTCACAATTCCTACTCCTCCTCCACCCTCCTTTGTGCCTGTGCTGCTTTTGTGGCACCAGCAATGGTCAGTAATCTACACCTTTCATAGGTAAATCAAGCTCATAAAAATGTGGAAGGGAGTAATTATTTGCTAGTGAATTAAATTATCTGACAACTAAGCTGTCAGATGACTGTCAAAGCTGGCACAAGGTAAAGTCTGGTGACAGCAAAGCTGGAAATGGAAGAAGGGACTGGGTCGGTGCTTTCTGTTAAATGCTGTTGCCGGGTCACATAGGCATCAGCAAGTCACAGCTGAAATTCAGTGCACATAGGCAGACAGAAAAGGGGAGAGAGGAATGTGAATGTCATCTCTTTTGGAGATAACATTATCTTCCAATCAGCTACTAAAGAAGCACTTGCTCATCACTTCAGGAAATCACATCTATTTTTCTTTTCAAGGGAAGTTTACTTCAATCAAGGCAAGTTTACTTCAATCAAGGCATATCTGTGGCAAGTATTAGGTCTGAAAACTAGTTTGCTACAGGACAGATCTGTGCTATCAATTGTATTAATGTTCCAGCCAACAGACATGATCCTCTTACTGCCAGGTGTAGTTCAAATCTGAATACAAATACACCCCCAGCATATAATAAAAGATCTATCTCACATTACACAGATTTTTGCTTCCCCTTTACAGCGCAAATGTGTGCATTTATTTTGAGATGAAGTCCCACTGCCATCGGTGGGGAACTTGTGTTCTTTCTTTCTGAATGACAGAAACATTCACATAACCTCTGAGAGAGAAAAGCATTTGAGGCAAATTATATTTCTCAACTAAAGATCACAGGGACACAGAAGTGTAAAACTGCTGCCCTCTTAAAATGCCTTTGCTAAAAATTATCCCTCCAAAAGAGGAGCCCAGCAAGGTGTGAATTTTACCCTGATAGTAACTGTCATTTCACTGAGGTGCTAAATGTGAAAGCTGTTACTTTAACTCTGAACAAGACAGTCTGTGGGAAACATTAACCCGAATTAAGGATAATTAAATCCCAGACATTGTGGGCTAATCTTTATTTCTTCTTATTTTCCTCTGTAATGGATTGCATTTAGCTACAATAACAAAAAGGTAGGGAGTGCATGGAAGCTTAATTGGAGACAGCCCAAAGTTGTTAAAGAAAAAGGTGGAATGGGGTCATCCCATTCGGGGTTGTGTGACTCCTCCAAGGCCTCACCAAGATGGACGATGATGATCTTGCCCTGTGGAAGCTGCTGTGAGGAAGGGGGTGGGGATGCCTTGCTGGGGGTGGGGGGAAGGTTGCACACCCTGTTCTCGGGACTGTGACACTGCTCTGGGCTCTGCCCTTTGTGACCTCAGAGCCTGAGCACAAAGCTTCATGACAAAATACTTAGTGCTCTGTATGTCTGCCTTGGAAAAGCCTTTGCTGTAATCTCCCTGATGGTGATGATAACACTTTGACTATCTCTTGACTCTGGCAGCTATTTTCAGCCTGGTTTGTGCTGGGCTGGTTTAATGAGCACCCGCAAGGGCAGCCAGTGCCAAAAAGCTCAGCAGTGCTCAAGTGCCTGTTTGGGCATGGGGGCACAGACACCTCTGTAAGCAATGCCAGAAATTATTTTGGAAAAAAAGGTTATGCAAGCTAGACCTTTCCCTTCTCACAGCTCTGGATGTGGTGCCACAGCAGCTCAAACCCAGCATAGTTGATTCATAGCCCTACCCATCACCCTCTCCTCCCCCCAACTTTTACTTTAAATGCTGTCTGACACTCAGGCAAATAAGCAGGAGAACAGTCCAGGGAGCTGGGGCGGCTGAAAACAAAAGGAATTAATCTTTGGCAGGTGGGGCTTCCCAAACTTACTTATCAGTAAGTTGGTGCGCAGGTGGGAATACTGGGGTTGAAGGGACAGCTGGAATGTGACACTTCTGGTTTAAATGATCCACTTCCAGGTGGGTTCACACCTCTCAGGAACAGCATCCTGTTCCGTCCTCATACTCCATCTGCCCTTTCCTGGCCAGTCCCCATCCATGTCCTTCCCCATGGCCTGAATTATGGAGGAAACCAATGGAGTCTGATGATGCAGAGGAAAATCTGTCCCAGCAAAAAATTCAGTGACTCCCTCCTGTAAGTAGAAACCCAGACCTGAAGTCCCAAGTGTACTGTTTGCACCTTCTCTTTACCTTTCTTCCCCATTTTTTTCTCTCGCTCATCAGGAGACATGTTGTTCCCTATGTTAAGAACTCTATGGGTACAGCCCTACGGGGAGTTTCGCCTCAAGAATTGCGGTGGCTGGCTGCACAGGCTCCTCCAGTGCCCGATGGAAACTGAAACAGCAGCCTGTCCTTCCTTGTATGCCATAGCCATGGCTTGCATGACCTGAGTAGCACAAACATAGATGATTTCAGTTTCTTCTGTGTGTCACACCCATCAGTAATTTTACTTGATAGTCTTCCACCAATCTCCTCAAAAACCCCAAACAAACGCTAACTTCACTTCATGGAAGGTCAGGCAGATAAGGAGGTGTTTCCAAACCCGGAAACGCAAGTTACTCACAACCTGAGGTTGAAATTAGTGGATAATTTCCCTTTAAAAACACGGATGGAAGTTGAATAAATAAACTGTTTTATTCAAGTTCTGAAAAGTTCAGGTTTCAAAATACCAACCTGTCCCGCTATTTTGTAAACTTTTGAAAAAGATTACTTATCAATTTGTGTTTTGTGTAAAAAACTATGTAAAAATGACATTTTAAAAAAGCGCCACATTGTAATTAAATTATTTATTCAAAGTATCTCTAAGTTTAGGTTGACACAGATGTAGGGGTTCTCATACTGTTTTTAACTTTAAAGACAGGATATTTATATTATATATATATGTGTGTGTGTGTGTGTGTGTGTGTGTGTGTGTGTGTGTGTATGTATATATATAAAAATCTTAAGATGCCTGAGCATGAGATTGTGTTCTGCAGGAAAGAAACGATAAAGAATTACTCATTTGCAAAAGTGCAGGTCTGGACCACAGACCTCTGCTCCAGTGGGTAAATCTTTGTTGACCAGATTCTGCTTTCAACCTGTATTCTTTTCTGGGCTTGATCCAAACTGCTGGCATTGGTAGAAATCTTTTCCAAAAGTTTTGAACCTGACCTTTTCCTTTGTGAGTGGAATAGCCTTGGTCATTTTCAGAGTTATCTTTTTTCCTTCATTGTGTTTAGTGTTCCAGGAAGTATAGGCCACTCAAAATCCACAGAATGTCACATCCTCTAATAAAGCTGGTGGGTTTATGCCTTATTAGCCTGACCAACGTTTGCAGTGGGGAAGCAGGGATTATTTTCTTTTCTTTTTTAAAAATAATTGTTGTTTAAAAATTGTATTTTACGTGCTCTTAATTTGCAGGAGTGTGAACAATTTTTAGGAGTGTGAACATGACTGTATCCGTGTTGTTTCTGATTTACATGAGACCAGGAATAGGTCTGCCTAGTCTAGAAAGCATGGAGCTCGTGTTTCCAAAATACAGTAGAGCATTTATTGTAATTACTATCTAGGAGTTACTTCACAGAAGGGTAAGCATCTCCGTTCTAATGACGAATCATTTTCTCTTTCTATAACGACTGTGATTGCCTCAATATACTTCCCGTGGTCTGTAATTTCTCTGTTGACACGAGTGGATGTACAGCAAAATAAACCTTGCTCATCCAGTCAGCCTGGGAGCCTGGAGTCAGATCATCCTCTAAAGCACAAGTCTGCAGCACGTGCAAAACAACAAAGGAAAACAAAAACCTGAATATCCCCACTTTGAGGTTCTGGTTCCTTCAGTTAATATTACAAGTGATGTTTCCTTTCCTTCGTAGAAGGGAAAGGCAATTATGTCATTAAAATAAAATGTTTGAAATCTCCCTGTTTCCACGCTTTACATACAGTACCCTGCCTCTTACTGGTAGATGTGTTTTTAAAAAGGAGGTCTGAGACACACTGTGAGCTGTCGCAAGAAGTCAGTGGTACTTATCTGCACCTCGGTGGAAAATGACAATGCATTTACCCTACTTATCAAAAACTAATTCTGAGCTGGCAGGTAAAGGCTGCTGCTTCGCACAAAGTAACCAGCCATTTTGAAAGACCTCACTGCATATTCATTAAGCCAGCACAAATGGAGACACAGCCTGTTTCAACACTATGAATACATTGAATGAAAAGTTTAACACTTCATTTTCAGCGCAGCTTTTTTGGAAAATAGACTTACCAGCACTTGCCCATTTAACCTCACGTTTCAGACAAGGGCAGGAAGAACTTTGTGTGTATGAGCGTTTAAAGAACTGGAACATAATCATGTAAGAATCTATTTGTACGTTATTACAGGCATCAAAGAAAAATAACAAACATCAATGGGTTCCTTTTAAAATTTGTTTGGGACTGCAAAATCCGGGCGACGTGGCTTTTCCACCTGTGTGATGGGGGCCTTCCGTGTTACAGCTGGGCGTAACAAAGGGGCCGATACGGATACTACTTCTCCCCTTGCGAGCAGGAACTGTAGCGCCAGCATCACATGTATGGCGGCTCACAGCTTCACTGTTGCACCACACGGTAATGTATGCATAGCGTTAAGTCCATAGAAGGTGGCTTACTGCTGAGCCTGGCCAGGCCTGCCGCATACACTAACACAGGGGGACGGAGGGCTTCACTGCGCGCCGAGCCACGTCTTTCTGGAACCGGCTGGGGCTGCCATTTGGGCGTCGTGCAACTGAAGAGAGTCTCATCGCCGCCCTTCGCCAACCGTCCCACCTGCCTTTTGTCTTGCCCACCCCCGCCCCGGATTTTCTCCGGCTGCAGCGGGTCTCTCGGTCGAGGCGGCGGGCACAGGGCGAGACAGCCGCGTTGCCATGGGGACCGACACGGCCTCTTTGAGGCGCAAGGGGTGCTAAGCGAGGGGCTGGGGGCCGTGCGCAGGAGCGTCGCTTCGGCAGTTGGGGGGCCACGCTTCGCCGATCCCGCACCGGGGTCGGGGCCCAGCACTGACTCCTTGCTTTTGAATGCCGGGCGGCGGGGCGGGCTCGGGGCGGCGGGCGGGGGCTGCCCCTCGCCGAGGCGCGCGGGCACGTGCTGCCGCGCC
>VXBZ01012346.1:11311-70498 GCA_013399135.1 Heliornis fulica
GGCCGCCGCCGCGGGTGGGGGCGCCCCGCCGCGCTGTGCTGTCCGCGTTGTCTCCTACAGCGGCGGGGTCCGTGCGGTACGGTACGGTGCTCGCCCGGTGTCGCTCCCGCCGTCCCGCCTCTGGATGTCCCCGGGCCGGTGGCCGGAGCGGTGCGCGCCACGGGAGTGCGACCGCAGCGCCGGGCGGGGAAACCGGAGCGAAAAGAACAAAAAAACCACCTAAACCCCGACCTCTGCCACGCCGAAATGGTGCACAACCAGCCCCGGCGCTGCGTGTGCAATACCTCGTCACCGCCCGGCTCTGCCTTGAGGGTTGGCCCTGTTTTCCAAGGGCGGAAGGAGCCCGGTGCTTGTCCTGGGGTCGGTGGCTGTGGCTGAACACCGTGGAGAAAACACAACAGAATTAGAGGGTCGGGGGGAAGGGAGGTGAATTGGATGGGTCCAAACTCATTTGTTTTTCTTTCTGGGAGAAAACAAAGGATTAGAGGCAAACAAACAAACAAAAAAAAAAACCAAAAAAACCACAAACCAAACAGCAGAGTGCACTCCAAACCAAACGGTGTCTGAGCTACTAAAAAGTAGGCAAACGTTTTTAACCTCAAACACGAGCTGCTGTGAGGGTGCTACAGTGCACTCGGTTGGAGTGCCATGTTAACGTTTCCTAAAGTAGTCTTTAAAATAAATAAACAAACGTTTCCACTGAAGCTGACCCAGGCTTACGTGAAACTACAAAAGGTGACAGAACACCCATGGAGGTTCAGGATCACGGTTAAAACGTGTGTTAGTGGTGTCAGGAGGCCAATTTTTTGTATCCTGTTGAAATGTTAATGCCTCTGTGATGTCAGTGCTGTTTTGGGAAATTACTCACAGGATCAAAATTCTCTGTCTACGATGGAACGATAAACTGATCTTCCGCATGAAAGGATACTGATAAGTCTGCATGGACTGGTTCAGTAGAGTTGGAAACAGCCTAGATTGTGTCTAGGTTAGCGATTGAGATGCGTATTGGAAATGCTTTATGTAGATAAAGCTGCAAAAACTTGTGAATACAGTCATTCTGTGTACTGCAAATGTCTGAGGTCACTGCTAGGATACTAGAGGGTGTGATACAATAAAGCTAGGAATCAGTAATGTATGAGGAAATGTAAAAGAACAAAATTTTACACTTAACTGAGGTGTCTTCAGACTTCGCAGTGAAATTGGATGACTTTGTAAAGAAAGTAATATATTGGTGTTTTGTTTAGGAGTATCTTTGGCGTGATTGTGTATCTGAGTGTACTTTGAAAGACGGGGATTTTTCAGTCCTCTAAAGGAAATAATTTAAATGTATCACACACATGAGTTGATAGATCCTCTGAGCTTGTTTGTGTTTTTTTTTTTTTTTTCAACATCAAATCGAGTTACTATTTCTAGGTCTGTTGTGTATCTGAGTGAAAGCTGTTGGCAGTGGAGGATTGTTTAGGTGCTGAAGTCTTTACTTGGGTTTGTAGTACTGGAGGGACACATTGTGTTATTTTAAAGCTTACACTATATGCTGTTTTCACAGATTTTTTTTCACCATGTAAACCCATTTTCCTTGTTTCACTATCACTAAAAGTAGAGGACCCAAAATAACTGATTTTGTATAAATAAAGAGGTCTGTCTTGACTGTACAAAATACACCTTAAACAGGCAGCAGGGCTATATTGTTGTGTGCTGAAATGGGCAAGTGTTTGGATTTAAGCCTGAACCCTGCTCAGGGGTTTAATCCCTCTCTTAAGGTAAATTTCATGGTCATAAATAACAAAATTGGGAAATTCCTTTTCCTTGCAGTAAGTTCTTGAGCGTTTTAGGGTACTAAGGGAGAAACAGTTCTGTCCTATCACTGTAATTTAATAAAGAATTCTAACGGCTGCCTTGGTCTTATGTGGCTGTGGGACTGCTAAGTAACTTTGTGACAGTTTCTCTTCTCTGGAAGAATGACTCGGAACAGCTTGGTATAGTGAAATTCAGTCTTGAGCTGTCACACAGACTTCTGTTCTGAATTTACATTTGGATGGCTATTTCTGTACTCATAAGAGCTTTTTATAATTGTACCAGTTCTTCTCTATCTAAAAATGCATCCCAAGCCTGCGATGAATGAGAACTTGATGGTCATTTGAAGTGTTCCTTGGTATGTATTGTGGTTAAGTATGATGAGTCATTCCAAGTAGTTGGGGATTCCCAAAACGTCCTGTTTAAGTGTTGTAAAGCTGTCATCAACAAATTATGGAATAGGGCAATAGAAATTATATATATACCTCTTATGGTCTTTAGATATTTTATAGAGATAAAGTATGCTTCCAAAGAGCAATACAGAATTCTGGTTTGAAGAGAAAAGCTCAGTGGTGATGTTAAGTGCTGGCAGATCATTTTGTTAGGTCTTACAAATGTGTAAATTGGCTTATGCTTTTTGGTTAGTTCTAAATTTCCAGAACATTTTGTCATCTCAAGAATTGATAAAAAGAAAGCCTATTGTTTCACATTGTCAGTGGTACTAAGCATATGTTTGCCTATGCTGTGACTTCAGGGGGACTGTGTATGTCCTGTAACCTTGTCCTGTCTGTACAGTATTGGGGCAATAACCTCATTACATTAATAACCTCATTACATTTGGAGCGAATTCCAAGTTTTCCTAGGGTTTCGGAAGACTAAATATAGGTGCCTAAATTCTGACCCTGATTGCACAAATAAGTTAGTCACCTATGTCTGTTAAACTTTTCAAAATGTGTAATGGCAAACTACAAATTTTCACTAACTAGGAAATGTTAACATAATCAGACTAGTATCTCTCTTTGTATAGGTATAAAAGTGATTACATTGGTGATGCCCAGTTAGTTGTTAGAAGATATGCTATACAAAATAGTAATGCTGTGCACATAAGTGCTTAAATTGAGAATAAGAATTTTGAGAAGAGCTTTAAGGTTAATAACTACACGGGAATTTCTTCAATCTGTAGGGTAGGTTTTGTTATTGTTGCTTTTGTGGTGGTTGGTTGTGTTTTGGGTGGTTTTTGTGTTGGTTTTTAACAACAGATAGTAGGCATTTGTGCTATATTGAGGTTCTGCAATGTTTGATACTTTATTAATAGAAAATTAAGCTACTAAATAAAACTAAAGTTCAGGTATGTTTTGATAAAAGTCTGTGTTTATTGCCCTGTTGTTAAGTGATACTCATCAAACTTTCAGAAGTATTTCCGGTAAGAAGCATGCAGGAGCAGAACCTAATGCAGACATGGTAAATCAGCATTTGGTGGCTCATACCAGTTGTCAGATATGTATAATAAGGAACTTAAAACTGTTCATGTTTTTATGCATGCAACAGGACCTTACAGGGTCTTAAATTAGGGAAAATTTGACTACCACAGTAGTTTAATGGTCATTCCTATTCCTGTCTCTTAGTTGCTAAACCTGCAGTGCTTTATCCATTTCAGAGTAACTGTAACAATTTGCACGGTTCAAGTTCTTAAGCCTGCACTGACATTAGAAGTTAATTGAAGGTCAGGAGTGTTCTCCTGGGTTTTCTGGATCTTAATGTTTCAAATCTGAAAAACTTTGACCAGAGATGACTTAACTAGTTACTGACGTTGACCGTGAGATGTGTTTTACAGTCATTTTGCCTTAACTAATCTCGTGTTTATTGGAAGGTATTTTGTGTTCAGAGTGCTGCTGCAAAGATTACAGCTTGATGTTTCCATCTCCTCTGACTTTCCCCCGCCGCTGTCTTCCCCTGTGTTGCATCAAACTTCAGCTGCCTGCCTGTCTTCACTTCCAGTGCTTGTCGCAGCCTCTTCCAAAGTTGAGTCTGCTCATGTGGTGATGAAACTGCCTCTTCTTAATGGCTGGTTTAGCCATTAGATTCCATCGCTGCTTAACAGAAAGTGCATTGTCACATGAGTGCTTGAGTCCTTTGCTACTGATTCCATTCAGGCTTCCAGAAATTCCTTGCGAAGGTCTCGAAGGTCTTGCCTCAGCACTGCTGTGTTTTTAATACTCATTTGCCACAGTGCCCGCAGGCATTCGTACAGACTAGGCAGATTGGTTTTGGGGGCAGTATTGTTTCATCGGACCAGTTTAATAATTTGTTGTCCCTTGCATGGATTCATAACCTTTTAATGACAGAGATCCTCTTTGCTCTTTTTGGCAACTTCTGGTTCGTTTCATGGAGCTTTTAAGTGCTGTGTGAAACATAATAAGTAAGGAGAAGCTTCCACAGTTGTGTGGGGCTCATCAGCTTGTAAGAATTGCAACACCCCTCCCCCCCCACCCCTTACATCAATTTAATTGCTCTTCCCTTTTCTTTCTTTTTAGGGAATTCCTCAATTCCTCTTTTTCCTAGTTTGCATCTTTCAGAGGATCGTTATAAAAAGAGCCACTTCAAGCCTGTTGCCATGGGAGTAAGTGGCAGTGAAGCTATAGTTCTGTGGAAACGTGTTTCAGTAGCAGCTTGCATATAAGCAGCCCCTGCATCCTTGCTGGTAGTTTCCTTTACCATACAACTGTTGATTGTGTGTGTGGTGAATAGGTCAGAGTTGATGCTGCTTAAAATTTTCATTTATTTATTTTTTTTAAACTAGTTAGATTGCAGGATTTGAAACGAGTTTTGCCAACTTGTCCTTGTACAAAGCAGGAACGAGTAACAGCAAGGATGGCAGAAGAAAGAGCATTAGGACAGAAAAGCTATTCTTCTTGGCCAGTATTCTACCATGGGCAAGAAATGCCTCTGTGCCGTTGGCCTGGGGAGAGCTTAGCTGAGGAGTCTGACTGCATCACCACATCAAGAAATCAGTTGAATGGCTAGATGTTACCCATTGTGTCCCATTCATCTGACTCTGGGGCAAGCTAGTTTAGCGTGGTTCAAAGCCAGAAATATACTAAATTTTTGAAGGTCAGTTTTTTACTTGTTCCTTCTCCTCATCCAACTTGATGAGCTCAAGTCTGCATTGTAACAGGAGAGTCAGCTGGAATCTCAAACCCATATGGCTGGAGTGTATTACTGTTGTGGGATATTTTTTAATATCGCCTACTTATTGGATCATATGTGCAAAACTTGTAAAGGGCCAGAATTTGCAGGTTTGTTGGCTGTAGGCTAGAGCCATTCACCAGTGCTGTGTTGTCTTTTATCTCCTGTTAAGCAGTATCTGAGGCACTTCATGGTCACAAATTTTGCAGTTCCACTTGCTGCTAAATTCTTTAAATAGATGTTTTTTTTATGCTTGGTAGCTAAAACCTACACTTAGTATGTTGAAAGGTGATTAAACAGCAAGAAATATTTGGCATGCATAGAAGGAAGTATGATAATTTCATAAATTCACGACTGTTTTAAATTGTGCAGAGTAAGTTTGTATAGGGAGTTGGAATTTCATATATCTGCTGATCCTGTGCTTGCAATTCTTCCTTTCAGATCTATTAACAGCATAAGCTACAGGGAATGTGTTATCATGGTTGTTTTAAAGTTATGTAAAAATAATGTGCGTGTGTATATTTTAAAACCTCCCTAAATTTTTAAATGGACTGGGTAACTTGTGGCTGTTTAGAGTGGATATTCTAATCTCTTGAGCTTCTGCCTTTCTGGCTGTTTCTTAGATTGGGGGAGGGTCTGGAGGGGGGCAAAAGCAGGCAGCCAGCCACTTCTTTGTGTCATTGTGATGCTTCACTGTTTTATTTTAAAAAAAGCAGACAAAGCCAGCAACAACAAAACAACCCATACCCAACCATGCACTACCGAATGAAATAATTTTCAACCTTAATGCAAAACTGGAATGTGCTAGGAAAAAGCATTGCTTATTCAGTAGCTCAGAAGAGCCCAAACCCCGTTACTCAAGTGAAGATGATATGGCTGCTCAGTTGAGTGTTTGATTGTACTTAACTCCCTGATGCATTGACTTGACAGATGTGCCTAACGCGGTCCCGTTGCAAAAGGGTTGATTCATTCAGTTTCCTTTTAAAATACCATCAAGTTGGCAGGGAAAAAAATTAAATCACGTGGCTTGATTGCTTAGAGACTGTATAAGACTTCAATATCAGTTTGTGATTGGAAAATAGGAAACTTGTAGGGCTGAAAGCAAGAACAGCAGTTGGCATAGACTTGGTAGAGGAGAGGCAGTCTTTTGTGTGAATAAAGCCTGTCAGGATTTTGGTTCTGTTTGGTTGGTTTTGTTTTGTTTAATTTGGCTGAAAGTCTTTATAATGGTTGACCCTCATTTCATTTTACATTTCTATTAAAACTACTTCTAGCTGCTCCCTTAATGCTCCTTAAGTGCGGTCTGAAGGTACAGTGTCACATTACACCTAGCCTCCTTACAGATGTGATGCAGTTACATCTGGTGTAACTTCTGCCGAAGTTGTTGCTATTTCCAGTGACGGTGTTGGGTTCCTTCTTCCCTCCCTTGTGTTGGAGCAGTGTTGTGCATCTGCAGAGTTAGTCCGTTCAGCTGATGCAAAAGAAACCTTTTTCTTTTTCCCATTGGGTGATTTCAGGAATTGAAACCAGTGGGAGGTTGTGCAGCAGACAGGGTGTAGGTGTAATGTGAATTTGCTCTGTGTGTAGGGTTCCTGAGCATTGTAAGCAAACCCTTTGAGCTGGGGCTTTCCTATCTAGGGATTTGTGCTTCTGCCACTTTGCTTTGGGAGACCGGCATTTGGACAGCCCCACTGGGAGAGGAAAAAAAAAGTAAAACTTCTGTGTGGTGTCATTTTGTAGCAGAGTCAGCTCTTTGTTCTGGCTGCCTTTTTGCATAAAGTGGTATACTGGCATAAAGGAAAGTGACGGCACCAAACCCAAGGACGAGCAGGCAGGACCTCAGCACATCCAGAATATTCTAGTTGTCATTCCCTTGCATGTTTGAATTAGGTCATGCTGGGTTGTTTAAATGTAACCAAGCATTAAAACTCAGAACTCTTAGTGATCTTACATAGATGTTGGCCTAAACAACATTCCTGTGCTTAAAATTAAGATCAATCTCATCTTTTTTTGTTACAGTTAAACAAATCTTTCCCTAAAAGCCTATTCTTCAGTAATGAGATACAAATGCCTCCACTCTCAACTTCATAAGCGAGTAAGATCATCAACTGCTGCAGTTGCTAGGATACTAGGCTGGTGACTTTGGGTTTAGCAACATAAAAAGCTCCAAGAATGTACTGAGCAAGTGAGGAGCACAAGGACAGTTGTGAGAGGAAGGGGACGTTGGATATACTCTGAAGGCAATGGGGATGTCGGGGAACAACCAAAAGTTGTCTGTGGTGGGGGAAGTGAAAGATGACTAAAACTTGGGCCTGTGGAGTTTTATTTTTATCTTTTCTTAGCTGTGTAACTGCTGGCTGATCTCAGTGAGTTGTGGTGGGGAGTGAAAATTAAGCTCATGCAGTATATTTGCAGGGTTGAGGTTATTTGTGGTTCTGTTTATATGACTCTGGAAGTTAAGGTTATTTTTTTTTTAATTCCATTGGGAGGATGAGTAACTTCTGACTTAATTGTGCAGTGTGTTTTAAACTGGGGCACAGGTATGCAGTACTACATGAATTACAGGTAGTTATTTATTTAATGCTGCATTAATACATACAGACTGAAATAGGTTTGGGGGGTGTGGTGTTTTTTTGGTTTCCCACATGCCCCCCTCCCTCCCCATCTGTGAAGATATGAGCTTGGCCTGTTTTCTGTTGGCTTAGTGGTTTGTTTGTTTGTTTGTTTGTTTGGGGTTTTTTTTGTTTGTTTTGTTTTTCTTGTGTGATTTGGCATAGGATTTGCTGTCAGGTGAACTTTGGTAGATAGTAACTCAACAGCTATTGTTAAATTGATGTATTTTGCCGCACTTTTCAGACTAGACCAATGCAGGATTGCTTCAGCTTTGGCTTCTGTTCAAGTCAGATCATCTTAAGGTGGTGTTTGTGGTATTCCAAAGTGAAATAGACCTTTTTGAGCTGTTCTGCAAAAGTTGTGGCCTTAGAGTGGCAAAGGTAAATTTCTGGAACTGGTCAGATTTCAGTGTTTGCTGAAAACCATGTTTCTTCTTTGGATCTGGGGTTCAGACAATAGAAAGGGGTGTGGGACTTCAGAGTAGAGTTCTCTGTATTTGCTTCCACAGATAAAAAAAGAAAAATGTCATAAATAGAGAGAAAGTAGATGCGTGATTTGAAGATTATACTGTTTACTTTAAGGCTAACTACAACTGGGAACCTTTGCCCAGTAAATGTGCCTCAGCAAAGTGGTGCTTCTCCCCCAGTTGTTCAGAGGAAGTGAAGTTTGGAAATGCAACCTAATTGAGACCACCAGCAGCAGAGCTGGCTAGCTATGTAGTAGAACTTTGCCAGGCTTATTCTGATGTGCAGATTTTTTTTTTTTCCCCGTATTTTGTTTTAAGTGCTTCTGCTGCTTCATCAGCCTTTTCTATGCAGAACCTTCCTCCATGCATGTGTCTTTTAGGTGCACCACCTCTGGAAAAAGTGACCTGAAAACTTAACTTCCAGACCCTGATCTGTTTTGGTTGCTCGGCTTCATTCTGCTATCAGTAAGGCAGTTCAGATGAAATGTGAAAGAGAGAAACTTGAACTCTTTTCTAAGTGTCCTTATAAAACTCAGGCCCTCTTCTCCAGAAATTACTTCATGGATTTAGTTTCCTGAACTATTTTTGTATTTAGTCTGGGACTGAATTGATTAGAAAGGAGGAGACAATGTCTAGAGCAATGACTGAGAGCTAAATGTTTTCTAGGTGAGTGGTTTTATTCCTAGGTTGTCTTCACTTTTTTCCCCTCCTTAAACTCCCATCTTATTCACATAGTAGAACGGCTTCACTAAGATGTGTGACTGATTAGCCTAGAGAGTACTATCCTGGCAGGTATGAAATGCAGGTGTGAGCATGTTGTTGTCTGAATGTTAAATCTCTGTCTTCAGGAATCTGATCTGTGTTCTTCCTAGTGGACTTGGCTCATAGAGAAGCAAGTTTTTATCTTATAACCTTTTGGATTGGGCTTTTCTGAGGATTAAATAGTGGGTTCTGTAGTATGTTGATGCCAGGAGCTTTGGAAATTATAAAGTGTGTGATTCTTCTGCTATGATTGTGTGTGTGGTGTTTGTTTTGGTTTGGGGTTGTTTTTTTCTTTTTTAACATACCATGAACTGTGAAATTTTCATTGTAGCATTGTATAGTAACCACACTTCGGGTGTCAAGCGTGGGAAAAATGTGTTCTATGGAGCATATTAAACATTAACTGTTTTAACACTTGTTGTAACAGCAGGACAATACTTTCTTTGTTAGAAAAAGCTTTGTGATTTGCCTTTATCAGCAGTGGGTTATCTTAAAAATCTGAATTCTCTACAGAGTCTTGCAGTCATTGCATACTAAAACCAAGTCTTTTTGGACACACATCTACTATAGATTCAGTTGCTGTGACATTTTTTCTTGACTTTTTCACTGTTGCATTATTATCTTGCTTTTGGTAGTTTATTGCCTGGTTTTTTGCTTGTTCCTTTCCCTGATCTTTTGCTTCTTATTACCTCAGGTGAGGTTGCTGTGCAGGTAAAGCATTTATTGATACTGATGTGCCTGACTAAATTAACAGGATGTGTATTGAGCTAATATGTATTTTGGATTCTGCCCTGAAACATTATATCTTTCTACTTTGAAACTAAAATTCTTCCTCAAATCTGTTGAATTTGCTTTCTAAAGGGAAAGCAACTACTTTTTTTTTTAATCCTTCTGCTAAACGTATCTTTTTGTTCTGTATTGCCATTGTTCCTGTAATGTTAACTAAGTTAAAGACTACTCCTTACTGACCTTTCTTTGCATTGTTCCATGTCATGTGTCCCATGGAAAAACAGTGAAGTTGAGAAAATAGGTATGACTAAGGATGGTTGAAAATCTGGAATTGACTCTGTTCCCATCACTCTCTGTCCCCCCAAGTTGCTCAGCCTGAATTTCTGAGGTCTGGTATAAATTCTGCAGAAACTGAAGAAGTGTTAATTCTGCCTCAGTGTCTGCCTGATCAGGACTAGGGACAGGACACATTCAGGATCTCTTGCAGTATGATGACGCTTGCCAGAAGTTTTAGCATTTATGACACATGGAAAACTAGATGCACTGAAGCTTCATAGCATTTTGGGCCCAACTTCTTGAAAGCTGTGACTGTAATGGGACTTGCTTTTGCTGTTGGAGGTAAGGTGCTGGGAACTGTGAGAACTACGATCTGATGCTAGGCTCTTTTGGCCTTTGGGGATCTCACCGGTAAAGCGAGGATTCAGTTTGTGATGCACTCAGTTCTGATAAACCATGGCAAGTCAGCGTAAGGCAATTCGGCAACTTGTGGCCATCTTGACTGGTCTGATGTGACTTAGCTCCTGGGTGCTGTAAAAATAACTAAAATAAGTCACGTGAAATATTATTTTCCCTTTATTTTTGCAAAAGTGACTTTTAATCTGCTTCATTGGTAGCACTCTGACTTGTAGAGGCTTGTTTTGGCATCAATATTTGGATATTGAAGTTTTGTGCGGTGAGGAAGCAGATTGTGATTGCTTCTCGTAGGGACCTCAGCTACAAAGGGCAATTGTGTTTGTCCTAGATTGTGCCAGAAAGCACTGGGAAGTCTCCCTCTGCTAGGCGCTCCTTAGTGTGTATTCCCTTGGCCTGTACTCCCTACTTGCCAAGGGTATGAATTTGACTTGCTTGCTTCTGTGGAGCCTTTTTTCAGAAATGTGATCTCGAAATCAGACATTGTACAACTTCTGCTTGAGTGGAGGTGGGAAAGGGGAGAGTTGGGGAACCTTGCTTTAAATTATTGTTAAAGCTAGCAGAAAAAAAGTAGGATATTAACTGTGGATAAGAGGCATATTCAGAAGTGTACCGAAGATGGTGGGGAGAGGTGGTTCTTGAGACTGAAGTCTGTCAGGTGAAAAGATTTGATCACAGCTACATCCATAACGTGTACTTGCAAGAAGAGTCTAAGCTGAAACATCTCTTGGAGTGAATTTTATAGCTTTTATTTCTCAAAGCACTAATGTGTGTTTCTGGTTATTGATGGCATTTACTTCTTAAGGCATCATTCTGTGAAGAAAAGCATTTTGTATCTATAGCCATTCCTTGTTCACAAATGGGTTTTGGCAAACAAGGTGTTTTTTGGAGAGCCTGCTAGTAAAATTGAAGTACTGAGCAAATACAGAATAGAGGTGAATCACATAGGGCTTTAACTGCAGCAACATCTCTGAACTCAACTCTTGCACCACGTAGCAGCAGACTGTGCTGCTCTGCACTTGTGTTGTTCTGCAGTTGCCATTTCAGACCTGAGTTTGCACCAAGCAGTGGTCCTGACGCCTTTGTGGCGTGTCTCCCCTTCTCCTGCCTCCTCGGTGTACCTTGTGCTGCCATACCTTCTGCTGTTCCAGCTCACCGTTTGGGGAGGGACTCTTGTCTAGTGGCTTATGTAACACTTGTGTAACATAGCACTTATCTGAAGCCAGGAGTGTTCTTGCCAAGTTTAAATTTACATTTAGATTGGTGTAAGCTGGCAATTCAAAATTGCAGTGTGTCCTGAATGTAACTTTTTTCCCAGTTAAATAAGAATATACTAAACGCATAAATAATTAATAAAAATTTGTTTTCTGTTATTTGTTGGTATATATTACAGGTCTGTATCTGTGTTGGAATAAGGAAGGCCTTGCAGCATTTTAATTTTTTGTTTGCTTTCTCTGTCAAAGATTTTCTTATATTAAAAACAAGTTTCCATCAAATTTTATCAAACATTTTGTTTTTTTCACTGGATTATTCTTAAAAATATTAATAATGCAGTTTTCGGTTATGTTCTACTTGAGTGACCTTGAAGGTATGTCTGGATATTCAGAGGAACTGCACTTTCCTTTAAAGATGGTGTAGGGCTTTGCACACCTTCAGAAGATGCAGAGAACTTGTTCAGTCATGCAGATGCAGTTCACAGTGCTCCTTAGGGTCAGTTTCACAGAGAAAGAGTATTTAATTCCACAGTAAGAACTTAAATCTGAATGTTTATAGTCCAGCATGCATATTGAGCTCCTACCTTCCTTTGTTAAAAACTTTTATAAAGGATAATACTTATTCTGCTTCTAGGAATGGTATTTGTCTCTTCTTAACCAGGCACGTAAGTTCATTATTTTGTTTGCCCCAAGTGAATATGGCTTTTGCTCTCTGTACCATATATTTGGTACAATTCAATAAGGCCAAGCTCAAGGTCCTGCATGAGTGTCCACACAATCGCAAGCACAACTACAGGCTGGGTGGAGAATGGATTGAGAACAGGCTTGAGAAGGACGTGGGGGGGTGTGTGTGTGTGTGTGTGTGTGTGTGTGTGTGTGTGTGTGTAGACACACAGCTGTTGGAGTGAGTCCAGGGGAGGGCCAAAAAGATGATCAGCGCCTGGAGCATCACCTTCTGTTTTTTGGTTTTTTATCCAGACACTGTTGCATGCTTCTGAGCCACTGTAAAGTGACTTATTTCTGGAATTAATTAGTTAATTGCAGGTATTTTAATGCTTAAGCATATTTGAATAAACAGCATAACTGGCTTGAGAAATCACCATCTTTTTCGTGGGTTAAAAAAAGACTGAAATTTATCCACAAAACCTTGCTAACCAAAACAATTACAGATCTTCACTCAGCTTGATAAAATGCCTGCCTGTCACTTATGAGCAGTTAGATGCCACAGTTGATCCAGTCATGTTTTGAGAAGCATGCTAGGGGAGTGAAGAGAAACTGAAATCCTCTGTATCTGAGTGGAAACTGAAGGGAGGTAAGGCTTGGGAAACCTTGGAGAAAATGTCATCCTGTCTCTATGTGAATTGGCTTCAAATAGGTTCTGTTACTGCATTGAAGAACTATTAGTGTTGGACGTGACATCAGCCAACCTTTGCTCCAGAGTCAAAACTGAGTACTTTGGTCTTGTCTGTGTCAGCAGTTGCTACATCTGTTCTGTTTTCCTTTTCTATTCTTTACTGCTCATGGGTTAGAAGCAGCTTTCCATGTTGCACTTAGGCCCCTTGCTGCTTTCAGCTTCAGTTTGCTTTGATTTCTCTAACCGGGCCGCTGGGCAGCATTTCTTTATTCCTCCATGTTCTCGCTTCATCTTCCTCAGGCTGAGCTGCTGATTGTTCTTATTTTCCCAAGTGCTGGGATGTACTTCTTGTGTGGCTAGAAGCAGTCGTCTTTAAATACCTGCCAGCTTCATCGAGGTCTTCTGTCTTTCAGAACTGGATCCCAAAGAATTCTAACTACTGAGTAAAGCAGCCTGCCCTTCTGAAGTGCAGGGTCTCTACTGTACATGCCTTCCTCCCTCCTCAGGATTTTGAACTCTGTTATTTCATGGTCAGCTACAGTCAAGGTTGCCATTGAACCTGTTGTCAGCAAGTTGTGGGGTTTTGTTGTTGTTTTTTGTTTGTTTTTAAAAGAGCAATTCCAATTATTCTTGGCAACTTTAATTCAAACAACTCCAAGTACAAAGCAATAACAAGTGTGTTGACCCGTTTAGCAGCTGTTTCCCCTGAAATCTTCCAGAAGCCTTCTAGACTGTTTATGTCCTGTTTTGTTGCCCTTCCAGTAGATGTCAGAAAGCTTAAAGTGTCCCACAATAACCAGGCTCTGACTTGAGACACTTTCTGGAATTGGTGAAAAATCCTTTCTAAATCTGCTTTCTTAACCCTGATCAGGTGGCTTGTAACAGATTTGGACTATGATGTTACCCACAAGAACCTCTCCTTAAATGTTGACTCACAAGCTCAACCAGCTTGTGCCTGTCCCATAAACCAGGTTTTTTGTGTTCAGCTGCTCCTTCATGTAGAAGGCAGTTCACCTGCTGTTCTTTTCATCCTGACTTTCTTAAGTCTGTATGCATCCATGATAAAGGTCTGGTCATGTGAGCTGTCCTACCTGTCTCCATTTACTCCAGCGTCATGGTTCAGTGCACAGGTGGTTGAGATGGGTCCCCTTTCAGCATGTTTTAGCTCTGCTAAGGTCTCTCTTCTTCCTACCAACCTGACCCATGTATTTAACATGTCTGAATCTCTGTTCCCTCCTTTAACGGCAAGCTGCTATCATCATTCCTTGATAGACCTCTCATTTAAAGTCCTTGTCACTTTAGGATGTTCCACATAGTCAAGTGGATCCCGTCTCTCACTTAACTGCCCTAGTCTCTCAGGGGTACTTGTGTATCAGTCCTGCAGAGAGTTGTTAAGGTGCAGGATATATCTCTGCAAGCCTTTTCCTCTTCAGGTGAGAAGCTAAGGAGAATAAACACCCCCTGCGGCCCCACCACCTTTTCCTTTGTCCCCAGTGTTCTTCAGTTGCTCACTCCAGGTCTCCTTTGTTAGTAGCACTAGTGCACGTGTGAGTAAGTAACAATAGTAGGGGATTTTTTGTTGTTGGGTTTGATTTTGGTTGTGGGGTTTTTTTGGTTTTTTTTTTTTTTTGGGTGGTTTGCTTTTATAAAGACAATAGTGATGGTAATAAGGGTTAATAGTTAATAGTTCAAGGGTCAGAAGAGCCTTGGCACTCTCTCCAAAGTGATTAATCTGGCCACACCTCCTTCACAAGCATATCTGGCAGCAGATGTGTCTCTGCTGCAGAAGAGAATCTTCAGCTAGCATTACCTGCCACTCCTTTGTATTGCTATGCTTAGTTCTAACCCACCTAGCTCTGACACCTACGTTGAGATGCTTGCTGCTTCTGCCTGTCATTCTAATGCTGACCAAAAAAAAATAGGGAAATAACTTTACATGCTTGTGTTCTTAACATAGGAAAGAGAATGTGAAGCACTAGTTATTAAAAGTGAGGGGCATGAAGGGGTGGGAGATGTATAGTAACGAATGAAATGACATTTATGAAAAACCTCTGAGATTTAGAAGGCTCAGCCTAATGTTTATACCCCTCGTATCACCTAATGTGTACTGTAAACCTTATGTGGAGGAATGATTGTTGAGAGCTATCAAGATTCATGTGCTTCACCTTCCATTAACGTGTTTACATGTGGTCAGTGTGAGTGAAAATACTACTCATGCTTCAAGAGATTCAAATTTTCTAAAAATATTCTGTGTGGGACAAACTTCTGGCAGGTTACCTCAGGCATTTTGGTTGTTTGGCTAGTGGTTGTTGTGTTGTTTCATACCCTTTGTATCTGAGGAATGAGTGGTGTATTGGAAGCTTGGACTGAACCTTTGGTTGTTTGTGGCTTTTAGAGTACTTTAAGCAAGCTTCCATGTGCTAGGCAGAACTATCAGAGCCTAGTCTCCTAGGAAGGTGTCCCTGAAACATAGGACTTCCAGCTTAGAATATAATTTTTTTTCTCTGTTCCCACTGTACTTGTCCGTGTCCCTGTGTTCGGCCATCTGGATAAGAAATAGTTCGTGCAATGCCCGCCTTGAAATTGCACTTGTATGGAGCAGTCTGGCAGTGAAGAGGCAAGAGATAGAGAATTTAATGCTTCTTAGCTATGTCAGAACAAATGAGTTAACTTCAGGGATGGCTGGCTATACTGGACTGTTATTTTTGCCTCAGTATTTGGTTGAAGTTCTTGGAGATGAACAAGTAATGGCAGAAGGGGAAGAGAAATAAACCACTGACTGTACTTGTGCTGTTTGCTTAGAAAATTAGTCAAAAAATGAATGTATGAACATTTCTTCTGCCCAGTTTTGTTTCCAGCTATGTTGTGTGTTTCCGTAGGTTTATACCTTTTTTAGGGGGGGTTGTGCTCTTCAGTAGTGTTGTGAAAACTCCAGAGTATAAAATACGGTCACCTGTTGCTCACCGTGAAGAGACGGATGCCATGGTGTTCCTCCTACCTGAATTACTGAACATTTTGTGAAATCCCCAGCAGATCCCCCTTGAGGGGAGGGCTGGCGGGTGGTCTGTGGTTATCCTACTGTGCCAACCGCATGTGGCAAAGTGACTGTTCTGAGAGGTGCTCTCACAGAGCACAAATACTGCTTCAGCAACTATTTCTGAATGAAAGCTTTTTGCTGTGTTATGGATTTGAGGCTTTTAAGGAAGTAACATCAGTTACTAAACTGTCCTTGACATCCCATCTCACTTTAATACAGGACAATGAAATTGCAGAAATGTAATTTGGAGATTACCTTGCAAATATTGTGTTACTGCTCCGTAATGAGGCTGTGGAGGAGAGGGGAACAGAAGAGTATGGAAATCACTGAAAAACAGATTAGGAATTTGCATTCTTTGCTACTGTGTTTTATTGAAACGTGAATGTGTTCTGAATCTACCTGTTCCTTGAGACAATGGGTAGTAGTAATAGTGGCTTTGTTTATGTAAAGCTGACCAAACTGAAGGATTACACTAATATGTTTCACTTGTCAAATGACCTTTTGAAGAGGTATAGAATGGCTAGAATTACACTTGGAAATTTGAAGGGATCCTTTAGAAGGGGATAGCATCTGTAGCAAGTCTAACAGCATTCATGGAGATCAGTATCACTTAGTATTGATTCAGCCTAGGAGCAGAGAATTATTAGTTGCTTGCTTACTTCTGTGAAAAAAGAGGTGATACAAACATGGTAGAATTATCTTTGAGTAGAGGCATATATGTTGGTAAGAACCATTGCACCTATGCCACTTTGGTAACTCAAATTGTTCTTGGGTTTGTTTTTTTTTTCTGGAATGACAGTGATACTATGCAAAACAATACCGTGAATGGTAGAAAGCAAAATAATCCTACCTAATTGTAACTGTGTTGGCAATTAACAGTAGCGAAGGTCTTTTTTTGGAGGCTCTTTTCTGGAATTTAGCAGGCCAAGTGCTTCTCTTTTTAATTTTTTTAAAATTTTTTTCTCACTAGTAAATACTGGTTAAATATCATTTCGGCCATCAGGTAAAGGATGCAAAGACTTGCTGCAGAGTAAAATTTGTAGTAAGAAGATAGCTGTTGCAGTCTGATCTACTGCAGAAGTACACTATAGCTTATTATATGGACAAGTGCAGGTTGTAGCATAAGTTGAGCTAGTACAGAAGTGCGAGTTAGAGCATAAACTCACTGCTTGTAGTAATTGTCAGTTTTATTCCATCTGAGGCTGTCATTCTACAGATGCACCAAACTGATCTATATTTTCATTGGCCAGCAATCTACACACACAAAATGACTGTGAAAATCCAGCTTGGTACGCAGCAAGATGGATAGAACAGTGGATGTACAAATCCCAGTTCTGTTTCCATAACAAGCAAGTGGAGTTTTCCACTTCATGACTGCAATTGCCCATTTATCATAAAGGAGGGGGAATCTTGGTTTGGGCCTCTTAAGTCTGATTGTGTCATTATATAGATTCCTTTACAGGGCTTCATTGAGGACAATTTGTGTTTGGAAACATGCTTCGCTTAGAGGCATGCAGGTTGAAAGCAAGTTAAACATGAGCCAGCAGTGTGCCCAGGCAGCCAGGAAGGCCAACTGTATCCTGAGGTACATCAAGCACAGCGTGGCCAGCTGGTCCAGGGAGGGGATTGTCCTGCTCTACACCACACTGGTGTGGTGGCCTCACCTTGAGCACTGGGTGTAGTTTTGTGTGTCACAGTACAAGAGGGACGTAAAACTATTGGAGAGTGTCCAGAAGAGGGCAACAAGGATGATGAAAGTTCTGGAGGGGAAGTCTTGCAGGAGAGGCTAAAGTCCCTTGATTTGTTCAGTCTGGAGAAGAGGATGCTGAGGGGAGACCTAGACCTCATCATGGTCTGTGGCTTCCTGACAAGAGGCAACGAATGAGCAGGTGCTGATCTCCTCTCTTTGGTGACTAGTGATAGAACCCAAGGGAATGGCATGAAGCTGTGACAAGGGAGGTTTAAGTTGGGTGTCAGGAGGTGTTTTTTTCCTGAGAGGGTGGTCGGGCACTGGAACAGGCTCCCCAGGGAAGTGGTCACAGCACCCAGCTTGGCTGAGTTCAAGAAGTGTCTGGACGATGCGCTCAGTCCCATGCTCTGACTTGGCTGTCCCAGGAGTTGGACTTGATGATCCCTATGGGTCTCTCCCAACTCTGGATATTGTTTGATAAGGATTGCACACCCTTTTTGAGGATTAAGATGAGCAGAAAGGGTGAACAAATAGAAAAATAATTGAGGTTTTTGGAAAGGATTTGTCCACTTCCTGCAGATAGAATAACTCTCAATGTAGAGTAACTTAACTTGATCTAACCAAGGACTTCATGATGATTCTGTCCATCCAGGCAGACTTTATAGAACACTTGCAGCAAAACTATATGTGTAGCATTTTAAAGACAAAGTTGTATTTTTATAGGTCTAACAAGAAGCTTAAGCATAACTTCAGCTGACCAGTCGATGTTTGAAAAAGCACAAGGAGAGAAAGTTACATTGCCATGTACTTTTGTACTCTCAGAAGAAGATGAAGGCCCACTAGATATTGAGTGGGTATTGATACCAGCAGATAATCAAAAGAAGGAACAAATAGTAAGTAGAGACCTTTTTTGATAGTGTTAATTCAGTTATTTGAGTAGGTGATATTATGATTTTATTATACTTTGTTTATGATTTTTAAATTTCTACCCTTTGAGGTTGGGATGCTTGTGATCTTAAGTTACTTTGAAGTGCCAGTCACATGAGATACAGTGGAAGCTTTGGAATAGCAGATTAAGTGTGAAATGTGAAGAAATTTCTTTGCTATAAACTTGTCTTCTCAAAGAGAACTCAAAAATTAAAAATGCTTCAGTTAGCGAAAATAGACTATGCTTTGGTACCTGTATTATTTTCCTGATTGAAACCTGACTCAAGGGAATTTGACGTTAAATATCTTGGTTTTGTTAGTTAAAAACTGTGCTTTCTTTGGAAGCCTTATCAAAAAGATAACTTCTTTCAGTAGAGAGGTTTGACAGAATGGAGATTAGAGCAACTTGAGACATTTTTCTTTCATCTAGAAGTCAAGGCTGATATGCTACTACATGGACAGGTGTTTGGTTGGGGTTGCTCACTGGAGTACTGTGTGTGATATTTTGAAGAGTGAGTTATTTGGCAATGTCATGCTTCTGGGATTATCTAAAACACTAGAAACAAGCTGTCAAGAATTTGATGATACCACCTTATTTTGAATGTTTAAATGCCAAATGGATTTTTGAATCCTATTTTTTTTCCTAGATAATTATGTATGCTGTAGACAGGATTTATAACCATTATTATGCTGCTATGACCGAGCGGATGCAGTTTACTAATCCTGATCCCAAATCTGGTGATGGTTCATTGGATATCCTGAATTTAAAGGCAACAGACACTGGAACATACCAATGCAAAGTGAAGAAAGCTCCTGGAGTTCAAAGCCAAAAAATACAGTTGACTGTACTTGGTAAGATAATGTTTTTCTTGACTTTCCAGTGTTACTTTTTTGGTGTTTATTCCATCCTACATTTGATATATAAATGAGAACATCTGTTGGACAAAGACATACTGAATGTGTGATAATTCCGCCATTATTGAGAGTTTGTGGAGAGTAATGGGGTGGGTTGACACTGGCTGAAGGCCAGATACCCAGCAAAACTGCTCTTATTACTCCCCTCCTCAGCTGTACAGAGGAGAGAAAATACAACAAAAATCTCATGGGTTGAGGTAAGGACAAGGAGAGATTACTCACAATTACTGTCATGAGCAAAAGACTCAACTTAGGGAAAATTAATTTGATGTACTACCAAATGAAACTAGAGTAATGAGAAATAAAACCATATCTTAAAACATCTCCCATCCGCCTATCCCTTCTTCCTGGGCATAACTTTATTTCCCATTTTTCCTACATCTTCCCTCCCCTAGGGGCACAGAGGGACAGGGAATGAGGGTTGCAAGTCAGTTCATCACATGTTGTCTCTGCCACTCCTTCCTCTGTAGCGGGGAGGGACTCCTCATGTTCTTCCCCTGCTCCAGCATGGGGAGTCCCTCCCATGAGAGGCAGTCCTCCATTAACTTCTCCAACGTGAGTCCTTCCTATGGGCTGCAGTTCTTCATGAACTATTCTGGTGTGGATCCCTTTCACAGGCTGGAATACTTCAGGAGCAGACTGGTTCCGCGTGGGTCTCTTCCATGGGGTCACAAGTCCTCCTGATCTGGCGTGGCCTCCTCTTTCCACAAGTCCACAGGTCTGGACAGAAGCCTGCTCCAGCACAGGCTTTCCAAGTAGTTACAGACTCCTTTGGGTTCATCCACTTGCTCTGGTGTGATGTTCTCCACAGACTGCAGGTGGACATCTGCTACGCTCTTAACCTCCATGAGGTGCAGAGGGACAGCTTGCCTCACCATGGTCTTTTCCTGGCACTTAGATCACCTTGAGGTCCCTTCTAACCCCTACAATTCCGTGATTCCTCCTTCCTCACCAACCTTGGTGTCTGCAAAGTTACTCCTTTCACATTTTTCGCTCATCTCTGACTACAAATGCTGGTCCTTGGATTTTTTTTTCTGTTGTTCCTTCTTAACTGTGTTATCCCACAGGCACTACTGCCATTCCTGATGGGCTCAGTTGTGACCAGCAGCAGGTCCACTTTGGAGCTGGCTGGTATTGGCTTTTTTCTTTATTTTTTTTTAAGGGGGAGGCTTCTAGCAGCTTCTTGCAGAAGCCACCACTGTAGCTCCCCCACTACCAGAATCTTGACACCCAAACCCAGTACAGGTAGACCTAATTGTGTTCTGGGGGTTGAAGGGGATGATATGCAGAATAATAAACGTTCAGGAAAAGTCTGCATGTGGCTTGTATTTCATAGAAAACCTTTCCATGCACTAGAAATGTTCTGTTGCACAAGTGTTTTCAGCAGACTGACCCCCTAGAATACAACTAGAAAGCATTTGCATTGAGATTATTATTAATTCAATAATACTTTGTTTATTAGTAAGGCCCGCAAGAACTAAGTGTTCCATTGAAGGATCACAGGAGATTGGAAAAGATGTTACCTTGAAGTGTGCGTCGCGAGAAGGATCCCCAGTTTTGTCTTACGACTGGAGAAGAGTATCTGGCACACAGGAGCTTCCTGCAATTTCCATGCTGAGTACTGTAAAACTTTATTATTCTGAAACACTTAAAAGAGCTTATATTTATGTCTGTGGCTTGTCTTGACTTGCCAAGCATCTCATGCTTCATTTTAGTATAGATCAGTCAAGATAAATGTCATTTCTGCTCTCACTGGGTCATAAAACTGAGTGAAACAAGTTGCGCCTTTTTTCTCTAGTGGGAAGTTTTTCAGGCTTTTAAGTTGAGATTCTTCCAGTTAGGCTGCCAGATCGTGCTCTTCTGTGCATGTTATGACTTATCTTGCTTGGTGATACTGGCTGGGTTTGTGTTCACTTGGACAGTGAAGAAGAGTAAGAACAGAGTCTAGGCAAGTGGCAAGAGCTGTTGTCATGGAAGTAGAGATAAAAAGCTTGAATTTTACTAGAGATTGAACCAAGGACTTCACTTTCTGATCGAGTAACAGAACCCCTTCCTTAAAAAAGGGGTGCAAACCTTTAGAAGAGAAGTTGTCCAAAGTGAAGAGAGGAGAAAGCTTATCCTCTTCTTAACAAGAGCTGATATCCAGGAAGGAGTTACGTGTTATGAATTTTGACTGATGGATCCCAAATCATTATAGTGGTGGTATTGGGTTTTTCTTGTGATAATTTTAGAAGGTTAGATTTGTGAGATTTATCTTTGTGAAAATTATTCCAGAATATTTTAAGTGCTTTTTATTTTCTTTGTAGTAATAAAAACTTTAAACCTGGATCAGTCTAGACAGATGAGGAGGAGGGAGGCAGTTACTCTTTGGTGGTTTAGAATTCTGTGTTAGGATGAGAGAATTTGCTGCTTTAAGCATTTTTTCCTTTTTGTTGGCAGAGCAGTTAGCCTGTAGGTTGAGGAAAAAAACTTCTAACAAGGTAAAAGGCTTTTACAAACAATAGTATTTTGTAGCATGATAGACTTCTGATTTTTATTTTTTTTGTTTTAATATGGCATTTTTTTTGTTAAGGCTTCATATATATGCTGGATAACTTATGCTGTAGAATTTAATATTGTATTAACCTTTGGAAAATGGTAAACCTATATCTTTTTTTGTTTGTAGATAAAAATACAGGGGAGCTTGTCTTGAAAAATGCCTCTCAGGACTATTCTGGCACGTACAGTTGTGTTGCCTCAAACAGAGTTGGCACGGATGAATGTTCTGTTGAACTGAATGTCACCCCTCGTAAGTGTTTGCTGTGTAACAGTTATATAGTGTTAGCTGTATTAAAACAGAATAATCTTGTTTCTCTAAACTCTGAAAATGTTAAAACAACCCTGTTAACTGATGGTTGCCACTTGAATTCTTCCCAAAATGTTGCTTTTCACGCAGAAAGCTGTATCTCTTACTACTGTTTTAAATGCATGTGACCGAATCATATCCTCTGTAAATCAGTGATATGCTATTAACCCGGATCATGTGTGGAAACATGCTGTTTTTAATGTTGAGAGAAAAGAAGTTGTTTGTATAAATTTGGCACTTAACAAACAGTATTATTTATCTGTTCTAGCTATAAATACAGCTGGTATAATTGCTGGAGCTATTATAGGAACTCTGCTGGGTCTTTCTGTGCTGGGTTTGCTTGTCATCTGTTTCTGTAAGAAACAGAGAGAGAAGAAATATGAGAAAGAAGTACATCATGATATCAGGTAATGACATATCTCTGATTTCTGAGCAATATTATTTGAAGACTAATTTTTAAGTGTTTATTTCTGTGAGGGAGATACTTAATAGTTGAGTCTTTAGTCTTAATATGGAAAACTTATTAAAAAACTAACAGCTTGGCAGAGAAATCTTTTGGTTTTGCTTTAGCTAGTCATGTTTAATTTCAATAGATTTTTAAAGCGGTGAATACTTGTATTTTTTTTAACTTAAAGTAATACATGAACCTCTTTGGCAACTATGTCAGAATGGAAAGAAGCAAACTGAAAATTTATTTTGTGAACTTGCATGTAGTAATAGTGATTGAACTCTTATTCTGCAATTGTATGTTCTTTTTTTTTAACATCAGAGAAGATGTTCCACCTCCAAAAAGTCGCAGTTCAACAGCCCGCAGCTACATAGGGAGCAATCGTTCTTCTCTGGGTTCGATGTCACCCTCAAATATGGAAGGATATACCAAAACTCCGTATAGCCAAGTACCAAGTGAAGACTTTGAACGTACTCCTGCTCAAAACCCAACCTTTGCACCTTCAAAGGTAGCTGCACCTAATTTAAGTAGAATGGGAGCTGTTCCTGTGATGATTCCAGCACAAAGCAAAGATGGGTCCATAGTATAAAATATTATTAATTTAAATGCTGCTTTTTAAGTGTTCATTGTAAGTATTAGAGAAAAACTACCATGTTTCATCCCCTGTTTTAAACAATGGCATGCAATTTTCCTTGGTGAAAATGAACCAGTTTGAAAAGCCACCAATTCTCTTTTTAATTTTAAACGTTCTAGTGTATGGCAGTTGAACTGTTTGCTAAAAGCATTGATGATCCTAAATAACTATCGGACACTGAAGGTATTTGGACCTCTGATAGGTTACTGAAGAGACACTGTCAGCTAATGTTCAGTTCTGAATATGTAACAGTGAGACACAAGTGAGAAGTAACAAAAGCATTTAATGAAGTTTCTCGGACTTCATGAAACTTTATCCTCAATATTTTAACTTGGCCACTGTCTCATGAAGTGGCAGGGGGTTGAAATACTGAGGGTGACTTTGAATTCTGTTTGAACTCTTGAGTACTCACACAGTTCTTTAACCTGTTTTGGAGCACTTTAAGCTCTTATTTCAGGGGCTACCACTTACTTGATTGGTTTTGTTAATTCAGTGAATCTGTTCTGAATTTAAAATTTCAGTGAGTGAGTATGTGACAGGAGACTTTGCAAGCTCCTTGAAACATGAATTTTTCTGTAGTAACTAGTTCTTGTTGGATACCTTAATACTTATGTTATCTGATGCAAGAGGTCCTATCAGGTTGTTGATAGTGGTATCTAAGCTTTAAAATCTATAGATCTACTCTTAATGTCACAGTAAGAGTGAATATGTAGCTCTATACAGGTCTTAAGTTAATTGTACCTTGCTTTTTCCAAAGCCTGTTAAGTTTTTAAGGCAGAGCTCTTTCTTTATGGGCCTTTAGAGAAAGCTGTTGACTGACTGGTATTTGATATCTGGACTCTTACTCTAATGTCACTTTGGAAACATCTTTTCCTATATACATATAAGCAGTAGTTAGGCTTTATTAAATATGCTAATATATTCCTTATGAATTTGCAAGGAGTTTAGAGCTCTTTTCTCCTTGCTTCTACAGCTGCACTAAATATTCTTATTAACAGGCATTTAGAGCAGGAGTTCCATGTAACCTGAATCTGAGAGGAAATAGTTATCCAGAATTGTTGGTACAAATCTCATGTTTCAAGATAGTGTAATCCTTCCTCCCAGCTTTGCAAACCTAAAGCATTACATCTTACTTTCACACATATTTAAGGACTTTTGGTAGCTTCTGATGACTGATATATATATATAATATATAGCATATAATAGTATACAGCATATGCTTAGTATGTATTATTGACTATATAATAGTATATAATGTATACTTCGTATGTATACTGTATACTAAGCTGGATTTAAAGCTTAGTGCAGTTTGAGTCTTTGTGGATTTTTATTTTTTTCCTTCCTATTACCTATTTTGTTTCCTCATCCTGTGCTGGGAGTTGGGACAGGGAGTCTGCTCAGCTTGTTCCAGCTTGTTCCCATCCGCTAGGTATTTTGGAAAACTCTAAAGACAGTTAATAGGTGGCACTGATGTTGATGAAGGAAATATCTGAATAGCCTATTGAAAGATGTTAGGATTATTTTGTATGTAGCAACAGTGTGAAAGAAAACATTGCCTCAAACTTGTAGGTTTAGTGTCTGCTTAGTAGCTGCTTATAGATCTGTGATAAATTCTTTGGCTTACTACTGAATGTTTGTCCTATCTGTAGTTAGGTGCACAATTTTGGGTGCACAATACTAATGTAAAGAACATACCCTTCACATTGAATTTAGAAGTTTGAATGGCTATTAAGTATTCTAGAGTTAGTTTTACACATTTGGGACTTTTTTAGATTGTAAACTGATACTATTAGAGATCAGGTTTTTTATCTTTCATGTGTGCCTTTTCAATAAACTTTGCCTGATTGTAACTTCGGTTTTTATGAAATTTCTGGTGCCTAAATTTACTGGTTGAACAGGTGCTTAGATGATGGTACAGTTCTTAAAACATGACACTGTGATCTGATTTCTTGATTCTTATGTACTATTTATACCTCTTCATGCCTATTTTTGGATGTGACTTCAGTGGCTCTCTCTGTATTGTTCTGTATTTCAAAATGCCAGTTACTCCTACAATTGCTG
The DNA here is from genome assembly GCA_013399135.1 of Heliornis fulica. Taxonomy (NCBI): domain Eukaryota; kingdom Metazoa; phylum Chordata; class Aves; order Gruiformes; family Heliornithidae; genus Heliornis; species Heliornis fulica. Next base: position 36,677 of record VXBZ01012346.1, read on the forward strand.
ATTACAATCTAAGTGTTTATATTCTGAAAACTGTTCAGTTGTTGTACCTGTGAGATGAATGATTGATTTGTGTGGTAAATAATAGTTTTAGCAACTGTGCCAAACATGCTTATGAAGAACAATAGATGAGGAGACATCTTCTTGCATCCAACTATTGTGATAGAAGAGACTTCCGAAATTTTAATTGTACACTTGATTGTTTACCTTGAAACCAAGGCCTTCCTTAATTAAAAGGGTATAGTTGTTATAGGTACAAGTTGAATACAAAACTAAACTGAATCGCAGATTGAGAGATAGCTATAAACTTAGGCGACCAGGCAGCAAACCTACTAAATTTGGTTCTTAGCCATCTGTGGACATATGTGAGATTAGATGTGGATTTTGGTTTTTGTTTGTTTGCATTTGTTATTGATGGTTGGGAATTTTTAGGGGGGCGGGAAGGGGAGGTTGGGTTTTTGTTGAGGTTTTCTGGTTTTGTTTTTGTTTTTTAATGTTTGGACTGAGACCCTGTTCTTTGTCAGGTAAACCCTCAGACACTCAAGAACAGAAACGTATCTCACTAAAGCACACAGAGCAGAGTTTACACATGCTTAATGCTCTGTCAGCTTGTACAAAATAATAAATGGACAGAACAGAAGGACAGCATGATGTGCCCTCAGAGCCTAGCTGTTAGGCGTAGCAGCCTTGACAGTGTCTGTCTATTTATGTAATTGCATGGAAAATAAAAGAAATAGAATCTGACATAGTCCTTATCTGAAATAAAGAACCTCTGACTTGGGGTAAACTTTGCCTCAAGTTGGTATCATCATGCCTTTTGAATGGCTACAACACTACTATGAGAACATAATACTGCTACTAAAAGTTATTTCTTTAATCAGTAGATTGTTCACTTACACTGGATTATGATTCTCAGAAGCAGCTAGTGTGTAGTTCAGCAGTGATTTCTAGCTGTGTAGGAGATGAACTGGTCAAACAAGTGAGGTGTCCGATCTTACAGATAACTGCTAACAGAACTCGTCTAGGATGTAATGGCAGCTGAGATATACCAGTTAGAAGGTGGCGTTTTTTATGTCTCATTTTAATTAAAAAAAAGTAAAAAAAAAAAGTGGGGTGATAGCATTATGTAAATACTGTAAGTGAACTCAAGAAACCTCTAGTTAATGTCATGACTGTAAACTTGCCTGTTGAGAACTACTAAATATATAGAAGAAAAACCTCATTTTTAGCATGGTGTGAATAAAGTGTTAGACTTGTAATAATGTAGAGGTTACGTAACGCTTGTCCATACATTGCAAGCATTTTCATAGACTTTCAGAAGTGACTATTGCAAGATACTTGTGTGAAAATTCCTTACTTAAAAATCAGTACTTCTTCCAGTATGGTGTAGTGCGCAGAAATGCCTTTTTGGAGGGGAAAAATGGCTTCTGAAAGAAATGTCCAGTGCATACATCTGTATCACCTCTAGCCGTGTTCATGTTAGATGTATGCTTCCTGCTTAGTAGTACCAGTAAGGCTTCTTGACTGCAAGTTTTTCTGTAATGCTGAATATTGTATATTACCGGTTTCCATGATAGGCTTTTGGTTTTGTACTTAACAGTGTATATTCTGGATCACTTTAGATCTCTGTTCCAGTCTAAAGGCACACAACTATTTGTGTCACTTAAACCTTGTTTTATACACTTGATAGGTGCTTTATGGGACCCTTTGGTTATCAGTCCTCTAGCATTGAGGCACATCTCAATTGAAATTGGAGCAATAATATTTCCTGGAATCCAAACTGTTCTGACGTTACGTTACGCTTCTCATGCATAAAGCATGGATGTGAACATTGATACGAATTTCATTATGAGGTTTTATATTCACACTTTAGGAGAAATGGTATTTTAAAATAAAAGTATTGTGAGTGAATTTGTAAAAGCAAAATTCAAAATTTTGAAATGCTGTAGTTCCATGACAGACTTGTGTACTTTTTGAAATAAAACTGTTGGAGAAAACAGTGGTCTGTCTTTCTTTTAAAGCAACACTTGTATATGGCTTCAGATTTCTCTTTATGTGATTGGAAGTGAACTAATAAATATGGCTGTGTCTACCATGCTGGCATTAATCATTTTCTTTCTTGCTTTCCTCTCTTCCCTACGTCCATTTTTAAGGGAAGTAAAGCCTAAGATAATGCAGAACATGCACTTGTGGTTTCCAGTTGTGCATTTATAGATTTAGTAATCAGTTTAAAAAAAACACACCAGAGTGATCTCAACAATTATTATGAAACATAAGTCTGGAAAACAATTAGATTTCAGATAGATGAGATTGAATTTAATCCCTATTTATATGTTTTTAGGCATAACCAAAAATTCCCATCCTTTAAAATTGAGTCAGTCAGGTTTACAGCACTCAAAGTGTGTCAACAAAATGCTTGATTTTATATTGTCAGTGAACGTGCATCTCTTGATTCAAGTGAAGTTGACTTGGGCTACTCCCCACCCCTTGGCCTTGCAAACCAACTGTTTACTGTCCTCATCATTTTACTTAAGATTATGCAATTATTATGCAATTTCTCCAGTGTCGTGCCATTTTCAGCACATATTTAGCTTGAGGAAGTAAAGTCTGGCGTGGGCCCTGTTTGCATTAACGGCACGTATTTTGTTTATCTCACTGGAGCCCTCGTTAGCTGACACTTGTTCACAGTGCATGTGTGTCTTCCTATGCTGATGTGTACCTGTGCCATGCCACCGCTTTCAGTCACTTCTGGTCAGTCCCATGCTCTTGGCTGGCTCTGTGCAGAGCCAGGAGTTGGACTTGATGAACCTTATGGGTCCCTTCTGACTCAGGAGATTCTGTGTATAAAACCTGTTTGATGCATGTGTGCACAAGCATATGGAATTAGACGGAATACTGATGGAAAAACTCTTAGGAATATTTTTTTTCTATTTCAAATTGAGAATACAGAAGGAAACCTAATAAATACGAAGGTTCAGATTTCTCTCTGTAGACCTCTAAGAAACCTTTCTACACCCTTCATAGTCAAGGCATAGCGTCAAGGTTTCTGTCCTAATGTGGCAGTTTTGTCACAGGTGGCACTTGCATGCCTCAGCTGCTCCAGGCCTTTTATTGTGAATCAGAGAAGCCAAGAACCTCCAGCTTGTCTCTGGGAGCTCTAGCAAAGCAGCTAGCACTTTGCCAAGGGTGTCCTGAGAGAACAGAAGAAACTTTTCATGGGATAGTTTTACAAAGCTTTTGTGGTCCTTGTATATGTATTGGATAAAATTTCTTAGGTCTGCCCTGCTGTTCTTTTTACTCTGAACCTCTTGGTCTGACTGTGCTTTGAGCTTAACTATTTCAATTTAATTTCTCAGATGGAGGGGCTTGGGATTTTTCAAGCTGTGTGATAACCCTGATAGACAATTAATTGTTAGACTTTTAGAAAACAATGCCATAGCTAATGACTTAGCTTTGCTAAGTCCATAAAACAAAAACCAAATAAACATAAAACCATAAAACAAAACCAAATGAGCTTGTGAAGAAAATGGCAGATCCAGGAGCAAAAGCAAGAGTACAGTAAAAGAAGCTAGGAACCTTTCCAGGTCTCAGCTTATTCTAAAATTACCTTTCGCTTCTGGGATGGCTGTAGGTGCTTGCTCACAACATGAAGGCTTGCATCTCAATATAAATAATGTGTGTACTTGAGTTACAATGATTCTGTTGCTTATTTTAACTTGCTTTAGGCTTTTTGCAGAACGGTACAGGCTCAGCTATCAGGAGAAGAGTATGAAACCTTTGATTTTATAAAATAACCGCTCTGATGTAAAACTGGAGTGGAGGGACTAAGTTGTCCCTGCTTCTGACTCAAATTCAAAGTCAAGTTTCTTAACAGAGGGATCCTTTGATTTGCACATTGTTGTAAGTCAGTGTGTCTGTCACCCTTAGTAAGTTGGAGTTTCTGAGTCTTCACCCTTCACCTGCTGAGTACTGCCCAGGTTGCTTTGAATATGCAAAGTCAGTAGTGTTTTGTGGCAGCAGCTGCTAGCTGAGTCCTCATTTGTGGTGGATCTGCAGAGTCACTGAAATTTACTCCTTTTTTAATTACATAACACTGACCAGATGAAGGACAATGCTACCATATTATTCAGGAAACATTAAAAGCGTTGTGCAAAGTCATATACAGGAACCTTGTATGATGTCAGGATTGCTAGATGGCAGGAGGGGAGTAGCCTTGTAAAAGTTGAGTGTGTTGGTTACACAACTTTATTATGTAACAATATTAGAAGAGACATTAACATCTGAAAAACACATCACTTTACCTTCAGTAATCTAATTTTTTTCCTTTGGGGGAAAAAACCTCTGGAGGCAGTACATCCTCTGGGAAGCGTGGGAAGCTGCATGATGCAATGACAGTTGTCCCACTTGTCAGGGCTGGATGCTGTGGCTGGTTCTGTGAGCTGTAGGCAGTCAAGGCAGAAGTTGAGTGTGGTACCTGAAGGGCATTGAACTCTTTCCCCAGAGTATTTTTCCTGATTGCGAAATGGGGAGAGGAAAGAGACAAGTCTGATCAGTTTGTGGGGAATTTTGTAGGAGGGACCTGTGGAAACACAAATGGACTGTCCAACTTGTTGAAGCATTTCCTTACTCTGTTTTCCAGCAGTGTCTGGTTTAGGGGTTTTCAGACAGTCTGTAAAACTTTTTTGCATTTAGAGTTGCTTACATCGCCAGCGTATCTTCATTGCTTCAATTGCAGCATCCTGGACTCTTCTTACCGTGAAGTAGTTGCTGTATGTGATGGTTTTGGTTATACTACTGCTAACAATGTTGTATACCAAAATAAAACCTGTAGACTAAAGTCTACCCCATGAAGTTCAAGTGGTGACAGCAGAGCTTCATGGTGGTCTGGGCCCAGACATCTCCAGGGGCACAGTGGTCACTGAGGTTAAGTAGCAACTCGTTTGGCATGTGGTATCAAGGAATAGTAAATCAGATGGTAAGGAGCTATAGAAGTTATTTCAACTATTGCCTTTAGCGTAATAGCTTCCAGTTATGTCAAATTTGCAAATTACATTCTGTGTGAATGGGAAAGAAGCCGAGGTTTTGTTGCTTTTGCCCAGTTCCTGCTGTTTCGGTGAAGTAACATCTTTTCATAGCTTATGCTGAGCTCTGAGATTTCTAAGTGAAACTAGTATCCCACATAGGAATCTCAATCTTGTTTCCTGTCACTCGATAACGTTTTACTTGTGAAACAGCAGTCGGGGTTAGTCAAATCTCCCAGAAGTTAAAGTGGGCAGCAGAACATCCTTTCTCGGTATTGAAGGTCTCTGCAACCAGGAGCGGCTCACAGCATCTCTCTAGTTACCTGAATGGGTGGTGTGTCTAAAAATACTCCTTAGAGTCAAACCACTTGCTCTGTGCCCTACTCCTTAACTGCTGGAGATCAGCATAAAATTGTTTACTGAAGATTTCCATTTAGCTCAGGTGGGAGGGATGCTGATACCCTCAGACCAGAAATAGAGACAACTGCTGGTAATACTTAAAGCTACCGAATTGCTGGTAACTGCTAAAGAAGATGACAACTCAGGGGCACAGCTGGTGGTTTGTGGAACATGTCAAAAAGCTTATGTTGTGGCTGCTAGCACCGAACTTCTTATCCGGATAAATAAAATGCCCTTCCATGTCACTTCCAATCCTGTAACTGTCAAAGGCAGAAACAGCAGTTCGTCTAAGCTGTAAGAGCCGTAAAATACAAACCAGAACTTGCAGTTGCTTTAATATTCCCTTTAATTTTCCCTTTCCCTTCTTTTTGTTGGTACTCAAGAGATGTTACAGCACTCTGAAAGAAAGGACACGGCTCCAAGTGAACTGTTGGGTCTTGCCCTGGTTTCATCCTCGTGCTCTGTAATTCCACAAAAAATTGCTGAAGAATTGCAATGTCTTCTTCTGTTACTTCAGAGTCGAGTTGTGGTTTGCGTGACCTCTTTATATAACCTAATTAATTTAATTACCTTGTATCCCTATTTCAGCTGAGAAAACTCGTTGTGTTTATAATGCAGAACTCAAGAACAAAATGAACACCTGCTCTGGTCTCCTGTAATGTTTTCAGCCCACTTGGAAAAAAGAAATTCAGAAAATTATGGCTAAATATGAGTGTTTTGCATTGAAAGACAAGTAATAGATTTTGTGTCGGGGAATACTGATCGCCCTCTTGTGGTTGATGCTGGAGCATCCCCTCCTGCATCCCTTCCTGCAACCCTTCCTGCATCCATTCCTGCACCCTAGCCTGCTGCTCTCCCGTGGTTTGCAGTGACCTGGTAAGAAACGTTAGGCTTTCCAGCAGAAATGACTAAATGACTTTCCTAGGTGCTGGAAAGTTATTTTTTTACTCCTTACTCAGGAAAATAATTTAGATAAAAGAAGGGTTATTTTAATCAGCATAGATTAAGCTGCTTTTAGGTAGAAGTGCTGGCAAAAAGCTATAAGCTGTACAGAGATCATTAATGGAAATGCACAGCTGAGGTATAAATGTAGCTTTCTGATCGGTTTTGACAGTTGTGGTGAGAAACACTTTATATTACGTTTACACATACTGTATTACTAGGCTTGAAGTACATCTCCATCCCTTTTACTGATGAAAAAAGGACAATAAAAGGAGTAACTGAAGCCTGATTGACTAGTATGGACCAGAGCTGAGAGTTAGTCATTAAAACGTCCATTTCCTTAGAGTGAAGTCAAGGTCACCAGTGATGTTTCTTCACTTGCAGTGCATTCAGGGGAAAAAAATAAGTTCCTAAGATGTCTTGTGATTGTATCTGTTGGTTTTCTTTTAGGAACAAGCGAAAGTTGTGATTCTTGTACAGATAGTGCAGAGTTCCGATCACACTAGACTTTCATACCTGAAAGGCATCGGTGTTCAAAACTTGAATTACATGTTTTTAAAAGTGGAGGTTATGTTGCTACTTGAAGCTCCCCAGGTGTTTAATTTAAATATGATACATGCATATCAGCGTGGTGTTTTGAAGAGCGCATGAACTGGGTGGGCAGGCAGGAACCTCAGCCAAGCCACTGAAATCCTTTATTCCTCAGTGAAAGAGCTGGAAGGAGAGTTAGAGCCTTTGTGCTCAGTGGTCCTTTTTATTGCTTGAATTATCATAATTTCCCTACCCCTGGTCTTACCTGGGCAAGCCAGGATTTTAATCAGCATCCGAGCGGGATAGCCAACTGACACTGAAAATTGGGTCATTAAATTTCACGTGTGAATTTTATTCTGACAACATTCCGTGTCTGTGTGAACCATATTAACTAGTTAACTTGCTGACGGCTTCGTGGCTTGTGCATGGCATGGAGCAGGAGGGAGAGGAGGGGAATTGCTGAACATATAAGGAAGCTTAGGATGTCCTTAATGCTTGATGTGGCTGACAGGAGCTCACTCACCTGCAGTAACAACAACAATAAAAGAATCCCAAGGCAAGGGAGTCTGATTAATGAAATGGAGGATTAGAGTTGATGTGCCAGTTCTGTCATGAGTTACCCACGTGATTGTAGCTTTTTTGTTGATCTTTTAAACATTGATATCTTCTTATTCCTTGGCTTCCCCATGTGTTAGAATGGACAGAAATCTGTTGATTCTTAGGTACTTCTGGAATAGGACTTTACCAACACCAGGAGTTGGACTCGATGATCCTTATTGGTCCCTCCCAACTCAGGATATTCTATGATTCTGTGATCACGCTGATTTTTTTTTGTGTCCTTGATAAGCCATCTTAGTTTTTATCAGCGGCCCACCTAGTGCTTATTTTCACTTCTTTCATTATCAAACTAAAAAATAGAATAGACATATGCATAGACAGTTATCTTGGTCAGACCATCTATGGTTGCCTCTGTTCCCTGATGCTTGCTGGTTTTAATTCTGTCCCGATGGTGGTCACTCTTCCAGCACTTCTAGCCCTACCTGGGTATTTTCAGTCGAAGAGCAGATCGCATTAGGCAGTTTCTTGAGGATGAAAGATCCCCCAAAGCCCATTGCCAGTGCAAAGGGAAAAGCATTTCCTCTGGAGGCTTTGTCACAGACTCCATCTTGGGTTCTTGCTTGGCGTCACCTTGGAAAGAGGTGGCTTCTCTCCATCCACTCAGTGGCAGGTAGGAGAGGGTAGAGTCTTCACCCAGGAGGATGTCCCCCAGCAGTCAGCAGGGACACTTGGTACTTCCTCACTGCCCTGTCCCTGCTACACTCTTACAAGTGTGCTGGAAGGTACTCCCAGGGTACGGGGTTTCCAGAATAAATAGTGTGATTTTACTTCTGTTGAGTACCTCATCATTCCCTGTATTGGAGGTATCCAGCCATATCTTCTTAGGCTTCCAGGCTGAGGTATGTAAAGAGAGACATAAAACTCTTCCTTGTCATCACTGGTCCGGGCAGAAAGAAATTTCTCTTTGTGTTTGGCCTTTTGTGCAACTTCCCTCTGCCTACAGCTGCCCACTCAGAGGTCAGACCTTCCTTTCTGTCACATGCTTTCATTTTGTTTCTGATTGCCAGATTCCTTCTGCCACTGCAGCAGGATGAATTTTTAGACAGCTGTCCCTTTTCTGAATAGAATAGGTTGCTAGTGACCATGCTCTTGTGGTGAGTCATTCCCTTTAGTGATAGTTTCTGTCAGTTTTTGTTCCTAGCCAGTTTCACTCGTTTGGTTCGGGCATTAGTCACTTTAAATGCAAATACAGCGTCATTCAGACTGCCCTTGTTTTTCCAGCCTAAAGGTGATAAGGTTGTGATTGCAAGTACCTGGGCAGACAGTGGTTCTCATCAATTGATGTTTTCCCTTGGAAGATCCAAAAGAGTTACAACATCTTGTTTATGAGTTGCAGTGGTGGTGGGTGGTTTTTTATTATTTATTTTTTCTTTTGCTTTACCAGAGCAGCATGAATAACCTCTAGCTACATGCTGGGGTACACTTGCCAGACTGCATTTTTATTTTGTTTTGGTAGAGATTTACTTAGATGAGAAGGAACGAAGAAGAAAATCGGGACTGAAAGTGTCAGGGCGGTGCAAGCAAAGGAGAAGAGTTTACACCGTATTTTTACCGTTCTGCAGGAACAGATAGAAAAGACACGTCTTGCTTCAGTGTTCAGACCCAGTGTCTCCTACAGAGTATCAGATATTTTGATCAAATACAGTTTCAGGCTGATACTCGGGTTCTTGTCCCTGTGAGGGAAGCTGTATTAGGTTAGGGCACAACCTAAGATCCAGGAGGAGAAAGAAAAAAAAGCTGCCAAAAATATTCCAAATTAGAGAAAATGTTAGATAAATGATCCTGAAAATACACTTTTACATGCTGTTGCATTCCTTAAAAGAATAATTCTATCAACAATATCCATCATGAAGTTGTAAAACAGATTATCACACCAGATAATTTCTTTAGATCAAAAGAAGGCAAATACAGTGATTTAAAGCCAAGTAGTGCTCTCTACTAATTTGAGCTATGCTTCCAAGCAAGGTTTGGTGAAGGTACCCAAATGTTTTTTAAAGCAACTGGAAGGCTTTATTTGTTGTGTAATTCTAATTGCAGAGTGACAGTCTGCAGGGAGGAAAGCAAGATGTTTCAGAGGTAGTCCTGACTCAGCTTTTTAATGGTAGAGTTGAGGCATGTTGTAATGCTCTGCGAGGGCTGGTATAGTAATACAAGAGCCTTTTGTGAGGTGAAATGGTGTAAGAAAATGAGATGTTTCCAGTAAATGCAACGTACCCGTATGCCTTTCTGGATTACTAGTGAAGAAGGGTGGTTTTCTGTTGGGAGTACTGTGCTTGGGAAATACTGTGACTGTCAGCAGGGGCAGAGTATGGGCAGCCAGCGTGTAGAAGAGGCAGTTTTGAAGCACGGAGTGGGAGCAGAAATGCTTAGTTACATTTTTCTTACAATGTCAATCTTGAAATATTAAGTCAAAGAATATAGAGCTGATAAAGACCTGAAAGCAGAGCAAAAAAACTCTTTTTTAGTATCTGTGGGGAAAAAAAGAAAGATACTCCCCTCCCTCCTGAAAAGTCAACAGCCATCATGAAGGAACTAGAACTGACTTCTAAGGAAACGGTGAGGGAAGCAACTGCGTGGGTTGGGGTGAGTCTCTGGATGCCATGAGAGAGCTTGAGTGTTTGCAGCATTAAGCAGCAAAACTCTGTGATTCTTTGCTAATTCGAGTTACTGGTATGAAACAGAGGAGAGAGACATCTAAGCAGGCTTTGACAGATGCTTTAAAAATTGATGGCGGCGGGTATGTGCTGGGAAATCGACGAGGCTTTTAAAATAACCTCGGCAAAGATACTGAAAATTTGCTGTTAAGGCTACAGTCATTTAGCATCCACTGATAACTGGAGTCAGTTTACTACACCGCGGCGCTGGTTTTCTGCGAGATGCTGGTATGAACTCTAACCTGAGACTGTGAGTTGGGTGGTGATTGGAATCGTTCATAGAATTGCTGTATGTTGCAGTATTTAGCCTCGTGTTCATAGAGATTAATGATATCCTTTCTTTTTATAGTATGACATCGCACACAAGACTGGTGACATAACAGTGGTATAAGCATGAAGAAACAGGCATCATTCTTTGCGTGACTTTCAAGTTCGGTGCAACTGAAGTACATTATGAAATGAAGTGCTGCTTTTTAACTCAAATCTCACTTTAGATTCAAGATTGTTAAATAGGCTGTATTCTGTTTTGTAAGTACCTTTTTTTTTTCTTTTGATGTATTTTTAATGCAAAGTTTCCAAATTGACTACCAGCACCTTTCCTGCTGGTTCTGTATTTTGAGAAACCTGCACAATCACTCCTCTCTGCCCCACCCCTACCGAGATTCAAATCAACACAAGTGAGGTTCACAAAATCAACTCAGGTAGCAGAAAATGTAGCCTTAAGCAGCGGGGCTTGGAAAGAGATTGAAGTAAAGGACTTCCATTTTTTCCTAGCTTTCTGGTCTGCTGATTTGATAGGAAGTATATCTGCTCAGTGCTGTAGCAATAGCAGTGAGACTTTACAACCCATGTTTGAAATATGCTGTATTTTAAGATTGTATATTTCTTATAACAATAAAATGCATTTTAATGTTACAGTTAATAGATGCTTCTGCACAGTCTGTTGGTGCAGGTGTTGTGATAACTCATGTCGGCTCAGCACCTCATTCCCACTGCTCCCCTGCTAACCCTGCTGGAGACATGGTGGAAGAAGATCACACTCTTTGAACCACATTAGTTACAGGGTCTTTGACACCTCCTGTGGCGCTTGGACTATGGCTTCCTGATGAAGGGGAGCGAAGGGGCAGGTGCCGAACTCCCCTCTTTGGTGACCAGTGATAGAAATTGAGGGAACAGCATGAAGCTGCGACAGGGGAGGTTTAGGTTGGGTGTTAGGAAGAGGTTCTTTCCTGAGAGGGTGGTCAGGCACTGGAACAAGCTCCCTGAGGAAGTGTTCACAGCACCCAGCTTGGCTGAGTTCAGGAAGCATCTGGACGATGTGCTCAGTCCCATGCTCTGACTTGTCTGGTCCCATGTGGAGCCAGGAGTTGGACTCGATGATCCCTCAGGAGATTCTGTGATTTGATGACTTTGGGTATTGATTCCATAGCAGAAATATTAACCTACCTAACCATGTAGAGATGAGACCGCTCCAGGCTGATCCTGTGGATGGGAGCTAATTAATTTTCAGAGCCTGGTACCCCTTCCCCTGGTAGGGGGGGTAGCTGGGCACTTTTGACAGTTTGTTATCTGTCACTGTCCACGTAAATCAGAGCATGCTAAAGGACACCCCAGCATTTAGGAAGTAACAGTGGGTATATGAAACTTAAACCTGTGTGTTTAAGCTGCATCTTCCTGTGCTCTTGAGAAATACTCTCTGTCTGTGTGCAGATGCTGTGGGGTTTTTTTTCTATAGTAATTATGTAGATACTAATTTAAATCTGAATCCAGTGGTATCTGCTATGCTGTGCTCTGAAGGCAACCATATAATTCACTGAATGCTGAAGAAAGACATTACTTATTATTTGTGCTCCTGTTTTTGAAAAGAGCACAGCTAATTCTAGCGTGAATGCACACTCAGATGCTGTGACCAACAGATCCAACAACAAATTCTTTTTTTTGTCATTGAACGCAAATAAACCAAGTAAAACCATATAAGAAAATAGTAATATCTTCATGAGAAAAGTGAGAGAGGAGGGTTTCTAAATGTCATGGGTTAAGTAGCCAAATTAAAAAATAATAATTAAAAATCTAATTTAAATTCAACATTATAGTTATGGAAAAGATACTTTGCCTTTAAGAAGTACTTGCGTTTATCCTTAAACATTTTATTCCTCAATCTCTCCTTTGACTGGATGCTGCCTAAACTTGCCTGTGTGTGAATTTGGCAAGTAATTAATCAGGAGAAAATTCCAATGGGGTAAGTATGGAAGTTGGTCAAGAAGTGGCAACTGCTTGCTTAGTGTACATTCTGTAAGGTAGTGATTTATAGATATAGCTTGTCTTTTTTTTCATCCAGTATGCTCCATGTAAGATGAAGAAGATATTTCCCCCCCGCCCGCCCCAATAATCATCATCATCTCAGTACTTAGTTTCCAGTGTTTTAGGGAGGGAGGAGAAAGGTAGGAATTACTATGCAAGCTTATAGTGTTTAAAAATTGAGTTTTGGAAAAGAACTATTTTTTTCCCCCAAAAATCTGTGAAACATGATGCACTCGAGTGTGTTCTTGAAGGAACCAGTGATATAGACTGTATTCTATACTCAAATTTCTACCTGAATTAACTTGTCATATGTATACATTTTAAGTAAAGAAGCAGCAGGTAACAAATGCTGTCATTGAAGTTAAACGCATGTCCTTTTTGCAAAGGAATTTGCATTTGGTTTTTCCTCAAGAAACTAGTAATTGCACAACTGCTTTGTCATCTGCCTAATGAGATGTCCAGATACTGAGTCTTCTGAAAGGTGCTGTGTGGGGGTATGGAGTCCAGAAGCCTGCCCCAGTGAGCTCACCAAGTAAGTGTTGTTAACTTACCATTGCGGTGGCGTAAGCGGGCTACAAGTTCGAAAGCCTGTCTGATGCCACACAGAAAGGCTGAAGATGGAGCCTGGCTCTCAGTCTGCTTTCTGCCATCTTTCTCATGAGTACAGAACAAGAATGAAGCCTGGAGGTCATGCCTGATTTGATCATTGTGACCAGGTGGCTGTTTAGGTGTGACTGTAGATGTCGGGAGGCATTTTTACTTGGTTGTAGATGAATTTTTCAACTGTTTATCCTTTGTATTTTACACACATGGTCAGCTGGTGGAAAACACCGGGCTCTTGTGCCAACACTATTAAAACAGAAGTAGTAGTGCATTTCACATACCTTAGCTTCTTGCCAGGGCTTGCTTTTCACGGGAAAGTTCCAAGCAGGTGTTTACTTGGTAACTGTACTCTTCTCAACACCCAGAAACATCTCACCTGAGAAACTTTTCCAAAGGGTCTGATAGTCCTACTCCTGAGGTTAACAGAAGAGAAGGTGACAATTCTAATGCATCTCAGATCACAGAATGTTTGGAGTTGGAAGGGACCTCAAAGATCATTTGTACAAACCCTCTGCCCGAGCAGGATCACCTAGATTAAACCACACAGGAATGTGTCCAGATTGGTCTTGAATGTCTCCATAGAAGGAGACTCCACAACCTCTCTGGGCAGCCTGTTCCAGTGATCTGTCACCCTCACAGGGAAAAAGTTTCTCCTTAAATTCCCATGGAGCTTCCTATGCTCCAGCTTGGACTCATTGCCCCTTGTCCTATCACTGGCCATCACTGAGAAGAGCCTGGATCCATCCTTCTGACACTCGCCATTTACATATTTATAAACATTAATGAGGTCACCCCTCAGTCTCCTCCAAGTTCCCTCAGCCTTTCCTCATAAGGAAAGTGTTCCACTCCATTCATCATCTTGGTGGTCCTGTGCTGGACTCTTTCAAGGACTTCTATGTCATTCCAGAACTGAGGGGCCCAGAACTGGATTCCAGGTGAGGTCTCACCAGGGCGGAGTAGAGGGGGAGAAGGACCTTTCTTGACCTACTAGACACCCCCCTTCTAATATACCCCAGGATGCCATTGGCCTTGCACTAACATGGAAATGAAGTGCATGCAACCTTGCAGGATGCCTGGAAGGAAGCTGTGGGTTGCTGAAACGGGGAAAAAGAGGACTGAGCCCCATCCTTGGGCAGACTTGAAAGTTTTGTGCTTTCAAATCCAAATTTTGATGCATTTTGTCAAAATTTAAGATGAGTAACTAGACATTTCCAAGATAGGAGTGCATAGAAAAAGCTAGGCTAGTTTCAAAACTCAGAGGAAAATTTTACTGGACTGACTATCATTAACAATAGGCGTTGCCAGTCATCACCGCTGTGCATGCAAAGCACTGGTCCACAGCAGTTGTACCTGGACTCACTGCACGCGTGCAGTCCCAATCCGTGGTGCCGATGCCCTGAGGTAGCTGTGCTGGCCACCCTCCTGGGCCGGTTAAGTCCCAGAGGTGAGGGTGCGGTGGCTCGAGAGCTCTTGGGCTGCAAAACTGGAGCTGAGGTTGGGGCTTTCTTTCTCTGACCTTCTACGTGTCCCTCAAAACAGAATATTGCACTTCCATACAAAATTTGAATTTCCAAGCAGCTCCTGGCCCTTGGTATTTTGCCCCAGACCATGTGGTGCAGAGAGTTAGGGAGATGGGATGCTCCCTGTCCAGGGACAGAGCAGGTGTCCTACAGTTTGCTCACATTTGGCTGTTTTCTTCCTTGGCTTTTTCATCTTTTCTTAAAGCAAGAGGAGTCTTTCATCATCCCTCAAGGTTGATCACTGGAAAATGATTGGTGTTTGCCCATCCTAGGGCTGCTTATCAGCCTCTGCTTTGGCTTCAGTGCAGTAAGCTACTGAGGATGGATTAAATTAGCCTGGGTAGACTTTCGCTGGGTAAAACTTGGTGTGTGTGTACAGTTTCTACCATGCCAGCAGAGCTGCCTGGCAGCAGAAGGAGCTGGCAGGTAGACAGTGTCTTCAGCTGCTCTACCTGGATCCAGAAAAGGAGATGCTGTGGGAGAGGCAGCTGTTTAGAGCAAAAGTGTGGTAAGCAACAGGTCTGACTGTCGTGAAACACATTCTCATGGCTGACTGTTGTGCAGCATCTCTGCTGCTGGCATGCTGAAGGTGGCAGTAAGCAGCAGAAAGCTGGCATACAAAATACGAAACACAAACCAGTACATCTGTGTTTGTGGGATGAAGAATGACACAAAGTTTTCTGCATAGCTGACTGGGAGAAAAAATTGTAATTGTCTTGAAGCACGTAAGAAACATAACTCTATCAGTAAGATGGTCCCAGTTTATTTGATGGTGAATCTGATTGTGTTAACAGGTGTACAGTGACAGTCCCCTGCCCTCTGAACCCCGCTGACTCTCGTGTGCCAAGCAGCTCACAGGCCAGGGCTCAAGCTGGATGGCTTGATTGTAGTGCTGGCAGATATCTGGGTGCTCTGTGACCTATTGTAATGGACAGGAGGTCGCTTGGACTGGAGGTGGACTGAGACCCTTGTTGGAGAATGCAGCAGTAATTCTTACTGCCCCCAGGGGACTAAGGGAGCACGTCTGCACCCTCTCACCTTTCTGGGGCAGTGTGGCCCCTTACGGACAGCCTGTCCTAGCATCACAGTGTGTGTTAGGTTGGAAGGGACCTTTAATGGTCATGTAGTCCAACCCCCCTGCAGTAAGGAGGGACAACCTTTAACAAGATCAGTTTGCTCAGAGCTTCATCAAGCCTGACCTTCAATGTCTCCAGGGATGGGGCCTCCACCACTTCCCTGGGCAACCTGTTCCAGTGTCTCACCACCCTTAGAGTGAAGAACTTCTTTCTAATGTCTAATCTAAACCTACCCTGCTCTAGTTAAAACCATTGCCCCTTATCTTATCGCTACATGCCCTTACAAACAGTCCCTCCACAGCTTTTCTGTGGGGGCCCCTTCAGGTACTGCATGGCCACTAAAAGGTCCCCCCAAGAGCCTTCTCTTCCCTGGGCTGAACAAGCCCAACTCTCTCAGCCTGTCTTCATAGGAGAGGTGCTACAGCCTTCTGGGTCATCTTCATGTCCCTCCTCTAGACCCGCTCCAAGAGATCCTTCTTGTGCTGAGGGCTCCAGAGCTGGACACAGTATTCCAGGTGGGGTCTCACCAGAGCAGAGTAGGTGGGCAGAATCACTTCCCTCGATCTGCTGGCCACATTTCTTGTGATGCAGCCCAGGATGTGATTGGCCCTCTCTGCTGTGAGTGCACATTGTTGGCTCATGTCCAACTATTTGTCCATCAGTGACCCCAAGTCCTTTTCAACAGGGCTGCTCTTTATCACATCATCCCACAGCCTGGATCAGCTTCGTTCTGTCTTGCTGATCAGGAGTTTTTTGGGGTGCCAGGAGCATCAGGAAGGCATCAGGTGGGTGTGCTGGGCCACCCATCGCCCTTCATTGCTGAGGGGGACACCAGCAGTGGGGGCTGGAGGGTTTTAAATGCCTTCTGGACACAGAGTCTCCTGTAGAAGTGTGCTTATTTACTTTTCCCAGGCTCCCTGGCTGCTGCTGCCATGGATGGAAAACTCATGTTTTGCTTTTTCCCCGTCAGTAGCAGGAAAGCGTCTGGCAGGGCAGGGAGATCCAGAGGACCAAGGGGAAAGTGTGGGCTTCCAGGGCCTGACTCCTAGGACTAGCTCCACTGATCTCTTCAGTCAGAGAGCAAGCCCAACTGTTACCTGACCTAAAATGATGCTATTATTATTCATAAAATGCACTGTGCACAAGTAAACTGTTGTCCTATTTATATTACGCTAAAAAGCCGGATTTTGGCCCATCGGTGGGTTGCCTGAAGCAAGAAAATGCGTGGAAAGAAGAGAAATGCTATATTGTACGCTGATATCGGCGGTGACTTCTCTTCCCTCTATCCCTTGAGTGTACTGGCTTGGCCCTGGGCTTTCATGCAGAAGAATAAGGATTAGGTCTGTCCTGCTGTGAGATGATTCATGTATGGGGAATGTGCATGTTCAGAAAGAATCAAATTTCGAGAGTGCATCACTGAAGAGGGGCTTGTGATAAGAATCAATAACAAACGAATAGCTGAGCAGGGGAAAAGGTATTTAATAAAAGAAATTTAAACTAAAGTTGAAATCTCAAGTAATTAGGATTGCTTGCCTAACCATTTCTGCTGAAGCTGCTGTTCTTCATTTTAAAAAAAATATTTTAAAGATATACAGTGTATTACTTGATTTTATCTAACATATACGTATGGATACTTATACTAGTTATTTTTTATGCATGTGTATATATTTTTATAACATGCCCTCCCCAAGGTGGTTTACCAATTTTATTACATGTTTTTTGCTTTAGTACAATGCCAACACTTACATAATTCTAGAACAGTGATGGATATTTAAAACTAATATAACAGCAATTCAATGTCAAACTGTTATTTCCTTTATCTAAAAACATCTAAGATAGGAGCTAGCATTTAGCAAAATAAAACTGTTTCACAACTTAGCTATTACTCATGCTTTCCTAGAGACGTTAGCATAACCTTGTAATTGGCATGAATTCTATCCAGCAAGGAGCTCTGCAGGAGATGCATTTTATGTTCCTTACTTGTTTTTAAGGCACAGTGGAAATTCATACAATGTAACAAGCTGTGCATTTGAGTATGGCCGATTTTCTTTCTGTACCATTAATTTATTCTGAAGGAAAGGGAACATCAAGCCTACTATATTTCTCAGTAGAAAGCCGCTGAAAGGTTTTCAGTTGGATATAAGTGCCTATTTCCAAATAGCAAGTTAGGTTAATCTTAAACAGACACTTTCAGAAAATCTGCATTTGAGCTCCGTTCTCTGGAAAAATGAAAAAAATTTAAAAAAAAAAAAAGAGAAAAATCTCAGTACACAGATGTGAAGACACAATCTGTTACTCTGCACAGATTTCAGTTCTTCCCTTCAATGTGAGCAACTCAGGCATGACAGCCTGGGTCTGGTATACAAGCCATGAAAAAGGGGATTTACAGAGCGACCCCACAAACGAGACTGTGGTTGTCTTTAGCTTGTCAGCTTGACTTCAGTCGGAGCAGATGAAGGGGGAGCGCTCGTGCCACTGGAAGACTGCTTGGAAGCCTGTGTGAAGCTCCTTTGCAACTCCTGTTTCGGTTCCCATTGGCCAGGTACCCTCCCCAGAGGGCCCCCTTCTCCAGCCACTGAAGATACCTCGACTGTTGGTCAGGAGTGCTGAGCTAGTAAGGACTGCTATAAAGTAAAAATCATGGCAGAAAAGCAGCATCATCATCACCATTGCCAACTGCTGCATGGTAGTGAGCCTCCTGAGCCTCCTGGACTCCTTTGTCTTCCACAGTTCAGATATTTGTAAACATTGATGAGATCCCCTCTCAGTCTTCTTCTCTAAAAGCTGAGCAGCCCCAGCTCACTCAGCCTTTCAGTTCCAGACAGTTTTGCCTCAGAAGCAGCAAAGATCACAACGACAAGCAGGTTTTATATTCACTTATGTGCATTTGAACACTGATGCTGCTTGGAAGTTACTGTAGGGGATCTCTATTTATTCTGCAATGTATTTTGGCAGACACGGGAGAGGGAGATGTGGTTATAGCATCTTGCCAATATTCAGT
Organism: Heliornis fulica; assembly: GCA_013399135.1. Taxonomy (NCBI): domain Eukaryota; kingdom Metazoa; phylum Chordata; class Aves; order Gruiformes; family Heliornithidae; genus Heliornis; species Heliornis fulica. The sequence goes on from VXBZ01012346.1 coordinate 55,340, forward strand.
TCTGCTGGATATATTGTATGACCATCGAAGAAATCTGACAGGCTTAATAAAATCAGCCTCAAGCTAATTAGTAATGCCAGTGCTTTTTTAAATGACTGTTAATATTCTTGCTGTACGTCATCCAGAAACTCAAGTGGACATCAGCACCCTGTGTATTCACTAGATATGGCAGAGCCTCACAGCCATGAACTAAAAACTTTCAGAAATCTGAAAATATTTCTGGCCTTTTACTTCTCCCGCTCTCAGATTGTAATCCTGATTTATCCTGACTCAGTTTATGTTAATTTAATCTACGTAACTGAAGAGAAAAAATCCCCCACACTAAAGACTTTCCTCCTTGCTGATTTATTTAAACATTACTACATCTATGACTCTGAAATGACAGATGATAGGAAAATATGAAGAAAGTGTTAGATTCTGCAGTCTTATATCTCACAACATTTTTTTTTCATCTTTAGGCTCTAACTCCTAGAATTTATTGGGGCAATTTATTGGGGGAATATTTAATTAAAAATATGAAATGAGCATAAAAAGTAAAAAACCCAAACTCCACAATATTTTTGTACAAAACCCCCCACATGTATATTCACACGTATAATATTGTTACCCTTTCCAATGTAGTTAAGGATGTTGTAAATCAGAAACCTATGAATGTCCTTATTTCAGATGCTGATCTGGTTAAAATGCTAATCATGCTTACTCTTACTGCTATTGAATGCTGTGCAGTTGCCATTCTTAGGTCTAACACTTAAGTCTAGGTGTTCCAGGCCCCATTGCCCCCCCTGTGTTAGATCCTGCAGGAAACCAGCAAGCAACACCATCCTACCACATAGAAAGACAACCAAATGCTGAGAGATGAAGGGATGAGCAGATGGATGGCTTTATTTAACAGAGGGGGAACTGAGACAGAGATCGGTTCAGTGAGACGCCATGGATGGTAAACAGAAAGACAACCCCAGCCCAGGTTTCCTGTGTCAAAGTCCATTGGCCAGGTCAGCATTCTTACAACAACAACAGCTGTAGGAGTAAAAGAAGAGGAAGCACACCTAGGCACTAGTTGAAATGATTGACAGAATTGTGAGTCATTAGGTGAAAAGAGGAAACTGGAAGCTGGGAGATAGGATTATGGATAAGCTAAAGGAAAAGCTTTTAATTTATGAACTTGATCTTCAAATCTAGCTGAGGTATGACTGCCAAAATGTTTATTATAGGTTTATTTCCAGTAGGGGACTTTACAAAAAATGTGTGGATCTTTATTTATTTTTTCCCAGTTTTATTTCATCAGCTGTAGGAAAGGTTGTGCTATCTCTCAATTTCCAGAGATCAAAGGTAATCTGCCACTTTGGAATAATTTTCAGCAGTAGGAGGCATTCCCGATGCAAATCGGAGTGTAAATCAGTGATCCCAGAAGAGGATTACTTTGGATTAGTTGTCCAGTGAAGCAGGCACTTTGTGTAACGCAGCAGACAGCTCCAACGTGAGCCAATTCACTGCATGTTTTGTGGTCAGGGGGGTTTCTTTTTTTTTTTTACCAAATGGGTTTTGATACACAAATTAACAGTATTTTGACAGTGTTTGTGTCTAGAAGACAGATTCTGTGACATACTACTAAGCAACTGAAAATTAATGGCCAGACTTTCATGAGAGGGCAGAGGGGTGCATTTTGGTTGCATGTAGGTTTAGACACCTGATTGGAAGGTTCTGAGTGTCTGTGGCAGTGTACAGCTTGCTTGGTGAGACAGGGAGAAGACAATGCTAGCTGGACAAGGTTCAGTCCCACTGGTTTCTCTAAGTCATTCATATTTTGCTTGAAGAAGAGCTTTATTACCATTTTGATGATAAGGTATGTTGGTGAATTAATCTGTTTTTCAGCTGTCTAGAGCCAGTCCCTGGGGTGTCTGTAAAGGGATAGGAAGAGAAGTGAGGGACAAGAACTCAATTGAACATAATGCACTAAAAGGAGGGAAATTGTGTATATTCTGTGTATGAAATGGTATCTGTTCCGGTATGCAAGAAAATCAGGCTTTGAAGGAAATCTCGTTTTATGGGCAGTATAAAATTCCCAGGGAAGAAGAGCAGGAACAGCCATAGTCAGTCTTTATAGTGATGATGGAAATAAATAGATGCCAAAGCTCTAAATTTGGGTGGCTTGCAGTAAGGCCAGCCCAGATCCAGCAGCACTGCTGTATCCTCTGCTTAGTAACAGCCCCAGAGCACAGTCCTGGCTGTGCCCCTGGTCCCCTCACACACAGGGGTGAGGTACAACCTAGAGAGGTACCAACGAGCAAGCCAAGGCTTTGTGATTCACTGAGGAAGAACATATTTGCTGTCTACATGAGCGTATTTCTGTGTTCAAAGCAAGCCTGAGCAAGCACTGGGAAGTTTTCTCCCTGTTCCTGGTAAAGGTAAGCTGGTTGGTTGTGGTTCAATCCCGAACTTGTTCTGTCAGAAGCTTCCTCCCCCATATCAACAGACCAGCTTGATCTCTCCTTAGGACTCTGCAGCAGGCCAGAAGTATACATGAGGAGGAGATCGTCATCTGTCTTGAAGCTTCTTTTGAAACAGGCAAAAGGGTTGCTCCCCTGGTGCCTACTGTCCTAGGTGAGACACCAGTTTGAGCAATGAACAGAGTATTATGAAAAGTGACAGGGAGACTTACACCTCTAAACTGCTGGGATGGAATGAGGTCAAGTTTGGCAAAATGTATTACATCAGCTGGAGAAATCCTCCTTTAAAACAGGACTCTTGCTGGCCACAGCATGTATGGATGGCCACACTTCCTGTTAAAAACAGGGGAGAGCAGCCAGGGGAAGGTGGCAGGGGAAGTAGGGGCTCTGGGTTAGGGTGGCGGGGTCTTTCTAGGAGTGTCTGAAGTCCCTTGGTTTGTTCAGGCTGGAGGAGGCTAAGGGTCATCATGGTCTGTGGCTTCCTGATGAGGGGCAGTGAAGGGGCAGGTGCTGATCTCCTCTCTGGTAACCAGAGATAGAACCCAAAGGAATGGCATGAAGCTGTGATGGAAGGTTTAGGTTGGGTGTTAGGAGGAGGCTCTTTCCTGAGAGGGTGGTCAGGCACTGGAACAAGCTCCCCAGGGAAGTGGTCACAGCACCCAGCTTGGCTGAGTTCAAGAAGCATCTGGACAATGCGCTCAGTCCCATGCTCTGGCTTGTCTGTCTCTGTGTGGAGCCAGGAGTTGGACTTGATGATCCTTATGGGTCCCTTCCAGCTCAGGAGATTCTGTGATTCTGACTCTATGAAACCTCCACTGAAAGCCTCTGTGTCCACTGGGGCTGTGACAACAGTTCTCAGGTATGTTTCTGCAATAAGCACTATAAATGCGTCTTGTCTTTTATGTTATTTGTAATGGAGCTCTGTAGGTTCACATTGATCTGCAACGTGCTGCTACTGAAAGACGCTGAAGATCTTCTGCCATAAACACCAGATTCTTATAAAATACATTTGCTTCTCCTAAAATTTTGTCCAAGATGTGACAAGGTGCTAAAGCCACTTGAAACTTGATATGTGCAATCATTCCTTAGCATAGTAATAGTAGATAGATTGCTTATAAAATCTTCCTTTCCCTTCAGACCATTTCAAGCTTCCCTGGTACCAGTACAGCCACCTACATAAGCAAGTGTTGGATTTGTATGTAGAAACAGTTTTCCTGGAATCACGTGTCTGAAGTTCTGTGTGTGATTTTCCTAAGCATGTATTAGTTCACTATAAAAAAGCACAAATCAAATGTCTATATATAGATGTGTATGCATATATAGACATATGCCTCTGTGTGTGTATATACATATAGACACTGATGTATATGGCAACCTACTAGCACCCGGATGGATCTGTGAGTGTTACCCAACTGTCCTGAACTCCAGGCTCCCCACCCTCCTCCGATATGCACACCAAAGGGTGCAAATCGGTCAGTGAAATGAGACGGTGACGTAACGCTGAGAAAGCCATCGTTCACAAGCTACGACGGATGACACACCTGTAGTGCGTACAGATCAGCACCTAAGCAGGAGATGGCCGCAGTCACTTGTGTGACAGCTTGTTTCTTTCAGTGTTCAGCGTTAAGTGGGCTGCAGTTGCCAGACCGCTCCCGGCGGTCACTTGAGCTACGTAAGGGAGAGAGGAGGGGCAGCGCCCGGCTGCCTGTGGTGACTAAGGAGGCTGCAATTGCCGACATCTGCCAAGAGAGGGCGCGCTCGTCCCGCTCATCGATGGGCTTCTGCAGAGAGCAGGACCCCGACTCTGGCGTCGGGAGGGTCGGATATCTCTTCACAGATTCTCTTGGCTTGGACGGGACCTTTGAGATCATCCAGTCCAACCACAGCCTAACCCTGCCCAGTCCACCTCTAGACCATGTCCTCAAGCACAACATCTACACACCTTTTAAATACCTCCAGGGATGGTGACTCCACCATTTCCCTGGGCAGCCTGTTCCAGTGCTTGACAACCCTTTCAGTAAAGAAATTCTTCCTGATGTCCAACCTAAACCTCCCCATGTGCAGTTTGTCACCATTTCCTCTCATCCTATCAGGTGTCAGGAGCAGAGTAAGGAATTGAAATTGTCATAAGGGGTAACACTGGTGTGAGCTGAATGACTCATATCTACCAAAGGTCACAATCTGATGATGATTTTAGTTTGGTCTCCTGGAAGCCAAGAGAGCGAGGGGTGATTTGTGAAGAGTGGAAGTGCCCTCGGAGTTGAACTGGCCAAGTGGGGCATCTGCTGCACTTGTCCCCTTTGCTATGAGATGGCAGGCATGATCTTGCTCTGGAAATACAGCTTTTGGTTTCCACCACTGATGTGTGACACAGTAGCAAAATATTTCTGAAATGTGTGTGATCACATCCTCCTTCAGATTTGAGATACTTTTTTTGATCACCCTGGTCTTCTTAAGGAGAAGACCAACTTCCATTAAGTGGACACATTACCAAAAATTTTGTTTCTCTTGTCATTTCTCTGCTTGGTAGAGCTTGGAACATGTTTTATTTATGTCTCATGTTTGTAGCAAAACCACCAGCCTTGGCTCAGGAAGAACAGCAGGTGGGTCAAAGCTCTTGAAGCTATTTCTGGGAATTGTCATGACATGCTTGCAGGCTTCCTGGCTTCTTTCCTGGGTATACGGTGGTGCAAAGAGGACACTAGGCAAAACAGACCTTTGCTGTGGTCCAGCAGCTCCACCAACCTTGTGTTTACAGGTGAAACATTCCCTCTCTCTGCTCCTCAACTCCAATATCCTTTCATCACTTCTATTAAAAAAGATTACTTGTAATTTTGAAGGCAAATTATACCTTTTTGTGATCCTCCTGAGGTCTCCATGGAAGTGGATGAACACCTTCAATCAAGCAATGCTGTTCTTTCTTCTCACAGGAAGATGGTTGTTACTGGTCAGTATTCACACCCAACTGGCCCTCACCGGTCCTTCACACATTAGAGCTTCAGGGACAGATGAGGAACAGGCATGCTCGGGCCTTTAAAGAAACACTTTGTACTGCAAGTAGAATAACTGGAGCTGCGTCTGTAGTCTCCCAGGAGTGCCTGAGCTAGGAATTTCTCAGCGTCTTTTAAATACTCCTTGTTGCAAAGAACCAGTGTACTCAACACCTTTTTGTCCTTTTCCTTGGTTTAAACTACCACTGAAGCAACACATATCCTCTGAGCCAATCTTAGGACTAAAGTCCCCACAATTTACACTGTACATGCATATGCTTATCCAAGAAGCCCTTGAAGAAAGAGAGTGTGCTGCAGGTCACATGGGTTATTCTGGCAAGTTGTATCAAGCCAACTTAATTACAGGTTGTCTTTAATGTTATGTTCTGGGTTTCTATTTTGAGTGTGTCACTAGAGAAATAACACTGACAATCAACATCTTCTGTGAAGTCCTAAAAAACCAAAGCTATTACTTTTGGTTTGACCTTCACAGAGACAAATCTTGAAACTTCAGAGGTTCCTCCTAGGAATGAGCAACTGCTCAAGTATCCTAATACAGAGGCAGGCTCTCATTTGCTTTGCTCACTGAAAAAAACAGTATTGTGACAGTAGATGTACTCCAGTGTAGTTTTAAAAACCTTTATTTTATCAGAAATTAGCCTCCTGAATTTGTTCCACCCTAATTTTCAGCTCAGAGTGAGCTCTTTATTCCCGAGTGTTGTGTCAGCTGCTTGCTGTGAATTCTGTGGTATTTCAGCCCTTGGCATCAACAAGGACAGACATGTCGCTGCACCACTTGAAGGACCAGGTATGTAATCAGGGACGATCATATCAAAAACTCATCAGCTGCAAGTGAGGTTTTGCCATTGTTACAATTCAAGACTGAGCTTTAAAGCAAAGGTGAAAAGTTGTCTTAATACAGTATTTGACCCTGCAAGATATTGAACACTTTGATAATATGTGAAATTCTTTTCTGAGCCTTTTTTATCATTCGGAGCTAATGATATTTTGAAAATCTGTGCTCCTGCCATCACTCTGTGTCTGCAGTCTTGTGTAGCCCTTCTGATAATTTCATGAAGGGCTCAGTGGCTGAGCAGCGCGCAAGCCTTCCTTTCTCTGAGTTTGTACTGAGTTTGCAGCTGAAAAGCCCTTGGCCCAGTGGAGCCCTTGGTATGGAAATCTCCAGGACACCTTCGGACCTGTCAGCGCTGCAGTGTTCAGGAGGCTGGGGCACACACCTCAAGGCACATGAGTACTGATGTCTCCTGGGCACACCTTGCTCTTCAACGGGGGCGGAAGGGTGTGAGAAAAAAAGCATTTCAAAACCTCAGCAGACGGACTGACTGACTAGCTACGTCTGTGGGTGCACTTCAGCACTTCTGCAATTGCTCTGCAACCTACTCCTGTACATGAAGGACAAGTTGTGGCACTGGAGCGGGGTATTGCCCAGGGCATGGACCCTCTCTCTGCCCAGCAGTGGACACTCTCTGGACTGGATGTGCAATGCTGCCTGTTGAAGCAGCATCGTTTGTCTGGCAGCGCTCTGTAAATCAGCTCAGGGGAAGGGATTTGCTGGAAAAACCAACCAGAGAACCACAGTGCCATAGGGAGCTGTACCTGCCCACGGGCAAAGGCAGGGCTGGAGACGTGGAAGAAAGCTGGGAAGGCGTGAAGCCGGTGAATGCACACTGACACACTGCTTAAAAAGCGCCTTCCTCTGAACAGCGTTTCGCCTCTTTGCCATCCTTCGTGTCGGGAAGTCAGCACCGTCAGCAGGGGGTGAGCCGGCAGCGTTGGGCAGGCACCAGCACACCAACCCAGCCCCATTGCCTGCCTGAGCTTCCTCCACCTTGCCCAGGCTTGGGCACTCCTCTAAACCAGTGGGACCACAGTGAAGGTGGCAGCCGGTTTCCTGAAGGTTCCCAGAAGGGGCTGGCAAAGGCCAGGGCTGGACCTGCCGTGGCAGTGGGGAGTCAGGATGCTCCAGTGCTTACAGGGGGGAAGTGGGGCAGCAGGGACACCTGAGCTGGGCTCAGCTGGCCAGGCAACACAGACAGCACAGCCAGGGACACATAGTCCAGAGGGTTCCTGCAGAGCGTTGGTGGTAACTGTTTGACACAGGTGGTCAAAGAGCCCATGAGGAGATGTGCTGCTGGACCTTGCACTCTGAAAGATGGATTGGTTGAGGATGTGAAGGTTGGGGGCAGCCTTGGCTGCAGTGAACCATGAAATGGTGGAGTTCAGGATCCTACCTGGAAGAAGCAGGACAGTAAGTAGGATTATAACCCCAGACTTCAAGAGAGCTAACTCTGGCCTCTTCAGAGACCTGCTTGGGAGAATCCCATGGCTTAGGGCTATAGAAGGTCCAATAGAGTTGCTCAATATTAAAGCACCACTTCCTCCAAGCTCAAGACTGGTGCACCCCAAAGAGTAAGGAATCCAGCGAAAGAGGAAGAAGACCTGAATGGATGAGCGAGGAGCTCCTAGAAAAACTCAGGGAAGGAGGAAGCTTACAGATTGTGGAAAAAGGAGTTGTAGTCAGAGGATATAGGATGCAGCAAGGAAGGGTAAGGTCCACTTGGGATTAGAACTGGAAAGGGATGCCAAGGACTTCTTCAAGTACATCAGCAGGAAAAGGAAGACTAGGGAAAATGTGGGCCTGCTGCTGAATGAGGTGGGTGCCCTGGTGATGGAGGTCACAGAGAAGGCCATTCAGAGTTACTGAATGTTGCCTTTGATTCAGCCTTTACTGCTAAGGCCAGTGTTCAGGAACCTCGGGCCTTGATGGTAGGTAGGAAATCTTGTGAAAGGAGTGGCTGACACACCAGAAGGCTGTGCTGCCGTTCAGGGAGGCCTGGACAGTCTGGAGAGTTGGGCAGAGAGGAACCTAGTGAAATTCAACAAGGACAAGTGTAGGGTCCTGCACCTAGGGAGAAATAACCCCAGGCACCAGTACGGATCAAGGCTGGCCTACTGGGAAACCACTTTGTGGAGAAGGACACAGGAGTCCTAGTGGACAACAGATTCTCCATGATCCAGCAGCGTTTCTTTATGGCCAAGAAGGCCAATGGTATCCTGGGGTACATAAAGGAGAGCATGGCCAGCACATTGAGGGAGGTTCTCCCTCTGGCCTGGTGAGGTCCCATCTGGAGTACTGGCTCCAGTTCTGGGCTCCCCAGTCCAAGAAAGACAGGGAACTACTGGGGAGAGTCTAGCTGAGGGCTACCAGGATGATGAGAGGAGCAGAGCATCTCTCATATGAGGAAGAGCTGAGAAAGCTGAGTCTGTTTAGTCTGGAGAAGACTGAGAGAGGGTCTGATCAATGCTTATAAATATCTAAAGGGAGAATGTCAAGAGGATGTTGCCAGACTCTTTTCAGTGGTGCCCAGGACAAGGGGCAACGAGCACAAACTGGAACATGGAAGCTCCATCTCGGTATGAGGAAAAACTTCTTCACTGAGGGTGATGGAGCACTGGTACAGGCTGCCCATGAAGGTTGTGGAGTCTCCTGCTCTGGAGACACTCAAAACCCACCTGGACATGGTCCTGTGCAGCCTGCTGTAGGTGATCCTGCTCTAGCAGCGGAGTTGCACATGACAATCTCCACAGGTCCCTTCCAACCCCTACTGGTCTGTGATTCTGTGAAAGCACTACACCAGCACAGGGTAACCTGCTTTAAAAGCTGCCCTGCCTGGAAGCTCACAGTTTGCCAAGAGAGCGAGGAGTCTGTGGAGTGACATCCTTGCAGACTGAGGGCTGCTGGACCTGCATGAGAAGGCGTCCTCCCTTTGATAGCTCAGAAGAAAAGCCCTGAAAACAACAGGGACTCCAGTGCTCAGGATGTCTTTTCAATTATGCTGTCATCCCCTGGAGTGCCTGATCTGTCTTGATAGATTTCAACACTTCTTCTCACTACAAACGACTCCTCCATCCTCTCCAACTGTACTTCTGCAGAGTTTATAAGGGGAAAATGACACACCAGACTAGCTGCTCTGCCTTGCTTTCATAAATGCCAGGTTAAAAGTTTACACTGGATTTTTGAAGCAGGGGACAAAAATGACTTCTCTTCCTCTTCTACCAGTGTTTTAGCCCAGGGCTTCCAATTTCAGCACGTTTCTTAGCTCGAGATACTCCACGAGGTAAAATCTGGCTCCAAGGAGCCGCAGTTCAGAATGGAAGCAGCATACGGTCTTGTGATATGAAATAGCTGACTCATATAGGAGGGAATATAATGGGAATGTTTTACAGCTGATTTCATGCAGCAGTTGGGGTGGGAGGAGAATGTGGTTATCATTAAATTCAAATGACAGAGCAACACAAACAGATCTACCTCTCTAAGGCAGCGAAAAAGCCATCCTGCTGTGGGTGACCAGGCACCTCACTTGCTCCCTAGCAGTTTTGTCTAGCAAGGCTACTTTCTATGAAAGTAGTTGCTACTGAGTCAAGTCTGAATCTATCAGTGCAAGGACTGTATTGCCTCAAACACCTTTTTTTTGTATTTTGGGATCTATGTTCTCTAAGTAAGCCTGAACAACCCTGCAGTCCATTTCAGAGGCTTTCTGGAAGGATGAGCCCTCCCAAAAGGCTGAGAAGTAGTGCATAGCACACAGCTGTAGGAGATCTCAAACGTGAACAGATTAGGCTTTGCAATTAAATTCAGTATTGCCACATTTTGTAGTTGAAGAAACAAGCACAGATAGGTTACCAGTAATGGATTTTCATAGTACTGTCCAAAAAACCCCCAACCCAGTAGCACAGCTGGAAAGAGAGTTCATAGTCACAGAGATTTTCAAGGCTGCTCTGGCAGCTTTGGCTCCAGTGAGCAAAAAGACAATGAAAGGTAATGAGACTGGAACAGGAGGTGACAGTGAATATCCTGGGAGTGTACCCAGCCTCCTGATGAAGGTCACTAGACTTGGAGTGGCTTAATTACTTTGAAGGAGTTTTAGCCTGAGAAGCCCGTGCTGGGCTCCCCAGTAGAAGAGATGTCCTGGAGACAGGCAAACAAATTGAAGAAGTGCCATAAAGGTGTTGAAGGGACTGGAGCATCTGTCCTATGAAGAGAGGCTAATAGAGATGGGACTGACCAGGCTGGAGCAGAGAAAGCTCACGGACCTGATCCATGTGTATAGAAGAGTCTAGAATCTGATTCATGTGTAAAGAAGAGGGACCCAGGCTCTAGTTGGTGGTGCCAAGTGACAGGACAAATGGCAATGGGCTCTAAGGGAAAGACAGGAAAATTCCTTTAATGTACGAAAACACTTTTCTTCTATGAGGGTGTTTCACTACTGGAAGAGGATGCCAGGAGTGACTGTGGAGATGCACCAAACCCGGATGGACACGGCTGTGAGCAGCTTGCTCTGGATAATCCTGCTCTGGACAGGAGTTGGACCAGGTGATCTCCTGAGGTGCCTCCCAGCTTCAGCCAGTCCACAATGGTGTGTGTATGCATGTGGATAGAGGGTGGCAGTGAGAGTCAGAGCTGTACAGTGCCCTACAGCCCCTGCACACTACTCATTTCCAGGCCATGATCAGGTCCCAGTTTGCCGGGTGAGACTTAAGCATGACTTGGGAACGTACAGCCCCTGCACACTACTCATTTCCAGGCCATGATCAGGTCCCAGTTTGCCGGGTGAGACTTAAGCATGAATTGGGAACGAGGGCTCTGTTGGAACACCACGAGTTTGCCTTTCCCACAAGTGTAAGCAAAGATGTCAGTGTGATAAGTGTTTCTGGATAGATCCGATCTTGTGTCTGAACATGATGCAAGAAGTGGAATAAGGTTGCTTTTTCTCTGTCTCAAAACCACAATCAGGCACTGTAGGAAGCTCAGCACATGCAGCTAGGTCTACAAACTGAAGTGCTGGGTTCTGGCATGCCGGAGTTAAAGTTAGTGCAGCGTAGTTTGTCCCTTTGTAGTTAGTCATGATGAGACAGTCTTTGCTCAGATGATCGCGTATGTTTTTCTTTCTATGCTCTCCTCCACCTCCCCCTCATTCCCACGGTAGATGGGACTTGCTGAACAAGCAACCAGAGATCCTGTCTTTTAATCTTATTCATTGTTTGGCCAGTCTGTGTGCTCGCGTGCTGGGAGACATGGACTCCTTGAGGGCACAGACTGCACCAGCACGCTCTGTTCGCCCTCACCAGCTTCCTACCCCTTCTTAGGGTAATTCCTACCTGCAGTGCCCCCTCTGCCTGCGCCCAACACCCATCACGCCAGCTGCTCAGGGGAAGGGTTTTGCCAGTGTGTGCCATCCTCTGCAGCACTGGACTGTGACCCCGGGGAAGTCGGACCTGTGTGCTGGGTCCCTGGGTCAGTCAGCACCTCATGCTTGTACCGAGTGGTGAGGGCTGGTGGTCTGCCAGGGCTTGGGGGATGGAAGAACAACAAGCTGGTGACAGTTCATGGTGGGGGAGGGAGTGGTGTGCTTTACCGGAGTGGCAAGAAGCAGCTGCTGGTCACAACCCAGCTCCAGCTGCTCAGCACCATCAGGTCCTTGCAGCCCCTCCTCAGTTTTGCAGGACAACTGCTAACCTCAACCGGTCTCTGACTCACTTGCTTACAATGTGAGCCAGGTTAATTTTGACTGTTTAACACCTTAAATTACAGTTGATGTGGTTTCTGTTGTGGGACAGTGTTGTGGCCAACGACTAAGCACTGCGCAGCTGCTCACTCACTCCCCCCAGCCGGTGGTGTGGTGGGGAAGCTTGGAAGAGTGAAAGTGAGAGAACTTGTGGGTTGAGGTAAAGACAGTTTCATAGGATACACACAACCAGTGATGAACAGCACAGTTTCTTTCCACCTGAAATCAGTGTTGCATGAAACCCGCCCCCGTTGATGCTGCCCAAGACCCCCTGCTGCCTCCCAGCCCACCCCTAGTTATAAACAGAACATGATGACATATGGTATGGAATACCTCTTTGTCCAGTTTGGGTCAGCTGCCCTGGCTGTGTCCCCTCACAGCTTCTTGGGTTCCCCCCACCTTCTTACTGGTAGATCAGGATAAGCTGCAAAGTCCTTGCCTGCTTGGCAGCAAAGCAGCAGTATGTTATCAACGTTATTCTCATCCTAAATCCAAACCACTATACCAGCTGCTAGGAAGAAAATTAACCCTATCCCAGCTAAAACCAGGGCAGACAGCTGTGAACGGGATTGAAATAGATGTTCTTCACCCATCCTGTCAGTGGCCAGTGTCCTTCAGGGTAGAAGGCCCCTTCCCCTCACCAGACCCAGCGCTGAGCTGCAGGTGGAGTGGACCTACACAGCTGCTTTCACGTTCTCCATCTAAAACCCCAGAGCACATCTCACTTGGGTTGAGGCAGGACTCAGCCTGACATGGACAGCCCTGCCAGCCCCACTTGAAGTGACAGCCACACTGGTGGTGGTCTCAGCGTGATGGGTTTCTCAGAAGGGAGTAGGTCATTCAGCTTCGGGCACAGTCTCACAGGGGCAGAAGAAGATGTCCTTCCAGCAAAAGCTTGGTGCTTTTGTGCCCCCACACCAATGCACAAGTGTGGAGGCACTCATTGGAGCTATGGCTACCAGCATTTGAAGGTAGGAAAGGACAGCTTCTGAAGCAGACACCTTGTGTTAGGAGCGTGCACCAACTGAGTGATGTTTAGCAGCCAAACCAGCAACTGAAGCAGCATGCTACAATCAGATGAGTCTGAAAACTGTAGTCATAGACTCATAGAATCACTTGGGTTGGAAGAGACCATCAAGATTATTGAGTCCAACCCCAGCCTAACCCTGCCTAGGCCACCTCTATATCATATCCTCAAGCACATCATCTATTTGCCTTTTAAATACCTCCAGAGATGGTGACTACACCACTTCCCTGGGCAGCCTATTCCAATGCCTGACAACTCTTTCAGTAAGGAAATTTTTCCTGATATCCAGCCTAAATATCCCCTGGTGCAGTTTGTAACTATTTATTTTTGTACTATTGCTTGTTATCTGAGAGAAGAGACCAACACCTACCTCTCTGAATCCTCCTTGAAGGTAAGTGTAGAGAGCAATAAGGTCTCCCCTCAGCTTCCTTTACTCCAAACTAAAAGTCCCCAGCTCCCTCAGACACTCCTCATAGGACTTGTGCTCTAGACCTTTCACCAGCCCTTGTTGCCCTTCTCTGGACACACTCCAGCATCTCAATGTCCTTCTTGTAGTGAGGGGCACACAACTGCACCCAGCACTTGAGGTGTAATGCTAGGCAGCACTTTTTTCCTAGCCATGTATAGTCTGTCAGCTATAGGCAATGCACTTTTTTCAAGAGATAATACACAGCTACAAATAAGTTTTGGATTAGTCTTGCTCTAATGCCTGTGGTCAGCAAACAAAACCAAAATGTTCACAAAGAACATGGCACTCTGTGCTGACAATTGATGCACCAAAGTTAAAGGTTAGTGTAAATAATAGAAATTATGATTAAGCAACGTGCTTGCAGCAGGGTGAAAAGCTGCATTTCACATTTAGCTGTGCAGTGTCGAGGATCTGCCTCTCTGATAACAACGTGAAGAACATCAAAGCTAAATTGGCAAAGACTTGAGCTGGCCTTCATCATGCTGTAATACATCCCCACAGACTTCCTTAGCAGAGCGGGCTCATCATGTCTTGTGGAAGAGAACGCTGAACTGGTCACCCCACCATCACTACTGGAACTGTGTTATAACACCTTGGCCAGATTAAAGAAACCCAAGTGTACTTGTGACCGAGATTTGCAGACATATAGGTGTTTTATTTACAGATAAACTATCGCTGAGTATAAGTATCTGCTTTTAGAAGAATACTTCTAAATATAAGAATACTTTTTTCTGTGTGGAAAACCTCATCCGCTACATGGGGTGGAGTGTGAGAAAAGGAGTACAGGATGAGAGCAGGCAGAGAGGTTACACTAACCACGAGGTAGCACTGGACACTAAAATGTTGAATCTAAACATTAGGCACTTAATTGTGATCAATGGAGTTAATGAACAAATTTGTTGTGATTGAATAGGATAGAGCAGAAATAAGAAAAGCATCTGGCTACTGATTCATCCTTCTGGCACCGAAGGACACCACAGCATTGCTAGCAGCAGTAGCTGGCCTGCATTTCCTCCTGCCAAACCACAAGTGCTTCTTTGGGTGCTGTGTTATTCTGAATGACTACAAAGGTAAGTGCAAGCCAATGACCTTGTCCATTTGTCACATTGAAAGAAAACAAGTGGAACTGCCCATGAGCAACAGGGTGGGTTTGTATAGTGTTTCTTTGGCCAAAAAAGCTGCTGTAGTACATTGGCAACACCTGTGCTCTGAGCATTATTCAGTCACTCAGAAGAAAAACATGACCTCAGCATGGGCTGTTCTTCTTCACCCCTACTCCTCACCCTGGGCAAAGACAAGGACAGGCCTCTCTCCTTGGAGGGGATGCTCATGGAGACGAGTCCCACTCCTGCTGCTCACAAACCCAACTTGACACATGTGGATGGAGCTGTCTCAAGGAAGGCAGAGGTACAGCTTAATTTGGGAGGGGTAGGGGCTGGAAGAGACTGGCTTCCCTACCACTCCTCCTCATCTCACTTGCCTCAGGGTGAAGTGTTAATAGAGCCAACTACAAAGGGGCTCACTGAAGGCCAGCCTCTGCCTCTTGGGGATGTACACTGACTGGCTCCTTTGAGGTTGTGACCTGTTGTTACTTACTGTAGTGAAAAATCTCTCTTTTTATATATATATGTTGTATATA
>VXBZ01012346.1:70562-92992 GCA_013399135.1 Heliornis fulica
TATATAAGATATGTATTATATATACACATATATATAGATGATACACACACACACACATATATATATATACTAAAAAAAATAAAACTAAGGCCTTGCTTTTTCTTCCCCTTTCCTTTGCCTGGCAATACATAGCACCACAGAGCCTTCAAAAATGTCTTGCTCTTCTTTCTCAAGATTTGATTATGCAGAAAAAAAACACTTTTTGAGAACTGTGCAGTCTGGATGGAACTGTTGTAAGGGAATGTTTCCTAAGTACATACAATAATAAATATAAGTGTTCATTTACTGCTGGGAAAAAAAAAAAAAGGATAGTCTTAGGCTAGTGAAGACCAGTTTGACCTGTTTGATGGTTAGCAGTGTAGGTGAGTGCGTCCTTACCATAGTGGATTCAGAGTCTTTAGAGTTTGTAATCTGGTTTGGTTTTTTTTCTTTCTTTCCCAATAGCTATGACTCTATCAAAGGATGATTTTTTTTTTTAAAGCATATTTTGAAGGGTGAGGGAATTTCTACAATTTCTTTTTGGAACAGGAGAGAAGATAGAGAAATAGCAGCAGCCACAGCAGACAGGGCTATTGGCTGTTGGTGTGCTCCAGTTAATCTGCCTGGAAAGAGAAGTGCATAAGAAATGCCCTGCTGCACCTGAGCAATGGGACATTTAGCCCAGCAGTGTGACCCCAGCAGCAGCAAGAAGAGAGGCCACTGAGTGACTTCATGGGAGACCTTGGCTTTCCCTAGGCATCCACCTGCCCCTCTTCCAGTAACCCAGCATGTGCAGCTGCCTGACTCAGGGGCACCAGCAGGCACAGGACTCTGAGCATCACCTTTTGGTGCACGTTGCTGGTAGCAGTTAATTATCAAAAGATTGCTACAAATTGTTGTATGTTCAGGTGATGGAGCTTTTGGACAAAGATGGTCCAGCTTGTTCTGAATGGCAGCTGCATCAGCATTACAGAGGATGCTGTTGCTTCTCAAACTCTTTGAAGCCTACAGTGTGCTAAAGGAGGAGAAATGCTGCGTGTTCCAAAGCAAACTGCAAATTCGCAGTGCACTATTCTTTCACCTGCCACCACACCGATAGACCCATCTGTTTTCAAATAAAGGCAGTTGTGCACAAGCCTCACTGGAGCCTAACCACCTTGCCTGTATTGAAAATACACAGAAAAGCACAATAAATGGTTGTTTTCAAAAGAGGCAGAGAAACCTCTTAGCCAGGTTATAGTTTTGTCCTATGAATGTATCTTCACACCAATGTTATGAACACAGCCACACCACAGACTGCAAAGACTACCTGTACCCAAAACCTACTTCTCTTCAGCTTCACAGCTTTGCAATCTACTTTTGAAACAAGGATGAAGATCCTGAAGGTGTTGCAACGTAATGCACCGACTACATCTTGAAGAACTGGAAAAGGTGCTGTTGGGGTTTGTCAGATTTTAGACCCGCTGAGAGATGACAATTGTGCAAAAGAAGTGTTCCAGAGACTTCTGGAGGTTTGGCATCAGATTAATTAACCACTGTTCTTCTTAACCTTGTTTCTTGCGTGTCACCATCAGGAATTTTAAAAAGAAAAACTTGCAGCTGAACTTCCACCCTGGCAGCCTGGTGTTTGTCCACCATTCCACACAGTTGGTGAAATGCCCCCTACCCATCACTAGTTCATTCAATGCCTCTCTCTGATGGCATGATGATCTATAGGTCCAGTGTGTTTTGCAAAGATGACATCACGGGATTGTGCCGGTAACCCACCGGGAGCTGTGCTGCTGCCACCTCAAGCCCCAGGAAGAAATCAATTGGAAAACTGGCACGTTGACCTTGGCTCGTGGGGACACCACAGGATTGCATTCCCAGCTTCAGAGCATCTCAAGAAGTCAATGTAGGTGCAGCAGTGGAGTGAAGCCTCATTGCCCACAGCCTTGTGGCTCCTCCTTACTCCTAAGCTGCCAGCAAAGTGCTCCTCCTGCTTGGGGTATTCCCCAGACACGCACCCTCTGCCGATGCCTTGGTGTGACCCTGACCTGCAGACTTCTCTCCATCATAGGTAGAGGGCGCCATAAAATATCCCTGAACACCAACTTTTAGCTTTCTAATTTCTATCAAGTTTAGATAAAATTAAGAGATTCCATAGTTACTGGGGTGGGGTGGAAGGGCAGGACAGACACCGAACTGCAGAAGCCTTCCCTTGTTAAGGGAATCACACGTGCTTGTCATCACTGCTATTACCTCCTTTAACTTGTCCTGAACACTTTGTTTAGTATGTAGTTAACCTCGAAATCAGAGGCACTTAATGAAGAAAAGGTAGCATGCTGCCTGAGCTGATCTTCCCTCGGGCAACTCCACTAGCCAGACTGTCAGAAGGAGTATCATCTTTTTGACACACTTTTTAATAAAAAAAAATAATTGAAACTTACCCACAATGCACACATCCATTCTTTCTGCTGGTGTAGGGGCACACAGGCATGCTACTGCTCATGAAGTATCAAGTTCTTCATGGAAAGAGGGGTGAGGTGCTGGAACAGGCACCCCAGAGAGGTGGTAGATGTGCCAACCCTGGATAGTGTTCAAGGCCAAGTTGGACAGGGCCCTGGGCAACCTTGTCTAGATGCAGGCCTGGAGGTTGGTGGCCCTGTCTGTGGCAGGGAGGTTGGAACTCAATGATCTTTGGGGTCCCTTCCAACCCAGACCTTTCTGAGATTATGGAATTATTTCTCTTTTTCTTTTAGGTGTAGCAGTAGCATGTACATTTATCTTTATGTCTCACAGAATGTTTTTGTCTACATTTGTGCACAACCCAAAACTTCCTTAACTTTCTAAGTTATCACCTTTACTGCAAATTTATCTGTCTGTACTTAGCAGTCAGGTTTTTTATCTCCCTGCAGTACCTGCTCTGTAGCATTGATGCCCCTATGTAGCATGAAGGACATCTGCTGCGTGCTAGTCTCCGGTTCAGCCAGCATACAACATACCCACACTTACCTAGAGACTGCACTTGCCATACAAGCACCGACACCTTTTACTGCCTGGGTCACTGTATTTGGCCATCAGGGGACCCAGGGGAAGCTGGCAGTGAAAACGGTGAAGGAGTAAGGTTACTGAGAGTGCAGGAAGCCTGTCGGAAATTTTCAGGTACTGCAAGCACTGAGAACTGCGATCTTTTTGTTGTTTATGCTAACAGGAACGATGGCATTTCTCAGCCTTTTCACAGAGACTCAGGATCAGAGGCTACAGCGAGGAGAGGATGATGCTAAGGCAGGCAGGGACCAGGAGGTGTCTGATATTGGTGGCTGCCCTAGGAAGGGTCTGGGGAAAAGAACTTCCTACATAACTACGCCTTCAACTGACAAATTGATTTGTTCTCAGCAAGTGAGGAAAAGTCATTTAAATAAACATCTAAGCAGATGGTAGATAAACAAGTGATTGCAAGCCCTTTTCTGCAGGTTTCAGGTCTCTGGCAATGGGAACTGTATGGCGTACAAACTAAAGGGAAGCAAACCCCCCAGTAGTTCTGCCTTTGATTTCACTGTGGGATCCACAGTTGCCTTGTGTTATTACACTGCCAAACTACAGCAATTTAGTAGTACCTTAGGTTTTTTTACACCCTACTGCAGAATTTAATCTACCTAGAGAACTATGGCTACCGGCATTCCTACTTCTCTTTATTCCAATACATGGTCTTAATGTCCTTACAAAATGTAATCACTGCAGAAGTGAACAGGCAGTTGCTTCACACAATAAAACAAGGGACTTCTTCACAACCAACAGATGTACTTGCAGCCTTCCAGTACTTAAAGGGAGCATACAGACAGGAGGTAAATTGGATTTTTACAAGGGTAGACAGTGGTAGGACAAGGGGGAATGAATCTAAGCTAGAGGGGAAAAGATTAAGGTTAGATATCAGAGCAAAGATCTTTATGGAGACAATGGTGAGGTGCTGGAACAGGCTGCCTAGAGAGGTGGTGGATGCCCCAACGCTGGAGGAGTACAAGCCCTAATGTAATAAAACACAGAATGTGGCAGGAATTCTAGACTCAGCCTCAGTCACACTGTGGGACAGTCATTTTCACAAATGTGGGTAACAAGGGTGTTTCTCCTCTCACCTTACAGATGCAGTTACCTTAGGACTGTATTAATAAGGTTTCTAGGCTTCTACCTGAAGAAAAACCCAGCTTCTGACAACCACGATTAGGGATCAACTAGAACACATTTATTTAGAGGCCTGTGTGCATATGCAAACATTGACGCTACCACCTTTTCCCCTCCTGAACAGCAAAACACCCAATGTTCAAGTCCCTACTCAGGTGTATCTCAGGCTGTTATAGAACCCCTTTCTATACATAATGCAATGCATTATGGACAAAAAGTAAAATTAATCAACCTGTCCTCTGTAGTCCAGGTATCACTAGAGGGAGGGAAATCAATAAACCCAACTTCGGCTTACTTCTCAGTTTGATTTTAAAAATCAAATCTCAACCTTTTTTCATGCTAGTCATGCTTTGGGTTCAGCTATATAAATTAATCCCTTTTTACTTAAGGTGATAAAAATCAGAAAGCACAAAGACTTTAGCCTGTGAGTGAAGTTTTTTGGCAAAGACTAACTCCGCAGGGCAGGTGGATAGAAGTTTTAAAAAAAGCAGAGGCTGTTCTCTTTTATGAAGTATCATGACTATTTGCATTTCAAAATGAAAATTCCATCATGGATAACCTGATAAACACTTTATTTTTTTGTAAAAAACCCACCAAAAACCAAACAAAAAACTCATAACAAGGTAATGCAGTATTACAAATGTATTTAGCTTCTTTGAAGTATTTTTTCATCATTGAAAATTTCACACATATAAACCAACTTCGATGCATTAAAACCAAGTAATGGAAGTTTTGTTTTGTTTTTTTGTACATAAGCACTGTGCTTTTTTTCTAATCCTCTCACAAAAAAAAATCTTCAGTTATAAAGTTGATAAAAATAAGTGATGCACCACCACATTTTTTTATTAATATGTGAAATTCATCACTTTGGGAAATAAGGGTTTTTTTTAATTTTAAATTGCATCTTTCATGATACAGACCTAAAAAAGGATAAACAATCATACACAAGGCATAAACATTACAGAGTAATTCAGACGTTTTATAAAGAGATCTGGAAAAGTACCTAAAATAGTGATTTTTTTTTTTAGTATAAAATTTCAGTAATAAAATATTGCTCATAATAAATAAGAAAACATGAGTTTCTATTAATACCGTTCTCCCCTTAAAGCTCTCTTGGGTGTAACATGACCAGACCTGATCAAAAGTCGAATTTTTCTTTTTCCTCTGTATGAAGAAGGCAGGTTACAGGCTTCAGGTCATTCTTTGTTAGAAAACTTTATTAACAAAACACAGAATTCATTTCAAGGTTCATGTGTAGTTATGGGAAAAAAAACCAAACAAACCCCAAAACAAACAAAAAAAAAACCCAACATCCCTCCCTAAGTGTGAATAAATTTTATTACCATAGGTTTTAACACCTGAAATGTTTGCCTGTTTCGTTAAAATGAAAACTCCTCGTGGATTATGAATACAAAGAGAAAGCTGCCCAAGGCTCCTCAGAAGTTTCTAAAAACCTGTGCAGCTGTACTGAATGGTTATCAAAGCTGTCAGGGCAAATCAGCTCTACAAGGGGACAGAAACTGCATCCCCTTTATATGGGGACGTTAGATTTCATCCCCGATCGTCCCATCTGTAGACATGGCAGTTTGGAGTAGTTCTTCAGCAGCTGCTCAATAGCAATGTGACGGACATTGAGCTCCGAGGCCAAAGAGTCCTTTTCTTGGACTTGCAGCGTCAGCTCTTCAAATACATCTGCAAGAACATTACAGGGTTTATGTGCCTGGGCCCTGCACATGCGAAGCAGCAGTGCTGAACATCACAATGAGAGGGGCACAGACATCTCAGTGGGCTCACGCACAAGAACACCCCTTTTCCCACTTCCACCCCAGCTTGGAGTATGCACTACGAACTCAACAGGATCAGCAGCTTAGTTTTAGGTGGCCTGAAGAAAGGGGGATCCGCTGATTGACCGATTCCCATCACAAGTTTAAAAGAAAATACTATATTCAAGCACTGGTTTGTGATGCCCAAGGAGGTTACATAACAAAAGCACCTTATTTTATGGGGAAACACATCAGAGAAATTTCAGTTCCAAACTTAGGTGATAGTAAAGCCATTGTATTTTCTTTTTTTATGAACCACTATATTGCAAAGCAAAACAAACCCAAACAAAAAGAAAGTACGAAAAATTCTCACCCTGTATTTGCTTGAGCAGTTTTTCATTAAGTTGCTTTAATTCTCCAGGAGTCATCATAGTCACTGTAACAATGAAACCTGTTATTACTACTACTGAAATCACATAAGCATCCCTAAACAGATGCTCATTCTCTCAATTTGTCATGTGAATCCTGAAAGGAAAATCAACCAATGCGTGGCAGTAAGTCAGAGGCAAAATTATTTGTCAGTCATTCGTGCAAAGTTTGAAAATTGTTCTTTTTTTTTGTTAACAGACGAGGATCTACCACATGGAAAAGCCCCCTCTTCAGTGTCAAAAAGCTGGAAACTCAAGCACTTGAAGCAGAAGTGTCCAGAATCAGAACTGCTTGTAAGTACTTTACCTTTCTCTGACTCCAAAGAATCTTTTCCACAGTGTAACCCCTGCAAGTACGTGTGGTTAACTCTGGCCAAAAGGACCTTTCTGAGTTAAGTCCCACTATGTGTGCAAGTCAGCCAGCAATAGCTTCTGGACAGCATTTTCAGCATGCAGCTACTTCTTTCAGCTATGAAGTTTCATGCTTTATGCATGCAAGAATAACATAAAGATTTTCCACTGAGTACTCAGTGACAAGTGATGAAGAAAAGACTTACTTTAATACAAAGACCAGAATATAAAAATAGGGTTTACTCCTCTCTTGTGCTGTACTAGTGAGACCTAAATGAACCTCTGCACTATTCAAGCGCCCCTCTATATCTGAAGTTGTGTGTACAGTGATCATCCTCACAGCAAAAAATAAATTGAACCTTAGAGAAGGGAGTTGTAAAGGCACTGTATGCAACCCTTGACCACAGCAGCAAGTAGGGGAGCACTGGCCCGCTCCTGAGAAACCCCTCAACCCAGCAGTGGTGGGCACTGGTTGGTGCCATGCCTGCAGCTGAGATGCCCCAGGCAGACAATCCTAGCTGCCACAGGAGGATTCAGGGCACCGATGCAGTCTTTAAGACCTTGTAATTTTTAAAGTTTTTAAACCACGCTGGAGCATATAAAACTCTCACTGCATACAAGAAAAAACTATGCAGCCATCAAGCAGCTTATTTCTCATTGCAAGATGTTTCTATATTGTATGTTTAAAGCCTAAGCTCTGAAGAGGATGGGTTTTACCTACCACATGGCTATTCGAGTATCTTAAGCCTTAGCTTCCAAGCTTTCTAACAGTTATGGGATATAAACTTTCTGGTCAGCATTACCAAGCCAGAGAAATTGGCAGTATCTAAGATTACCTTGTCATTACTCAAGACACAAGGCCACTTAGCAGTGTCACAGATCCACCTTTCTCCTTCAACAGCCAGGTAGGGTGGTGCTCCTTCCTACCTCCACCTATCAACACAACAGACAACTCCCTTCTCACATCGCACTATCTTTGTGGTTAATACTTTTTAAGCTCCATGAAAACTCTGATTGGATTTACTACAGTAATGAAAGCTTTACAAAAATTCCAATTAACTCATTCTCCCCCTCCTTTATACCCAGTGGTAGGATGTTACTTCCCATTTCTTCATCACTTTTGTGTCATCAACTGTAGCAGATAGGCAGGTTCACGTATTTTGTGCATGTGAGTGTGTGTATCAGGACAGTATGGCTCTGATACAGAGGAGAAAAAGGAGAAGGAACAGAACACTGAATTTTAATGACAAAAGATTATTCTATCCATGGCAGAAGTAAGTTTTAAAGAAATAGAGACTGAACTATTTACAGTTACATTGAAAACAGTGGATGGTTTAGTTTTGTCTGTCCCCACTCCCTTCATAGCAAACTGCTAAGTTACTGCATTGGAGTTACTGCAATAAGAAGGCACTTATTTCTGCTACATTTTTTTCTAAAATACAAACTTTATATAATCATAGTGTCCAAACAAATACCTTTTAAAGCTAAATACTGCAAAAAGATTAAACAAACATTTAGAATACAAAGCAAAAATGTCTCTAAAGTATGTTATACAGTTGAAACATAGGAAAAAAAATCCATTCTCATGCTCAAAACAGCTTTATATTCCTGTCCTGAAATCAGAGATACATTCCAAGTGACTAACTTCAGTTAGATAACCTCATAAACCAGGTCAAGCTTTCATAATTCCTCTGTTAACTGCTGTCCTGATTTATGTAATCCCAATTTATGACTCCAGAGGACAGGTGGTCAAACAGCACAGCCTATCTGTTTTGATTTATGGCTTTAAGACTACTAATTCACTACAAATGCAATATGAAATATCATATAGCAGCTAAATAAAATTCTTTTATAAAGAACATGAAGTGACTGAACCGTGCAAGGACAGGTTGGTTAAAAAAAAAAAAAAGTGGAGCCTAAAGAAACTGATTCCAACTTTTTACACTGCCTCTTCTTCTCTGATACTCTTAATTCTATTATTCCCTTTATTACCTAATTTTCCACTGAGTATTTTACCAGATTTTGGTTTGCTTTTTTCCCCTAAGGTCTAAGTTCAGAAATACTTTCCAATCACTTTCCTCATCTACAGATGTAAGAGTGGATATATACTGGATTAGGAACACAAGGAAAGTCTATGAAGAACATTTATTTTTATGTTCTAGCACAAATCAGCTCTGCTACCTTACCTCTAATTACCCCTATTGCTTAGAGCAGCTCTGTGTAAAACGCAACTGAAGTTCAAGAAGATACTTGTTTTCAGGAGCTCTGTATTCTCCACAGGCAGGACCGTCATATTAAAGTGTGACTGCAATCAACTTTGAGTAGATTAGGTGTGTCCTATGTCAGCTTGGGGTGTGACCAACAGGAAACCTACCAAACCTTCTACACTATTTGCTTAACCATGTAGCCTTTTTCTTCCCAGGTTACAAGGTAACTAAAAACTTCTAAAAGCTACATTTCAGGCTGTGAGTTAACACTGTGTGGGGACATTACATGGTCAAGTAACATTTCAAGAATGGCTTTGTTTGCTAGGTTGCACATGAATGTATATATACTTACGTTCTTCCCTGCTGTACTTAGGATGTCTTCTACGAACACTTGTAAGTGAATCACCTTCGGCTTTTTCAGCCTTCTGGGCTTGGCTGTGATTGGACCACAAAACACTGCTGCAACAGAAGGTAGCACCTGTTTCTTCTAACACACCAAGTCTGAAATCCGTGGATTCTCTTTGTTTCAGAAGAGTTTGTGAGCAGCTCGAGATGCCCCCAGAATTCCCATCTATCCATTTTGCAGAGTATCTAGGCACTGGGGAGTCAAACTGCGGGAGTAATTTTCTATCAGTCTGATGCCTTAAGTTAAAGAGCTGGTGTTGGGATGTTTTTGAGCTTTCGGGATCAGAGTCCAAATCCTTGTTTTGTGCATACTGTATGATCCAATTAATTTTTTTGCTCAAGATATTTTTTACTTCTGCATATGGACTTTTAGAAAGCTTTGACCGTGGACAGTCCTGACTTGCTATTAGGTGGAACTTTTCAAAGCAGTCTCTGTGCCCCCTCAAAGATCTTGTATGTAGAAGATCTGACTTTGGTACTCCTGTAAAGACAGAATAGAAAGAAAAGTTTACTTACTTTGATAAACTGGTTAAAGTGATTAAAAAATAATTACTATATACTAAACTAATTTTTCAAAATCTTTACTCGTAAGCAACTAACAAAAAACCTACAAAACTAAAAATAAAAGCCTTAACCGATGCTTTCCTATCAAGTCTACTTAAGTAAAACGGGATACATGATACTTTAACTTTTTTTTTTAAATTCCTATCAGTCTTGAGTCCCTAGCACACAGTGTTTTACACACAAGAATCTCTAGTGTGGGATGTATACATTACTTGCACTCATCTCTTGGCACAGATGAAATAAACTGCTAACTCCGTACCTACTGCACACACCTATACACACACAAGTGTATCAGTGGTAGAAATAAAGCAATTCCAACTCTGGACCAGAAGGTTTTGCAGAAAAACACCAAAGAGGATTTTAAGAATAGTCGTTCATGCTTCCCCAATCTATGGGTAACCTTTGAGCTATCTGCTCCACAAGAACTGCAGCGTATGGGCTTGTGTCTGCCAAGAGGTCAAACATAATTCAGACATCTGCCTTGTTATATTATTTTGCACTGGTACAAGCCTGCAGCCTAGCCAGAGAAGCAAGTTCCAATGCTGTCAACACTTGCCAACATTAAAAACTGTCCTGACAATTTCATGTAAGATGGATGCTTGCTCTCCTCTTTGCCTGTCTTCCTTCAGATAGCTACAGCAGGTAAGTTACTCAAACCTCAAAGTAATTGATAGTGATTGACACATTAAAAGAGAACACAATCTGTGAAGATCTGCAGTTGGTGAGTGAACACAGATGGTATGAGACATGACTATTTCAAAAAGTTAATAGTACTCCAGTACAAAATCACTTTCTGCAACTTCAGTGGGTATTTATTTCTCTTCAGACTCACCTACGCAGTAGATTCAGTATCCAAGTCCAGAATATTGAACAGTTCTACATTTGTTTCAACATCCAATACAGGACTTGGGAGGTTCCCAACATAATGGAAGACAATTCCATCACACAAGTTCCTCAACACAAATACCAAATAATATACCCATGAACCACTAGTTGAAGGTGCTCAATGCTTACTAGAGCCAAAATATTTAAACCAACATGTGTTAGCAAAATTTGATCTTTGGAACTAGGCAATGTGAACAAAGCTGCAGCCAATTTACCTTTCAGCACAGAAGGAAGTATTATAGAAGAGATTAAAAGAAAGAAAAACATTAACTGCAACAAAATTTGATCTTAAAGACTTTAAGAAGCAATTTGCAGTAAGCTACAAGTCACAACTGAGAATTGTTGTATCTGATTTACCCTCTTAAATTCTTATGGTAAACTCTAAGACCCCCATCCCAAATGGTTAACGAATGATAAACTGGTTAAAGTGATTCAATTAAATTGAAATCACAAACTACTCTCAATACTAAGCTATAAATGTAAAATTCTTAGCATTAAACTAGGGATAGCAAATCCAAGCACTTCATTTTGATCATCTGACTTGCTGAGTAGCCATTATAATTTTCTGATTTTTTACTCTCTGGGCAGCATTGAAATTCAAGAGCAGTATTGTTCTGGTCAAGTTTGTAAGAGTGAACACAAAATTTATGGGGCAAAATGACAAAAAAGAAAGTGGAAAATTAAAGAGGACAGCAGTGGAATTTGGTTTTATTACTAGCAGCAGTGGAGAATGGCAAAGGCCATGAAAACACATACTCCTGTATGTGAACTAAGCATTAAAACAAATAAAAAACACATCCTAACCAAAGACATCTCTTCAGAAAGAGGTTCCTGAGCAAAGTACAAAGGTAGGTGATGCCTTCCTGGGGACAGTGTCATGATTCTCTATACCTCCAAGTATCTTTCTACCTCTTTCAGCAAATGAACTAAATTTTCTTCATTTTACATCATATACTGCTAGGTTATTTTTCCCCCCTCTATCTCTACAGAGACAAAAAAAAAAACCCAAATCCAACAAGCAACAAAAATTTTTCAGTGAAAACAAGGAAAGACAAGTAGCTTGTCTTCACGACTGATCTGTACAGTTTAAACATAGTAAGTTTGCATAACTGTTTGAAGCCATATATGCACAACACTGAAACCCCTACAAAACCTGATGGATTTGTTCAGTGTTATTTGTTTTACCCAAGCTGTTCAAGAATCAGTGTAGCATGCTACAGTGCTTTCTTTTTAATCACAGAAAACATCACCAAATCAGCTGAAAACTCAGTTTTATACAATTTTCTACACAATAACACTCAGGAACCCACCTAACAGTTTGTCCACAACACAAATGAATGAAGCAAATACCTTCTGATCATGGGACAGAGTAATCCTGTCTAAAGCAAATATTTAAAGATCTGGTGAAGAAGAGGAAGAAGAACTGCAGAAAGCACAATTCAAAATCCAGGCCAAGTACAATTTTGTACATACTTTCTAGCTCATGGTTGCTAGCAGGTACCAGTGTCTGTTTTGCTCTCAGGATAACACCCTTCTCCTCATTCAAAGATCAAACCTACTTACCATGGTTTTACTTCTCCTTATCCCCTGCATCATTTCTTTCCTCAAAACTAGGGGAAACTTTGTACTCTGCGCCATTCCTATTAAAAACTAAAAACTGAATTTTCCAAGTTTAATGGAATATTCCCAGAGCTGGTTCTAGAGGCACAGCCTTTTGCAGTCAGGTGCTCTGGCACATGTGAAGAAGCAGGTCAGGTAATTTTCTCACATACACGATCACATCTGTGGCAACCACAAAAGAAACACCCGCACGGAAAATGATAGAATACTACAGTCTTGTTAAAAAAAAAAAAAGGGTCTGTTTCATTATTTCTGTGAATAACATGTAGTTTGTCCAACAAGAGAAGGGTGTGAGAACACACAAAATAAACACTATGATTTCAGGTAGAAAAAAAGAGGAACAAGTGAAGTATGACTACAAAGCCCCATCTGATTTTTATATCAAAGCCAAAACCTCAAGGTTACTCAAGTTTTTCCAAATTTATCTTTCAAAAGGGTTCTGAACATTGCTACCTTCCCCTCTCCAGAGGCATGCCGCTCAAAGACATCCACTTTATCTGGTATTACTGAGGTCTGATGTGCCAAATATTAGCAATTATTACAGAAGGAAAATCGTTACTTCAAAAGACAAAGTTTTGCTATTTGTATGCCATGTATTAGCCACAACATCACCATTTCTGAACACAGAGGAAGTCATTACAAAACACTTGCAGTACACAAGAATACCCACCAAGACGAGAATTTACAGCCTTCTCAACCTCTTACTCAACTGGGAAGAGAAAAAAAGTCTATCTAAATACTTTTCACTACAGTAAGGAAAAGAAAACATACAAGACCAAACCAGTTCTGTACAGATTTGCTAACAGAATTGCTTCAGCTTTCACATAACTGATTTGAACCTCTACTGAAACAGACCCATGCAAAACCAAAACTAAACCCCAAACCACCCCATAATCTTTCTTTTGTACTAAGGTGACAATTGGTCCTTCCCTGTACAATGGATATGAATAACATCAGCCACTAACCTTCTAGAACCACATACCAAGGCCTGAGCATTCACATACCATCACCTCTGCCAGCACAAGGTAGTAATGACTAGTACCTACCACAAGTATCAGTTCATTTTTTTCACACAAATCATTCCTTTGGTAAACTGGCATGTATCAAACATTATATAAAGATGATTTAGTTTTAAAAGACACATTAGGTTATCAAAGTTACATTACTCCCTGCAATACACAGAAGCCTTACCTTGCTTTATTCATCTCTGTGTATAGTGTTAACAAAGAGCTATTGGCAGTTCTAGGGATTTTCGCAAGGTTTCAGTTCTGTCTGAAAGTTCCTGTTTGCTAAGGTGCATCTCAACCTTTTCACTTTCTGGCTGGTTCTTCAAGTCAGACCTTTTTCCACATTTGTAGGTGTGTACACATTTGTCTCTTGTCTTACTTTCCAACTATGTCCAAATACATCCTACCCTTCATATTTTTTTCCCTAAGAAGGGAAAAATTCAAAATGCAAGAAAAAAAAAATTAAAAAAAGAGCCCAGAACCATCCAGAGCAGTAAAGTTTCATCTGAAGGAAAAAAAAAAAATCACTACCAAAATTCAGTAACATCTAGAAGACTCTATGTAATTTAAGATAGCAGATGCTATTAGGAAATGCTTACACCAGAGATCATTCTTCAAGTAGGATTCACAGGATGTCGTCAGACCTCAAGACAGATCATAAAAGAATGTGTTTACCATCCATTATTTGCTTCTGATTCTGGTAGCTCCTATGTCCTAGATGAAATATGAATGGTATCACTTTACTCAGCAATATCTTTGCATGTTGAGCACTTCCAAAGAACAGGACTCCTTATTTAAGAGCCCAGTATTTAGGAAAAATAAAATCTGTAAATTTGTAAGCTATGAAAAGTAGAACTCTTCCTCTATACTGGCACAGCCCTCAATATCAGTAGTCCTAATCCACTCCTGCAAAATAATTTTGTAAAAGAACTACTAGCAATAGCAATCGGGCAATTTATAAAGTAGCACACATTTTTTGTGGCTTCCAGTTACTTATCAGTGCAAAGCAGCAGATATCAGGGAAGAATATTTACTATATAAACAGATGTGTAATCACATTTCAATAAATCTATCACATTTTAAAACATTTGTGCTTGAAAAATAAATCAGTTTCCATCACATTAGGGGAAGGGAAGAAGTCTACAGAGACTTTATTTCTGGCTTTGCAACCTATTCTTCAAGTATAATGTATAATTCCAAATCTTTGTTATAAAGAATTAAGTTGAAATACTTGCTCACAATTATAAGTTGGCTAAAGTAATTGTCTTATTTGGAGATTATAGTACTAATGAACAAGTTCAATTCAAAAGGAATGCTCTCCAATATCAAGACTTTTTCACATCCCTTCACTATCAAATGTTTTCATTAAAAAAATCCAAACGTCAGAAATCCTTAGCCTGCTTATCTTCCACAGTGGGAATTTTTTTTTTGTCTGTTTGTTATTCATTAGAACCAACAAAACCACCCTCTTTTTTGGTCTTTCAGCTCCATCAGTTGAAAATAATGTTAAAAAAAGCCTGCACTCCCTTCTTAGCAATGTATAATGCCATGGTGGAAACAAATTGGTTTTGTAATGGTGAATAACCATAGCAAAAAAAGAAACAAAAACCAGAACCAGAATTTAAGATGAGTGAACAAAATCAACAAGAATACTTCCAGACACAGAAACAATCCAACTTTGAGTTTGTACTAAGGCACTTGTTAAAGTTCCTTTAACAAATTTACAAATACAGATATGATCTGTAAATCATATATGTTAATTTGTAAATCATATCTGACCATAGAGAGATGCCTTCTCTGTAAAAATGCAGGTGTCTCCAATAGACAGCTCCCACAAACATGTCAAGTACACGTAGCTATTAAGGACATTCAAACGGAATAATGCACTTCATAACGCATACTTGTACACGAGTTAAATGATCTAAGTTTGAACACCTAGAAAAGGTGCACCTCCAGTTTTAGCTAGTTGTGGAGACTGCCTTTACAGATAGTGAAGAAACGCTCCCAGGCACAATTCACCTCATCCTAAAGAGTCAGCTCTAGAAAGATTTGTGACAGACACTCATGTGTTTTTTTCTTTTCCTTTAATCCTACAGGTAAGGACCCTTGTGGAAAGCACCAGTCTGGCTGCATAGCCACATCCAGAGCCCTAGTTTTCACTACATTCTAGCAGCTGTTTCCTTCATCCATCCTCCTAGCATGTACACTGCAGCTCCTGAAACAGTTCCTCAACAACTCCTAGTGTCCACTCAGAGCACAGATCTGACAAGCTCAAGTTCAGTTTACCTACTGCACTCGGCGCCAATACCTGCAGCAGACAGGTAAATGCTACACAATACATTAAATGTTCACATATTTTAAGCCACTGCTGCATATCAGTCAGCTCATTAAGAGAGCTGAAAAGGGGTGTGTGTGCGTGTGTCTTACAATAAAAAAACAATCAGATCCCAAGACCTGCTCAAAACACATTAAATAAAACCAATTCATGATGACCCGTTACAGCAAGTCATCTACATACCTAAGAGAGAAGGAGTGGGGAAAACCAATATTCTTCAGTTGTATAATTCTCCCAACATTGAAAAATGGGATCATTAGAGATATATATATCTTCAATATCCACACATCTGCCTGACGAGACTAAATAGCCAATTGCTATTTTTAAGTATATGCAAGCAATTTCATTTGAGTTAAAGCTTATGATTTATTAGATTGGCTAGAAGGAAAATGACAGTGCCATTCGTTAACTTCCAGAACGGACACATGGTGGCAATGACCAGATATTATCTTGTTCATAAATTTCTCTCCTCACTTTCACATGATCAAGCCAGTGCATTCTATACATGATGTCTGCAGATAAATCTGCCTCACTGCATTTCTATTAGCTCACTTTTATTTCAGCATTCAGCAGACATTCCGTGTTAGAGATCCAACTGACCCTTTAAACACACTTTCAAAATTTGTGGTCCCCATAAACTACCTCACTATCTACGAGGAGAGTTTAGTACTGTACCAGACAAGCCAAAGCATTCTGATGAAAACTTCAATACAAGGACTATGACACTAAAGGCATACCACACTCCTTAAGAAAAAAAATCAGTTAAGCAGACCTAAAAGAGACTGGAAGCCATGAGACAGTATTTCCGTATCCTGGATGACGCCAGGTAAGTAACAGAGCTGCTCAGTTTACTAGTCTGCAAACAAAGAGCCTCCCAAATTCACATATATAAATGTACTCTTTAGAACTAGCCACACAGCTCCACTATCACCCAGAAGCACTCATACAGCACTTCAGGTTAAAAGCAACATACCCAACCATAGTTGTCTCAAATTCACGGTTAAGTGCGTTACTGGAAACCGCTGTTAGTTCTGAGTCCAGGCAAGTTTGCAGAAATGAGTCACAGCCCAGGACTGCAAACGCTACCTTCAAACAAGTTCTCATCTGTCTAGCCTAAAGGGCAATGATTATTTTTTTTTTAGCTATTGTTGCCAGAATAATACATTACACTGGTTATTATTTCATTAATATTGAATAAAAACGATGCATATTTTGGAACAGATTGAAATTAAAACAGCTGTTTCCAGTGTTTTCAGCTACACCTTATGTCCCATTTTATTTCAGCGACTTTTTGGTAGGGTGCAAGGAAGAAAATAAGTGGAATTTGACCGCCTTCAGCTTTCAACAACTTTTTTCTCCAGAATGCCACAAAGAACACAGAACTAGGATATTGCAGAAGATTTTATAGTGCTTCTAAGGAAAAAAAAAAAAAAAAAAAGCTATGCAGTAACACAGCTTTGTTCATAGCATCTTCATCTCAATCTGGAGTCTGGAATACCCCAACCTGATGCTGAAATTACCTCAAAAGCTGTAATTCTCTCAGCACTTCAAAGGGCATGTAACTGTTTTAAATCAGGGGGCTAGATGCCCAGTCCTTACACTATCTCTTCTTTTATACTGCAAAACCTGGAATACCAACTGTAACTTGCTATTCAGCTCTTGTTCAAATGAACTGAAATGGAAGTCATCCAGTTTGCTTATAAGCTAGCATTTTCCAAGATGTCATTGCAATTGGCAGTGCCAGACAAGCAAGAGAATAAATAAAAGTCAGTTGAAACAATAAGATTCCCCCCTTCTATTATGGTTTTGGCTCTCTTAAAAGTCCTCAAATTTCAGAAAACCAACAGAATTTTTAAGTAATCCTGCATTAAGACATCCCAGTCTAAAACCAGGTTAAGGAAGATAAATTATCTGTGACAAATAATAGAAAACTAAGCCATAATTATTACATACTTTCAACTTTCAAAACCCTCAGAGACAAGTCCAATATGTGTTTAAACACATTCAAGTGAAGCTTGAACCCCTGAAGCTGGGGTTTCCACAAGCACTGTCAGATCACACAGTGTGCATTAAGCAAGGACACATCTGCATCGTCCAACACGTTCCCACACAAAGGAACGTAAACAACTCCAGGCAGCACAACCGCTCAGGGCTCCAGCCTGCTCCGGGCAACACGGGCGAGACCGGTACAGCCTCCTCGTAGGGCAATTAACACAGGGTCGGGTACCTCTGTACGGCACCTTCTTGTGAGCAAACGCTACAACTGGAGTTTCAAAGCTGTTTGTAGGGATACCTTACACAGCCTGAGGGCTTTGTTTATATATTCCACCCATCCTCCAGTTTTAACCGCAGATCTGTTATTAGAATTATGCATTTACTACCAGAATTCAGTTAATCGTTTTCCCATATTATAATGAAACTGAAAAGAAGAAATTTGTCTCTTCACATACAACACGTGATTTCCTAGCTTATGCAATCTAATTGCATGTAAGTTTAAAATATTTCCTGTTTCAATCCATAGATTAGCGTGCCACTTACTCAGAAGAACAAAACACTACACAACAGTCTCTGATGTTCGCGTTGTCTGCGCAAACAAAAGCCAACATCAAACTCTAGCAGAGCGACACCTCCCGGATGTTCTAAACCCCACTTAGAACTTTAAGCTGATTTCCCAGTTTTAGTTTCTTAGACATGAAATACTGAACTAACATCACGTATTTTGCACATTTTAAAGTTTAAAAATCATGTTAACACTCCGATGCTCAAAGTCACCCAATAACAATCCTTCAGACACAAAAGCAAGTTTTGCAAGAAAGCATATCTGTAGCTTGATCCACACAGCTTCCCTGAGCACAAATCCTCAAACTAAGGGGCCTGAAAGCATTTGTGCCAGAAGGACAAAAATGCTGCCCTTTCAAGACACCTTTAGACTGAAGATTAGCACTACTACTTTCCCTGTTCCTCAGGAAAAGTTGAGGACATGTTAGAGGAGAAAGTTTAAGCCTGCATCTTGACTTTGTATCTATACGCCCATCTTCCTTTTTCTCTTTAATTTGCCAATAGGTCAGTCAGCTTCAGAAAAACAGACCCTGTAATCCACATACATCACTTCCGAGTAAATTCTCTAAAAGACACAACATCTGAACTCGAAACTGTGGTTTCTGTGAACTAACTGAACTTAGCAGGAAGCATAATCACACTAGGCTAAGCTATAACTTTATTTCATTAAAAGACTAAAAATCTAGTATTACTAAAAATATGATAGACATGATATCTAATTAAAAATATGAACGTTTTACATCATAATGAACTTATCATTCAGAAACTGAGCAATTATTTAAGGCAGACCACAGATTAAGCTTTCTGTACACCAACCTTCTTTATAAAGCACTGTAAGAATGATTCCCCCCCCCAGAATTATCTATCATTACCAAGCTATTATCCAAACACACCAAAAGTTACAAAAAACCCACCCAAATCACCCCAATGTCAGGAAGGTAAAGACCGAGACACACCACAGCACTGATGCAGGAAGACTGCTGAGCCATTACAGATGGAGGCACTCTCCCATTTGCTCATTTCTAATTACTCATCTTACTTAACCAAGACTATCATCATTACCATCTATACGCACGCACACTTGTACAGCTGTTTAACTCGCATGTCAGAAGACACAAAGATTCACCAATACTTAGGTGTAATCAAGCACAGCTAAGTAAATTATGTTTCTATAGCATTTTGTTTATGTACCTTTGTGAAAGTACTTCAGATAGACTTAGGATGGTTCAGGCTGGGGCTAGACCAGTTTCAAGTGCCTGGACTTAACCCTAAACATCTTTAAGCAGTCAGATGGTGGCAGGAAGAGAAGCAGAACTGTTCTCTTCGGTTTTGTTGAAGCACTACAACATGCTACTCTCTTTACAGGGAAACTGGTAAGCCTACTTCCAGAATTTCTTATGCTGAAGTTAACAGGGTGCTGCAAACAGTGGGTGTACTCCAGTATCCTGCAAGATGCTGAGAGCTGTGACTAAGTCTGCCTGTTCCTGAGCAGCAGCTATTTCCTACTTCACTGAGGGAGAAGTTATGTGTGCACAGCAACACTACAGCGAGCAAGCCTTAAGCACTGCCCTAGCTGTTGTACCAATACGGCCCATTTCACTTCCTCAATTGCTTAAAAATACAGTGGTGAACAAAACAAAACTGGTGTACTTGGTTTAACTGCATGGATTTAAAAATATGATTTTAAATTAAAAGAGTAATTATTGGTAAGAATGACAATTATTTTTATGTCTGGGATGGCATGTTTATAGGTTTAATATAACTTTGAGTCGATGCTGTTCAACAGGTAAGCTATGTTATAATGCATGTCTTCTTTTAACATCAACTGCTTATATAAGTAGTCATCTTAAAATTAACTGAAAATTGAGAAGATTATGCAAAGTAGTCTGCTTCCCAGATTGTCTTTACTATTATCAAGTCTACTTAAGAGTTCCAAAGGAAAAAAAAACCCACTGTTCCAGCTAAAACACACATTCATTTTGTAAAGCAGTATCTGTAATGAGTGACTTCTCAAACAGAGCACAGAAAGCAACCAGCAATTTTAATGCCTTATGGTTTATCTGTTTCAATATCAACTTGATTGTCAGTGTAATCCAAGTACTCAATTCTCATTATGGCAATATGCTTTTTTTTCTGATTTTAAAGCCTAGAAAGAGAAACATCTTCATTACATACTGAGAAACATAAACCTATCATTTTAAAGCAAACTGACAGGTTGTCTTAGGTTAAATGGTTGCTCAGAGTTTTGTGGACTCAGACACTACTGAGTCCGTATTTAAAATTGATTCCAATTTGCTAATACTTTTTCAGATTTCTCTCAGGGAAAATTTTATTATGTATACATGCAGTAAAGTCAGATGCATAACAGAAACAGTGCATGGAATAGATATCTCTGTAGCCTCCTAAACTTCAATCAAGTTTTATGCTTTGAGGGTTCAGAATAAGCAACAAGAACACTGGGTACAGCACTTCCATCCACTTTACCCTCAGAAACAAACACTGAATATCTCAAATTGGAAGGGGTTCGTAAGACTCATTGAGTCTAACTCCCTGCTCTTGGCAGGACTACCTAAAACTAAACCACGAGAACAAAAAGCATTGTCTAGATGCTCCTTGAACTCCAACAGGGCACCACTACTTCCCTGGGGAACCCCTTCTTAGAACTTGAATCTTAAGACATTTAGTTTACTCTCACATGTATCAGACACACAACAAATCAAGAAATGGGACTATTCACATCACAGTACTAAGATTGTTATATTCAACTGCATAGTTTAGATTGCTCTAGGTAGTATGGACAAATGAGAGATGGCACCATACAAAAGAATTTACTTTGTTGTCCAAAAAAATAGTAATAAAGTAACAAAGTTTCTACTTTTAAAAAAATTAATATCCTTATTTGACTTAAAAGTGGGGAGTAACTAATCTGCTGCTTACTCATGCCAAACATTTGATTCACACATGAATAAAAGCAACAAGACAGGTAATTTCTTTAGCAAAACAGGTTTGAAATTCTGAAAAGACCATTTTAGAGTCTATGAGATTTCTGTAAGAAATTAAAATCCTACTTTATAATTTGAAAACTTTAAGAAGCTTTTGATAGTGAACCCAGTTTTATCATATTACATGTATTGTCACCTCATGAAACAAAAACCAAGTAATCTTGGTAATCTTCTAGTTATTTCCAGTGAAAATTAAGTAGCTACCTACTTCTAAAAACACTCTACTACACCTAACAATTTTTAAAGTTTTATACATAGACCTCTCTAACTATTGAGCCAAGAAGTGTGATACCAGGAGATGAAGTTAACATCAGGGCATTTCAGAAGCTCTGGAAAGGTGGGTGTATCTTCAATTAAAAAGAGCAGGCACTAGAGCACCTTGGGCACCCACTCTTACTTAAAATAAGTTATTTGGGAACTTAAGAAAGTAGTTTAGCCGGGAAGAAAACTTTCAAGTCATACGCATTGCCAAGCTCAACCTTTCCTGAAAGCTTCCAGATACACTCCGGTCGTGTTCAGCTCCAAGCTAGGCAGCCTGTGACCGAGGTTTGCACAAGATGGTTCAGCTCACACCAGGACGTTACCTTCAATGTTCAGCTCGAAACAAACGTGGCAGAACGACAGCGTTTCCTTCTCGGTCCCCAGCTTGCAGACGCTGCACACGTTGTCATCGTCCAGGTCGATGCTCACGAACTGCTCTTCGTTCATAGTGCCCTGGGTGGGGAGAGACACAGGACAACGGACGGGACCGTTACTCCGACGGCGCCGAGGCGTAACTCCAACCGCCCCGCTCCCGGGGAGGCGGCGGCAGCACCCTCACACGCCGACACTCAGCCGCCGCTCCGGCCCTCGCCGAACCCGGGGCAGGGGAACGAGGGAGGGCACGTCCCGGGGAAGTTCCTTCCTCGGAGCGCGTCCAGGCCGCGTAGCGGGGCCGGCAGCGACAGCGCCCGCCGCCTCTATCCCGCCCCCCACTCCCCTATGCCGGACGCTGCCCCGTCGCGTCCCGCTCCTCCCAGCTCCATCCTCAGCTGGGTTCATCATCGCCCGCTTCTCCTCGCGCCGGTAGCCCGGACCCTCCGCGACTCCCAGAGCCTCGCCAGACCCAGCCGCGCTCACCGCCGTGCTGTCCCGCTCCGCTCCCTGCCGCCAACCCCCGCGCCG
>VXBZ01012347.1:9087-61929 GCA_013399135.1 Heliornis fulica
AAGAGAGCTGCAGAGAGCTGATTCCTGGGGGTCGGGGTTTGATAAAAGCATTTGCATGCATACGTTACTGCTGCGATGCACCACGCGTCAGACTCCGCAGAAATTAAATCTGGACTGAGGAGAGAGTGGAGGTCAAAAGCGACGGCGTGCCGCAGGCTGTGGTTGTGTCACACGCAGCTGAGAAAAAATGGAGCGGCGGGGAGGAATTGTAAACCCGCATCGTGCTGGAGGATCCTGCATCAGCCTGTCTCATTAGCAATGCCATGTTATTTTTGGTTCTTGTAGAGTCTTCCTTTAAAATGCAACGAGGCTAAAATGCAATAAAGAAATCAGCAGTCCTCGTGTTTCATTCTGCATTAATATCGAACACGAAAATAAATATTCAAATATGAGATGTTATTATTTGTGAAGCCCTGTGGGTTATGGTAAAGAAGCAATCCGGCTCGCTTTTCCTTTGGCTACAGGATTTTATTAACACTTTATCAGTTTTGTTTTACATAATAAATAAGCAAAAATGCTTTACATTTTTCAGGAATACATATATAGTTCTGAGCATTAATAAGTTGGTTGTTCTGCGTGCTTGTTTACCTACATTTGCCAAATAGCTTTTATCTGCATCATATTTAAAACAAAACAAAACAAACAAAAAAAAACCAAACCAAAAAGCAAAATCTAATGTTCAGGGGAAAAAAAATGGAATAATAACATTTTCTGGGTGTTGTTCTTGGAGTATGAATGAAATGTTGAAAAACTCCGCAGTGTCCTGTTTGGTGATTTTTAGAGATGCCACCTGGCATTCAGACAGGCTTCCCGTTCCTTTGCACTTTCAGTGACAAATTCTGCACCTGTCATCCACTGTCCTTTGTGTCACTGAACTACTTTAATACCCTTTATCCCATTCCAGGGCTACTGTGACCTGGAGGGAAGTCTCTTCCCTTGTCACCACACTTACCTTGTATTGAGGCCTCACTGGGATCCATGCCTCTGGCTTCACAGTTTGGTAGAGTACTCCCTCTTTCACCCACCCTCTTTCCCCTGCTCCTTCTCCCCACCATTTACTTGCTGAAGCTGAACTAGGAGTTAAAATCGTACAAAGTCACAGCCCAAAAGAGATGTCTCTAGTGGCCCAGACAAATGCAGTAGAGAGAAATAAATACATTATTTTTCATAATGTATTCCAATTCACACTCCCCTTCTGTGACATCGTTTTTTCCAATTATTAAAAAGATTGTCACCGCTAACAGCTGTGCCGCCTTCCACGGTGCAAGTGGGCTGGGAACATCTGTAGTTTAACTGACTAAAAGTCCTGTTTTTCTCACAATACAATCTGCTCCCACTGCAGATGTGAACGTGCAATTGCTGTTTCTGTTTTGGAATGGCACGAAAAATGTCTCAGGCCTTTGCTTTTTTAATCAGAGGCCGTTTCTAAAACCTATGCCGCATTGTCATGCAGGATTGCATAATCCATCAGTTACTGCTTAACGGGGAAGCTCACCTACCTGAATACCACCTACTGTAAAACATCTGTGGGAGGATGCTGGAACACCTACCTCCCCTGCTCGGGTGCTGAATGAAGCCTGGAAGTGTGAATAACAAGGTCGATGCTGGAAAAATGTTTCGTGGTATTTTACCAACAAAATGCCAGTGGCGTTTTTTAACCAAAGCCTAATTTGTACCTTCCTGAAAACCTGTTTTTACAGCAAGTAGTACTTGGGAGAGAAGAAAAATGCACCAGATTGACTTTGCGTGCAGCAGCAGCACCACTAATGAGGAATAGAGGGAAGTGAAATGTGGGATAGTTTTGCACCAGGTTTCTTTTGAATGATGTAAACGACCTTGCTTGCTCCTTTATGGGACATGGCTTTAATTTAACAAAATTAACGTACAGGTCTCAGCATGGCTGTGCCTTGGGTGGAGTTGGGCCCATTCCTTAGCAGCACTGACTGGGAAGGCTGTTAATGCCACCATGAAACCAGTTTGTGTCTCAGCCATCAGGAAAGTCACATGGAGAGCAATGGCTGCCCCTGAACTTGTGTGGCCTTCCCTGCACTGGTTGAACCCAGGGGTGCAGTTACACTGAGTGAGGGAATACGCTGGTTCCGCTCTGCTTTTCTGTTCTTGAGTCATTATTCTGGTGGTGGCTGATGAGGTACCTTTTGTCATGTTGCCACAAAAGATCTTTCATGCTTTTCCGGCAAATGAAGAAGTGGGACAACAGAACTTCCAAGCAAACATCAATTTAGCATCCTAATAAAGCCTCCTCTGCTAACCTTATAATGGGAAGCAGTGAAAATACTGAACATTATTTTCAATCAAACACTCTCAAAGTGGTTTCGTGCACTCGGCAATAAATATTCCTACATACAGGCAGGTGACGGAGTACTATTGTTGCATATAAAAAATGGACAGCACGTCATTTTTCAAAGTGTGTTTCGTTCCATTTTTATCTGAGAAGGTGCAATCCATGAGCAAGTGTGTTTCCCATCTTGCACAAGCCAGGTAGGCACTTCCTTTAGTAAATGTTGAGAGAAAGAGAGAGTCTGCTAGGAGAGGGGAAGTTTTTAAAATGTAAAGCAGCCTTGATCTGGGCTGAGAAGCACAGCGATGATGTACAGCTGACTCGGCTCCATGACAGCCTTTACAGGTAGTATTTACAGCGAGTTGTTTTGTCACTACAACACACCATGTTGGGGAGGTGGTGGGAAGCCAAAGTGGACCAACTGCCATCAGTTAGACCCATGCAGATCCATATGCCTCCTCATTTGGAAACTTTACGAAGAAGTAAGAAACAAATCTGTTCCTAAGAGGCTGGACAGAATGTCAATGCGCAGTTTGCTTTCCTCTTGCTACAGCTTGTTGGCACCAATTGAGATGTGTGCAGGGCATCCTGTTCCACACCCCCACGTCCTCAAGCTCTGCTTTATTTCAAGCACAGCTTCGGGTTTTGTTGCTGTGCGGTGACTTCCGACTTGTCGCATTCAGATTGTCCACTAACAGTATTTGTGAAGTGCACAAATTGGTCAAATATTAATCTCCTTTGTGTTGAAAGTGAGGTGTATGCTTAAGGGGGCTCAGTGTGTTAAAAGCTGAACCTTTCAAACTTCAGAAGGCTACTGGCAAGTTTAAAATAAAGCATAAATACTCATTACTCCCTTGACTATAAAGAAAACATTTCTGGTGCTGTTATTAAGATGTATTTTTGACTGGGCGGTTTGAAAATCTGCACAGCCTTTTCCCAGAACACTCAGAGAAACCCACTTCTTGCAAGTTTCTTTCGCTTACTACAACATTATCACGGGGAATAGTCTTTAGTTTCTGACGTGTGATTTGTCTCAATTTGCCATGACAAGACCTGTAACCCTTTAATACGCATGTTTCTATTTATTTGTCACATCTTTGTCTAGATAAATGGTGGTGGGAACAACCTCAGACCATGTAAATCTATGTTAAATAAATCAAACTTAGCTTTGATTTATTTAGTTTGAAAACATTTTGGATAATCAATAAATAAGCTTTTTTTCCCAAACCGAGTTCCGCTTGGTTGGTTCGGCTGTATTATGGATGCTGAAAATCACCACTCTTTCAACAAAGTTCATTTCTCAGGATGATGAGCACAGGGGTGGAGAGTTAATGTAAGGTTTCACACAGTTTGTCAATAATACCTAAACTAGAGTGTATAGTTTATGATAATCATAAAAAAATCTTGAACGTATTTTGAGAAGGAGGGGTTAAGAGAAAAAAAAGTTCATATAAGTCTCTGCATATAACACCTATCATTTAATTTTGTTGCACACTATAAAATAACAAAAATAAGATCTGTGACATGTCTTCTCACTGGCACCGGAGCTTAACCTGTGACAACGAAGCACTGAAGCTAGATGTGGGGTTTTTCCTGACCTTGAAGGTGCTGTTACACGTGGCTTGATAGGAACACACGAGTCTGTCCCTCATTGACCTTCAGCTATGCTCAGTAAATGCAACCGGGTTTTCTCATGCTTTTTGCAAATCATTACAGTTTGGCTTCTTAATTAAATGTAAATATCCTCTATTACCGTCACCTTCCATTGGCTATTATTACAGAAGTTCCAATATAATGGGGTAGTGCAGATTCCTTGTGGGTTTCTGGAGAAGAAGCTGACGAGGGGCTTTGGTTTCTGTAAATAAATGTATTTACTTCCTCAGAATTGTATGCATAATTTTCTCCTACATGTCCTGTTGCTGTACATGATGAAGTTTGAAATGAACCATGTTTGGCTAAAACGTGGTGATAATTTAGAAGCACAAACGGAACTTGTCCAGAGGGTCTCACATCCATCACACGGTCGCTTTCAGAGTCATGATCCAGCTTTACAGTCATTCTCTCATCACTGTCCAGTTCATCTAGGTTAGTAGCATGGTGACTAATATGCCCGTATTTGGG
The DNA here is from genome assembly GCA_013399135.1 of Heliornis fulica. Classification (NCBI taxonomy): domain Eukaryota; kingdom Metazoa; phylum Chordata; class Aves; order Gruiformes; family Heliornithidae; genus Heliornis; species Heliornis fulica. The sequence goes on from VXBZ01012347.1 coordinate 13,508, forward strand.
TTCTTTCACACAAATCCTTCTTGTTTGCTCATATACTGAGGGCATTGGCAGGAGATGACTTAATTGTCCTATAGCTTTAGACTGGAAACAGTCAGATTTGGGCAGCAAGGAGTTGGCTATGGAGTTGGCAAAGGAACTTTCGTTAATGCTCATTTTCTCTTGTAGGTCTCTGCTAAAAGCTAACTTGTTTTCTTCTTTAATGAGGTGGTGAGGTGGCTGAATCCGGTTTTCTATCTTGTTGGGTTTCATGATGCCGGGATCATAAATCTCTTCTTTGTATCTGCTGCCTGGCATGGGTGCTGTGCAGCTTGTAAAGTTCTCAGAGAGAGCATCTTGGCTGTATCTTCTGTTTGGTATGGGCACTTGCAGGAAAGAGAAAACATGTTAATTACTGACAACGAGTTCATATAACAGTTAGACTCTAACACTTTTTATGACTGAACTTAAATGCCCATTTGCTTTGGGCCAGCTCCAAGTCTCACTGAAGAGATCAGAAACTTTCCCGTTTGCCTCGGTGGCTTTGGATTAGACTCTCTAAGACAGTGCTGAAAAGTGAAAAAACAGCCCATTCTGACAGTGCTGAACAGTGCTGAAAATGTTGTCCATGTGAAATGCCTGTTTGTTTATTTGACTGAAATCTAAACCACTGGCATTATTAATATGGTTAAATCAGAGAAACAAATCCAAAGAAATACTTGGAAATGGGACTTCTCAAAAACCATGTCCTTAAGTAAGCTCTTCTCAGAGATCTACCAAATGATTTATCAAAAGATGGGTAACACTTAGTAAATGTCAATGATTCAGTCATTAGAATAAAAGAGCTTGTTCTTGCCATCACCATGGAAGTGGACACTTGCCCTTGTGAGGCAAGGAGAAGCGAGTGCGTAGTGTCAGGTACCAGCATGTCAGTATCTGATTTGTGATACCTACTTGTGAGACAAGAAATACTGAGGTTGCATCATCTTAAAGGTTTACCTTTAAGCATCAGATATTAAAAACGTATGGGGAAAGTGACATAAATACTTCTTGAGGAGCTCTGCTTTTAAGGTACTAAGATGTAATACAGCTATACGTATAATATAAATCTCATTTGCACCAAGAATGTCTGTTGGAATGTGGGAGTACTAAACTGGATATGCATGGAAAATCAGATGCTTACATTTTCAAGAGTATGAACCTAGAATTTCTATTTGAGCTTTTCTTTAAAATATATTGAGTAATCTTAGTTTTCTCCTCAGTTTCTGCATGGTAGCTGAACTCTGGAAACAATTTGAATAGTTTTTACCATTTTCAGCTCAGCTTACACAGATTTTGCTTCTCACACACTCCTACCTACAAGTGAGAAGAGAAAAAGCCTTTACTCTTACACAGTATGGTTAAAATTAGGCGAGTACTGATTCCTTTGCAATGTCTTGTGTGAGCCATTTGACAGTTCCACTACTCCTTAAGGTGTGCTTGAGAGTTTTATGTTAAAGGTTAAATGAGGCACTTACCAAGTTTCTCAAGGTAAACCTAAACTCTAGTTTGTGTTATGCTCACTGAAAGCCCTGAACACCAAGGTGCCTTTTGTAAAAGGGATTTTCTGTTTTTCTAAAAATTTTTTCAACATCTTAAACTTTTGGAGTTCCCTGCAGTGGTTGCTGATGTAACTGTACCTGCTAATAATTAAATATTCCCTGTGCTATAGTAGGCAAAGCCCTCATGTATGACAGAAGAAGCAGAAATAGCTTAACTGTACCCTTTTTACATATACTGCTTCATTAATTTCAGAGGGAGTTGCACTGCATAATTAACACCAGAATTTAAGTAGCAATCTGGATCCAATTTATTCTTGATTACCCACCACCCTCCTAGAAAGAATGACCTTTCAAGTTGCTCATTTTTATTTCCATGTCTATATTTTGTACCAAGAAGTTTACACGGTCCTAAGTAAACTGAATTCTCATCAGCTGTTGAAAAACATCCCTCTTAGGTCACAACTCAAAACAGGGATTCAGCCACATGCTTGGGTGTGACATGGAAATTTTACCAGTGTAATTATACTGCTGTAATATTAACTCCTCATGTGGCATTTTTACCACGAAATAAGTATTCATTCTGAGATTTACTGACGTACAACTAATATGATTTAACTAACCTGGTATACAGGTTTCAGGGTTTTTCCCCCCTTGACACATCCACGGGCGGGATGGGTTTGTTCTCTTACTGCATCACGGAGTATGATTACATTGTGTCTCTAATCTCTGAACAAAAGACTGTCCTTTGCTTTTGGAGCCCACACTTATAAGAAGCTGGACCACCACAGCAACCAGTCGGCCCCTGTCTTCTTGTCTTTATTTTTCTAACCGCCTTTTGTAAGTCTGCTGGGCTAATTGCTGCCTTCTCGGTACCAAGAAGTCATTTGCGTATGTGGAGATTTACAGGATATTAACCGTTCTGTTCTACCCTGCTTCTCAACCCTGGTTTTCATCTCTTGTTGAGGAAGAAGGTAAGTGTCTGGTTAAATGCTTGCAGGCTTCCACTGAAGTTGTCGGCACACTTGTGGAGTTAGAGCAGACAGTTCAGCAAGTCCTGTCTGCAGTGCAACGGAGCACGGCAGTTGCTGTCCACTCACATCCAGCACAGTGACTGAAGGCAGCCTTCAGCCTCCTTTTGTCTTCCCATGCAGACAAAGCCCAAGCATGCCCTGGGGAAGAATCCCTCTGAGGAGTTTTTCATATGGAACTGAACAGCTGACCAGCTGCTCTGTGCTGCTGTGAAGACCAGCACCCCAGGATTGCTCCCACCCATGTGGGCAGCTGCCAGAGGACCCAGCTCAGCAGGTACTGAGGTACCTGCATGGGGGTCCCATGTGTTCTGCGCTTCTCTGTCGCTAGAAACACCTTAGAGTTGTTGAAGTCAGTTGATTAATTTGGGATGCTCGCTGGACCACTCTTCTGCCAGAGCAACTCAGCTATGCTGAGTGAGGTAGCTACACTGCACATTCAAAGGTGTCTGTCATGCCAGAATGACAGCAGCTCTCCAGAAGCCCTTCATACTTACACTGCCTCTATTCATACAAGCCTACAACTGCAGCAGTGATGTCAGCCCCTTGGGCATCACATCTCTTTTAATTCTTGACAAGTAGTTCTGCTTTCCCGCTGGTGCACAGGCTGTAGCTCCAGCAGGTTGAGGGTAAACCTGGAGATAAGAGCCCCATCACCTGGTAGCCTGCACAGGCGTCAGCATCCAACCATCCAAGTGGGAACAGTAAGGTTCCTCTAGCAGGTATTGGCTGTTGTTTAAAACATACCACATCTGTTCATACAACTCTACTGGAGCAAACTTTCCCCTGCCAAACATGGCACTGCAGCGAGGAGCATTCCCTGCTCACCTTTACCTGGCACAGCCAAAGATCTGCTGGTGCACATCAGGGAAAGGTGTCTGCAGAAAAGGTATTTCATTCAGGGGCACGCCTCTCTGGACCAGGACATTAACAGGTGGAGCTCCTTCTTCTCTCATTGCCCCTGTCTGTTCCAGTGAAAACGAAAGGAAGGCATCCTGAAACCAGGTCAAAGTGAAGACAAGCAGCTGCTCAGCACTGACCTTCGTGCAAAAGGTATGCAGTCCATATCGGCGGTTTTGCATGGTGTCTGAAAAATCTCCCCCGTGATTAGGAGGCAGCTGAAGCACTCTTCAAGCATGCTTTGTCTTGCCTGGTTTTTCTTGGCCTTACTGATATACACTGATCTCAGAAAAGTGTCCTTCTGACAATGCCTATGTGCTCAGAAAACACAATATGCCGACACCCAAATGTTGACATGTGGCCCGTGATGTTTCAGTAGCTTTCCTCATCCTTTGTACAAGAGGCCTTTCGGAGAAGAGGAGCAATTACTCAGCTGCTCTGAGGTTTGCTGGAGACCCATGAGCAGAGTCACCGTACTGCTCACGTCAGGCACCCTGGTGTCACAAAGGCACACTGGAGTTCCTCCTTGCCAAGCAAGGCAAAGGCACAACAGATTTTAACACTCTCCACATTCACGTGAAAAAAAAAGAAATTGGATTAGCACAGTACATGTGCTGTCTGAACACTGATTGCAAATCACCCGAGGCATGGGCTGATGTTGTAAGTACAGTGTTCTCCTTTATTCTTTCTCCAAAAACAGTATGGCAGCATTATCTTCAAGACCCCTTTACCTCTAGTGGAATGCACTTCTCAAAGATGTCGTGTATTTCTGACAGTAGTCCCAGACTAAACCTGGCGTCCTGGGTCTGGAGGGGGAGAAGGTAGAACAGAGCTTTTTCACGGCTTTTCTTAGTCTTCTTCACAATTTCCTGAGTTTGGGCTTGGTTAGTGGCAGTGAGCTTCACACAGACAGTGCAGACTAGCCGACAGTGCAGACTAGCCAACAGTGCAACTTAAGAGAAGGGGGATGGTGGTACCCACAGTAGCACTATCCGTTCAAGTGTACAAAGAAAATAGCCCCGACTAAGAAGACAGTTGCCTTCTCTGAATTGAGTTTCTGATGACTAGGCCAGCTGGAAAAAAAGAGGAAGAAGCTTCAAAACCAGATTCTGAGGCAGCAGCATCTGATTTGCAGACAGTTTTATCTGCTACGTGCTTTTCCAGAGCTTTGATGGCTTGGCATGATCATCTTCAAATCTCTGATCTCTCCAAAAGAAACTATTTTCCAGAGAGAAAAATGTCTCTGGCCTACGGCATTTTTGGCAGATGCCTCTATGGATGTGATGTGGAATAGCCCTAGCATCCAACCCGGTTGCCAGATGTCATATTTGGCATTGCCTTTGGATTGAAGATAATGACGCTAAGCAGATCCTCTCTGCTTTGAAGCTTATTGGCTGTCAGTTCTTAAGTGAACCGCTGGAAAAAGCAGCAGCTGACAATGTAAGGAAGATCAGATGCACCATTCAATTCAACGTTGCTTCCAAAGGTTCGGATTTCTCTTCTGTCATCAGCCTCAACAAAAGTACAACAGGGATAATTCTACCTCAGACGGAAACAAACTCTGGAACAATTAGATAGAAATCCTCATTGCAGTGGAGGCTCCATTTCTCTTTCCCCTCTTACAATGCTGTGTGTGAAGACAAGCAGTGGTCTTTGGCCAGAGTTGGACCTTACTCCTTTTTACTTCCTAAGCATTAAAACGGTAAGTGCTTTTGCAGCAAATTCATTGCACCAGGTCAGTTTTTTATCAAATGCCCAATAACTAAATATGTGTTAAAGTACATTTGTGCTCAAAACAGAACCAGCATGTTCCAACTTAAGCAACAAAAGCCTAAGTAGAAGTAGAACCAGGAATAAGAACTGCTGGTGTCACAGCTCCATTTCCCTGGTCACGAGGAAATGGTGATGGTGTACATGCATGATGAAACTGAAAAATACTAGCCGTTGCTTTCAGTTTTCTGTTTGGAATATTTTCCCCTAACATATTTAACAGCATTTTGTGGAAACCTTCTGACTTAATATATTTACTAGGTATTAATGGCCATATCAACTGACCAGTGGTAAGTTACTTCTCTGCTGTTATGTTCACTTGGCTTTCCTGGCAAATTTTATGGCAATGATCAATTTTACAGACTGTTCTCTGAACACACTGTTCTTTCCACATCCATTCTCAGTGTATCTCATGGCACCCTCTGACCAGCAAGGGATGGATCAGCTTTCTTGGTCAGTCTCACGGCATCTGTTAGTCTGGGAGCAGAGCAGGAAAGCTGGGATGACGTCTGTACACCTAGAGTAGCTTTGTCCCCAGACTTCATGGGCATCTGTAGATTTACCAAACCTTGTGCTTGGCCTTAAAAGATGTAGCTTTTTACTATCTTCTTTTCCAAAATGATGCAGCATCTTTAGAAAGGACAACACCATTTTGTATTTTTGTCTTAAGCTACTCTTTTTCTTTACTCAGTCCACAACAGCAACAAAAGGAAGAGAAGTATGAAAAAGCATTTAACCTGCACTAGGCTGTAAGAAGAGCCGCAGTCTTGCTCATTTTCAACCTAAACAAAGTACAGTAAAATAAATGCCACAGAGGTGAGGTCAGCTGGCTCTGTGAAGGACAAAACCCTGGGCAGAAGTTACTTGCTCCTCTGTGGAAGACACATTCAGTGTCTGATGCCATCTTCAGTCTTAGGTAGACAGCTCAGCTTTTAACATCTGCAGGTATTCCCTTCTGTAATACCTACTGTCATGTCCCAGGTGACTAAATGCTTGTTTCTAGTACTCAAGAATCTTAGGACTTATCTTTTCTAGCTTTTTTTTCTTTTAAATTTCCACTATAGCTTCCTCCAACCCATCCTTAAAAAGGCTAGAACAAAGGAGTCTTTCCATCTAGCTTTCTAAGGGTATGTCAACCACTCTGTCCTCATCAGTGTTTTTTAACTGATCAAGCTGGTGTGAGCAGGTAGATATAATGTATCTGAGATCTAAAGATTAGAGTATATTTTGAGTATTTTAAAATAGAGCAGAAGACAGTGAATTTCATTTACTCATTCACTGTAATGTAAAGACATTCAGAATGGCTTCATAGAAAGGACAACCTTCAATTTTATGGAAATAGAACATGTTTATTTTAATTTCTGTATGTGAGCTGAAGTACATTTGTTTCTTTCTGACTTCAGCAGTGAATTCCCTGAGCAATTCCACTAAATAACTCTGATGATAGTGCAAAACATGATGCTGAATTGTGCCAATACTAAAAGAGGTGGTAACACTGCCCTGTTCTAACAGCAATTCTGGTGAATACATCTTTGCAACTGATGCCTTGATAATATTCCTAATCAAGTGCTTATGGTAATGGGAAAAGCACATGTAAATAATATAAACACGGCACTAGTTAAACTTCACTGTTTCTGATTTTCTCTGTTTCCTAAACACCTTGTATTTCCTGTATTCAAACTAGAGTAACACATCTTTCCCAGACTCCCCACAGCTTTGTTTTGCTTTTCTTTTTTTTCTTTATTTAAAGTAACACCCACCTTCATAACTCTGCGCAAGATTATGTCGGATGATGTTCACTGGCTGATCAGGAGCATTTTTGGATGGTGACTGGCTGTTGGGTACCAAGGAGTTGGCATAATGCCACTGGCATTCTCCATTTGTCTGCAGCGTACTCAGGAAAAATCGAGCCACTTCACAAGGTGCTCCTTGAGACTGCCCAAACTTTGAAGGCAGCATTTGCTTTTTGCTACTGAAGACATGAGAATCTACGGGGAAGTGTCCATAATGGTAAGAGAAAGGCAAGCTATATGGCGGGGCATATAAAAGTTCACTGTTTTCTGAATGGAAGTTTTGTTCTTGAATGGTGGCAGCATTCACTGCAGAGCTGGATCGCCAGTTTCCCACCTGGCTGCATTCCAGTTTGTCTGTTTGGAATGAGCTGTATTGCTGGNAAATGACGCACATTTACATGAAAATATGTAACATCATACAGGAGACCAAAGCTGTAGGATCCGTTCTCTACTACAAAAGTTGGTACATAAATATTGCTGGAAAAGTTACCTGTTGTGGGTAAGGTGTTGTTCTGAGTTTTGCCTTCATTTTATTACTTTTGGGTTTTACTATTTTCCTTGTTTCCTGTGAGGTAGATACTGAGTTTCTGCATGAAAACTGTGACTTAGAAATGGTAACCTGGTCCAGTGACAACTGAAGTTCCTTATACTCAATATCTCTGCAAAAGAACAGTCCAATAAATTACATACTTGAACATATTGCACCAATCCCAAGCAGCTCCTTTGACAATGCACATTGGGCTTCACAACATTTTCATTGTCATTCTTCCAAGATTTTCATTGAGTCTGCAGTGCAAGGCTGGGGATGTCAGCAAGCAGTGAATTTTATAGTCTGATCCGTCCCCACATAAGTCTGTCTGTCACAAGCATTCCACTGGGAACCGCTTGAACATCTTAGTACTAAATGTCCCCACTCTCAGAACCTAAACTGTGCCAACTTCTTAGCTATCCGTGACACCCTGCAGTTTGGAATCATAGCCAAGTCAGCTAACAGAAAGACAAAGATCAGTTCATCTGTCTCCTCCTCAAATGGCATTTTGGTCTCTGCCCTGACTGTCACATTTAGCCCTGAGAAAAGGCAAAGGAGCCATGTTCCTCTCCTGTCATCACAATGTGCTTGTTACTAGACAACAGAAGCTGCCATGTGTTTCTTCTGACAGTCTCTAGACTTTTATTTCTGCTCTGTTCTGTTGTTTCATCTACCCCACAGACAAGGCAGATTTTTATAGAAAAGAGGCTAAAAACCAAATCAAGACCAGACCATGGATCGTATCTTGAAACATAGATCGATACAGTTCTGATGATAAAATGGTTTCCCCTGGTTTAGTCAGTAGCAACAGTAGAGCATCCTTTTGAAAGGATAACAAGGAAAAAAAAACAACTTCTCTCTATACTCTCATCTAGAACTCAGTCACACCACTTTCTGATGTTCCTTCATTTTTACTCAGATCACTTGCCCCAACAGTGGGACTCAACAGGTTGCAGGACTGAGTCTTTCCCTGGTGCTGCTGTGTCACATCTGTATGGGAATGAGGGCAGCATTAGCCAGCGTGTCTCGGGCTGAGTATCTGCTTCGAGGAGTTTAAGGAAACACTCTGTGGTTTCTCAACTCATAGACTTCAACACTCCAAGGTTGGGTATCAGAGACAACATTATGTAAACATACGTGATCTTACCACACACATTGTGCAAACATATCTTACTATCAAGCCACATAGGAAATGAACCAATCTAGACAAAAGAAAATAATGTATAGTTCCCTGGGTTTTGCTCTATTCAACACAAGGGGTGTCTTCTATTCCTTTTGGTTCTTTTCCCCCACAGTCACAGTCTCTCTGTGTCATTATTTCTTATCCCGGAATTTTGTAACACCCTCATGACTTAAACCAGAATTCATAAACTGTAGGTTCAAACCACACTGTACATTCACCAGCTCAGTGGGAGCTACTTGCCAGCATGAGGAAGTAGTTTTGCCCCGGGTATCTGCGCAACCCAAGGCTGGTGAGGGAATCCTTGGTAATTCACCTGTCCCTGAAAGGAGTGCGGTTTCCTACCATGTCTCACAAACTGACACTGTGGCCTCTGTTGGATAACGGTAGCTTTCGCTGTGTCTGAGCAGCCCCAGTGCAGTTCTGCTGACAGTTACGGAACTGGGGTCAGGTCTAACATGATGCCTGTGTGCAGTATTGCACTCAGGCCTGTGGTGCATAAAGCCATCGTGAGGAATACTGGCTCTTTTTGGCCCATCCAACTACAACAGAGAGGATATGCAAAACATTGCTGTGACGTACCAGCACTGAATGACACTGGAAGGCCCAAGTAAAGCACGCTTAAAGGATTTCATTAGTACTGAATCAATTACCAATAACACATAATGGTACGAAGTATTTCGACTTACGTAAGGACATAATTGACACTCACTATGCAGTGAGGCCGTGATGAACGGCTGTTATGCACAATAGTAGCGTAGCTCTGTACCCAAACCCAGCCTCCATGCTTGGATAGCAGTCGGTAGTACTTGGTTGTGACCTGGCCTTTCACCAACACTGTGAACACAACACAAAAACACATTTTGCTTTGTCGCACTTGTGACCACTTCCTGGAGAGATTTATTTGCCAGATAGGGACTTTTCTCCCTCCTTCCCTTCCTTTCAACCCCTTCCTTCTCCCACTAAAGTTGAAATAGCTCCCCTACAAGGATATCTGTCAGCCCCTTTACACAGTTTCACAAGGTCACTTTATTATTTACAGATAGCATATTGCAAACTATTAAGGTTTGTCTTCCTTCTTTTTCAGCTCAACCTACTCTCTTATGCTTACACTCTGCAAAAACACTGTTTCTAATCTTCTAACTGAAAAAGTAAATTCGGGGCAGCAAAAGTATTTTCAAGTGGATAGAACAAGCTTGAATTTTTGCTTGGAAGCATTCCTGGCATTCATACCTTGACAGATTATTGTGTATTTTGCAATATAGTTTATGCTATGATGTTTTTACTCTGTAAGCTCTGTGTTTTGAAGGCTGATTTAGAAGGGTAAAATTAAAATGCTATTTTGTTCTCAAAGACAAGGCCAAAGAAGGGAATGAGTTATCTGACAGATTTCACTAGAAATGTAATCCTCTTTACACCAGTTTGGATTCTCTGTGAACAAAGATGCATTGGCATACAGTTGTGCTCTAATAGGAATTGTGCAGAATCTCTAAATATTTAATCTAGCCACAAATATTTCTGTTTCAGTGCCAGGCATTTATCTAACGATTCACTAGAAGATAACGCCCAGCCTTTGAAGGAGGGCCATCTCTCCTGTCACCCTGAAACCTTCCTGTAGAAAACTCACTTTTCTATATAATCAGTTGTTTACTTTAAATTAGGAAATAAGGGACCAGTCTTGCTTCACAAACTACATCCCCCCCACCCCCAAAAAGGTATCAATGAGAGAGATTTCTTTATACAGTACAAGATTGAAAAACAAAATACTGCTTGCAAAAGACCATTTTATATTAAAATATATTGTCTTTTAATTAGTATTCATAGAAGATATTTCTCACAGGGAAGGCATCCAATATTAAATTTGGATCTAAAGATTCTATAATCTTTAGGGGTTTGTTTACTGTTTGGTAATTGACTATAAGGCTATCAATCATCAGTGGTGTTGGCTTTTTTTTGTTTAGTTGTTACTTGAGGGAGACAGAATTTATCATTTTAATAATAGTCAAAGACCACAGTGGTGTGGATGATGTGAATAGCCCAATATAAGACTTAGAGAAATAGAAAAGCAAGAGTTCTTGTTGTTGCTAAAAGGTCTTTTAAGTCTGTAGTATATAGGTCATCTCTCTGCTTACTCTCCTGTCCATCTGCGCATGTCACAACATATTTATATGCTTCTTCAAATTCAGTTGGTCACCCTAAGGAAGTTATTCTCTTACAAAATGTCTACAGACAGGTCTTTCTGGAAGTGTCAGTTCTCCTTCCATTTCAGGATTTGGTATCCATTTGTTCAGAAGCAACAAGGTAAACAACATCTTGCAGGACATTCAAAAATCCATCCTTTCTAACAACAAGCCACTGCTGTTTAGAGTTAAAAGCCTCTCATATCAGTTTTTGTGTCCTTGACTACATTTCTACATAGCTTATGCTATGGGGTAGAGGTATGCATATGTACATATATTTAAGAAAACCATGAGGACTATGTGTGTAAGTATGTAAAACACCTACAAAATATAAAATCTCGTGCACCCTCTGGGTGCAACAATGCCAAATAAGTCTACTCTAAAAGTATTAGTCAATAATCATCTATATGCCATGGAATCCCTGTGTTTCTTGGTGTTCTATAATTCAAATTGGCTGGTTCTAGGAAGCAAATCTTATATTTTGGCCTGGATCATCTAACATATACTTTTTGTAATGTGGTCTAAGCTTTTCGGAAATGAGTCCTTGTGCTGATTTAATGGTCAGGTGTTCCTTGAATTCAAAGCTACTCAGGCTTCCAAAATAGAAATTAATGCTGTAATGGATTGCTAGCTGTAACAAAGTTCTGTGTGCTTTGGGACTAGCTCTGACTTTCATTCTCTCACCAATTTTTTGTTTTAAATCCTTGTTTTAGCTTTCCAGTTAAGGGAGTATTTTAAAAGATGTGAAAACCACTGAGGACTACAGTGTTCAGCTTTCCTTTCTAATTATACGGATAAGCCAATATTTCTCCTGGGACAGGGGAGGACTCCGTGTCTCCTGCATTTTTAGCAATCTGGGGAAAGTCTGACCTTGGCTAGGGGACAGTAGCTGTGCTTCCGATACACTAAATGAGGTCAATTTCCATTTGGCTCTGTGTTAAATTACCCTGTTTGATGCTGATTGGGAAACCTCAGAAATGAGAGTGAGGTAAATCTTCTTACCAAGACAGTCTGTGCAGGCTCAGACTTCTTGGTGGCCTCTGCTGCAATCAAACAGGGAGGATTCAGTGGCTTTAGCCTTGGCTCTTACATGTGCCTTTTGTAACTGGGTGTTCCGCTGTTGTGGTTCCCTCCTGGTTTTTCAGGCAGGCTGAAAAAGGCACTGAGCAGGCTGGGCTGGACCTTCTGGTCTGTCATAGATGGCTATTTTAAAAGGCTCCAGTGGGCTTACAAGCATGTGGCTGGGAGTTCCTGGCCTGCACTTAAGTGCACCACTAAAGGAAATGGACATCTGGGTTCCACTCATGGAGCAGTTATTGTTTTAGCTTCCCTGGCACACACAGCCTGGCACATCACCAGTCCAGCCCTCGAGCAGCACAGTCAACGATGGTGCCCAGCAGACTCTACAGCACTTTTTCACTTAAAAACTGGTGCAGCTCTGCCAGAAGGCTCAATTTCTGGGGGGGCAAAAGTGGACTCAGTGCCACGGGCAGAATAGAAGCTGTGCTCTGCTATAACATAAGTTCTATAAATACATAGGTTTACTTCCAGGAAGCAGCAAAACAGTTTGGTCATGACATCGGCTGGGGCTGGGGCTTGCCTTGCCAAGGCACAGAGATATGACTTCTAAAAGTTTCTGTGGGAAGAGCAATATTACAACATGTGGGATGCAGAAAATCCTCCTCACATAGAGACCATGGTACAAATGAAGTGATTTCTCCGAGGCCAGATTTTTTTTTTATCTATATTGCAGCAGGAGTATTTTGTCTGTACTGGAACAGCTTCTCCATCCTGTCTTTTAGAATGCAAGATCCTCAGGCAGCAGCTCATTATTTGTGTGGCCACATTTCCCCAGCTGCAGAGCAAACACTGTGTATATTGATGGTGCTATAGAAATAAATAACAGCAGTTCTAATGTGGTTTTTATTTTTTTTCATATAGCTGGAAGCTAATCAAATGTTTAAAACAGGAAACACTGTTTGCTGCCAGCACACCTTAGGCAAATATTCACATCTACATTTTCTGCATAGTCTCATGTTCTTGTTATATCCCTTCTAACTTGCTCCCTTCACTGTTTTCTTTGTTTTGTTCTCTGTGCTGCATAAGTTAAAGTTCAGTTGCTCTAGGTCTTCAATTTGGGAATATTTTTTCCTCTTTGAAGAAGCAATTGAATATCCTAGTTTAGAGTTGCCTCCTTTCCCCTCCCCTTTCTTTTCCCCTTTCCCTTTCCCCCTGTCCCCTTTCCCCTCTTTCGCCCTTTTCCCTTTCACTCTTTTCCCCTTTCCCCTCTTTTCCTTCTTGCTCTGTTCCCTTTCCTTCCCTTCTCTCCTTTTTTCCTCTTAATACCCTTATTAGGTGTAAGATGTTTCTCTCCAGATTTCTTCATCAGATGACACTTAATCATCAAATTGCTTTATAGAATGGTACACCAAACTTCCCAGCCTTTTACTGTTCATGTTCCTAAGACATTTTCTGATGGATGTTGGGGAGTTATAACAGTGTTCTCCAGAGGAAGTTTGTGTGCTTTACATCTGTTTTAATAATTCCCATCACTTGGTACTCTGACCATGACTCTGTGCTGTTCCACTGTTGCCCAAGCATTAGCCATTATTTTTTCCTTCCTGGCATTTATTTGCTTTGAAACTTTCATAAATTTCTATGCGTATGTCCTGTGCTTTTTTTTCTTCTTTTTTTTTTAACTTTACAGTAATTTATCTTTGTATTTCATTTACAGTATCTAGAGAACTACTTCTAATCACTCTGATTGGGGAGGTTCATGGAAGGTGAGGGGGGGAGGTAATTCAGTAAACGTGATGTGTCTTTACTTAGAACTCCAGTGATGCAGAGAACAAACTGACAGCCAGGGTAAAGCCTTCCCCTGCTCACGCGGAATCATTCATCACTCTGCTCTAAAATGGAAAACCATTTTCTAGAAATAATTTGGGCTATAACAGGATCATCTCTGTACCAGTTGACATACATATTTCAAATAATCTTGTGAAAATAATGAATGATATTTTGGACAGGTCAGCAGTCACATCCAGACGCAGATGTTAGCACTACGAAGAGGATGCCGCCAACAGGACATGACTGTGCACTCTGGTCATTCCAGTTTTCAGTTTGCTGTGGCCCACAGTATTCGGTGGTGGTTTCATGAATGCAAACGCGCCGTAAAGATCAGTTTCTGCTTTCCCGGGTGTAGCACACACTGCCATCAACAGAATTTGGCACTTGGAAATTTAGCGCTGACTTGCCAAGTACAGTTACCTTTTCCCTTATATCCCAGATCGCCATCAGCAGCACATATTAAGGGGAAGAACTGACTACTTTCTCCTTCAGGAAGCCTAAGAGAAGGATTTGACTCTGGCTGCTTTCAGTCCACAAGAGCAATCTGGAAAAAAATTCACTGACATTGGTTTTTGGATGTCATCTTTGCATCGAATGGGCTGCAGCAGACTGAGCCAAATCCAGAGTTCAACTATTCCCTCAATTTGCTTCTCAAATTAATGTGCTACTGAATGAACTGCTTCCCAAATCCAGATGTTTGAAGATATGATTAGTGTCTCTGTTGGCAGATGGGGAATTATTAAATGTGTAATTTTTTTTCCTGACACTCCATTCTCCAAACCTCATCCACATGCTACTAATGAACATTCATCTAAGGACCTTTTGGGCTCACATTCACTTCAAACATGGGATGATTATTACTAACATATTTCACAGGAATAGGGAGCTGTTGCGTAGTATTTCTTTTAACAGCAGGGGCTAGTGTAGTTCAGTTTCCCCTCTCACTCACTCGCTGTCTTGTTGGTTTTTTTGCCTCAAGAGTTCACCACCCAGAATCAAGTCCAAATTTTCAAAAGAACCTAGACTCTTTAAGTAGAACGATAAAAGTGGCCATATACCTGGATTTTTTTTTTTCAGAAGCACAGCATATTGAGTATCCAGCTTATTTGCAGAACTAATTATTTCCTTAAGTGATAGCCAAGCACTTTTGAAAATCTAGCTGCAGTCAAGATTTGGAAAATTTTCTCTACTTTCCAGAATAGCGCCTTTTGTCTTTGAAACTCCTCACTCTACTTTAAAATTCAGTCTAGCATTCTTTATACTTACACAGATGATGAGCATATCGTAAATGGAACACATCACAGCCGTGAACATGGTGGTAGAGGGTTTTTTCTATCAGATCTTGGGGCTCATACCCAGTTAATTCAGTTACCCTGGAAAAAGAAGATTGTATAATAAGCAAAATCTCTGGGAATATTCAGTTTCATTAACCCAACATTTAATTGTGCCAACAAATCATGTGCCTGAAAACTGCAGGACAAAATGTTAGCTTTGGAAACGGAACCCTCATCTTCATAAAAAAAATAAACCCTCTCCATCCAGCCAAAGCAAGGTGCGCTATTCCCTGGCCAGCCTTACACACAGGCAGGAAAAAGAGGGTTTTTTACTTATTTCCACTTTGGGCTTTTGCCACTGCCATTCATGATTCTTTGCACAAAGATCCTGTTGAGAAGCCATTCACAAAACAATAAAACTACTCTTAAGGACTGCTGACACATTTTCATTTGCTTTTGCAAACATACAAGTGTAGCATGTATGTCAGTCCGCAGAAGCTGTGATCATGGTCTATAAATAAATTCAAGCTAACACCTAACAGAAGAAGGAAGCAGGAACTTATTCCAGCTGAGAATGTGGAAAGACAAGAGCTGTGAAGATCACAACCTAAGAAAAGGAACTCTGAAGCTAGACTCCAGAAAATCATCCTCACGGGATGGGAAGTAGAATAATTGAACAAATTGAAGGAGCAGCATCTCTGCAGATGCTAACAAACCAGACTACCTTGGTGAGACTCACACTGGGTCAGAAGTGAAATGTTAAACTTCATGGTTCAAAATAGATTTTTATTTTTTTAGCACTGATGTTTAAGAACAAAAATCCTTAAAGTACATTGTGCAACTCAACCATAATGTAGCTTGTTTGCCTGGTGTTGCTGGGGCGTTGCTTTATGCTGTCCTGGGCTTTCTTCACCTAAAAAGGCGGAACAGAGGTACCACACAAAGGTATGTCTACATTAACAAGCAGCAGAGTCCAATAGCAGGTAATATGTAGGGGAAAGATGTTACTGCTAAGGATCTACTTCTGCAGCAGCAGATGCATCTGCATATTTTAATTTCTGGATTTTTACTTGAGACTAGCTCTAATCTAGGCCTGTGCACTGAAAGCTTTATGATGTTTGGAGTGCATTAGACATGCTCTTAGAAGTTGCCTTCCAGTTTAGATTCACCCAGAAAGAATCCAGTTCACATGTCTAAGGCCTCTTTGTGACATGAACTGCAGTGCAACAAGTTGGGGTGGTCAGGACCTTCACCTCAAAAAGACACTTGTGGTCTGAATTTAAACACTAATTAGGATACACAGCACCAGACAATAATAAATGCAAGGGTTTCAAGCTACATGTGTCACTGGGGGTTGCAGATAATCTAAACATTTATTACTGTTTTGGGTTTTTTTCCTTTGTAACTAATATGAATCTTTACTCTTATCTTAATGCTAGCAATCACGCAGACCCCACAGGGACTGGGAACTTTACATTCTACTTGAGAGAGCATGTTGGGGGGTGGGATTCTTCTGAAGGAAATCAGAAAAACAATAACAATAAAACAAACAAAAAAAAAGCATCTGCGGTTATAAATACAGTACAGATAAGTGCATCGCCTCAATTGGGGACTGCCAACACAGAGAGAGAACATGTGCTCTCTTTCTGCAGGATTTGTGGGCGTGTGCTCTGCAGCGTGTGTTGTCCCTGGTTTATGATTCTAGGGACCCAAATTCTCTTTTAAGCCTATTAGCATGGTGAAATACCAGTGAAAGTTCCTGTTCAGGTTTCAGTGCTCCTTCTGACTTCAGTAAAATTAAAGTAAGGATGACAGTTCCATCCTGCTCACTTAAGTGGTGAGTACCGAAAGGACTCGTTCAAAGCCAAAGAAAATGCCACAAACCTAAGGCAGGTGTTAGTGAAGGTGTAGCATCACTTTGAAGCTGATCTTGTCATAGGCCAGGAAAACTTTATTAACAGTTATGAGGCCACCCAAACTTTTGAAAAGTCTGAATCTGGAAATGAGCTTGACTTCCTTAAGCACAAACCCAACCCCTCAATAGGCCACTCTAGGGAGCCTGGGCACACAGAAGGAACCTGAGCTTGCCCAGGGGATCAGTTCTGTACCTTGGAGTTCTCTAAAGCCTTTCTAAACCATGTAGCAGTGAATAAATAGAGGGCACCACAAAAAACAGCAGCATCAGATCACTTTGGGGGGAAGTAACTGTTTCCTTCTTCCAGTAGCCTTGATAAGTTAATTCTTGCATGTTTTATCAAATGTCTAGAAAAACTTAATTTAACTGCTCCTTCCTATGACTGTAGTACTGGCCTATCTGCTGTGACTGTTACCTATAAAAATCTAGCAACACTTTTCTTTGTATGGATACCAGAGACAAGCCTAAGAACAATTTTGTCTTATTCCTAATATGTCCTTGCTCTGAGCAATTATAGTTTGGTTTGCTTAGCTGGGAGACCAGAGGGCTTTGGTAATGCTTAATACCCCTGATTGTCCCTTGTGGGGACAACACCCATCTGCTCTTTAGTAAACACAGCTATGCAACAGTAGTGGTTCTATCTGCTCCTGTCAACACCTCTGGTTACACTGTCTTCTTTGAAGACACTTATGTCTCCAGGCAGTTCTTAGGCACATCATTTCCTTTTTTCCACATGCAAAGACATGTTGCTGAACCTCTTGTGCTGCTCTGTGGCTGTTACATTCAATAAAGCATAAAAAAAAAAAAAAAGGATTGCAGAAACAACTAGGTCTTTGTATTTGAGCAGCTGATGGCCCACTATCTCCTTGACTTACCATGGAGAAAGAGCATGTTCTTGCATGGTTGACCTGAGATGCAAAACTTTCCCACTGTCTTGGATATAGACTCTTTTTCACTGTTACACAATAATATCGTTTCTGCTTCTTGCAAATTCAGCATGCCAGGGAAATGAGAGAGTGTGTGACACACTGCTCCACATGCAGGGACTTTTGAAGAACGATCATCTTGTCAATAGACAAATCCGTTATATCATCAGGGAATTGGACTTTCCCCCTCAAGGTATCTTGAACTGCACTGTACAAAGTGTCATTGTATACTAGAAGATACCATGTTTCAAAAAGGGAGGAATTAATAATTTCACAGCTCCTTCAATTCTGGTTTTGTGCTCTTCTCTTCTGAGCTGGTATTTGAGATCTGTCAGCTGAGAGCAGAGGCAGGCTTCTCTTCCCTATGCAATGGCCATTCTCCCGAGTCTTCAGAGGTTTGTGTTTCCATGAAGTAACCAATTTAATTATTTTTCATTCTAACACCCCGTTAGTAGGTTTCATATAATTGTTAAAGCAGTAGACTAACGTGCAGAAGAACATGGTTTTTTACCACCCTATCAAAAGCTTTCTGGATAACACCAGCAAGTCACTTGACCTCAGTGTTTCAGTTGTGTTTTGTGTGTGTTTGTGTGTTTGGTTGGGGTTTGCTTGTTTGTTTTTACTGGTCAATGGTACATCCTGGTTCCTTTCTCTAGCACCATATATTAATATTTCTGTCCTTTAAGGTAGAATTATATAATGCTCATCTGCCTATTAAAACAAGAAGGCATTAGTTGATTGATTTAGTTTAGATTGGATATCAGGGGAAGTTCTTCACATCCAAAGAGTGGTGAGGTGCTGGAACAGGCTGCCCAGAGAGATGGTGGATTCCTCAGTCCTGGAGGTGTTCAAGGCCAAGTTGGATGGGGCCCTGGGAAACCTTGTCTAGATGCAGGCCTGGAGGTTGGTGGTCCTGCCTGTGACATGGGGGTTGGAACTTGATGATCCTTGAGGTCCCTCCCAACCCAGACCGTGCTGTGATTCTGTGGTTTTGTGTGACCCTCTGAAGCTGTAGGTAACTATAGGTGAAATTGGTCAGGCTGTTATATGTTGTCATTCAAGGCAAAGTGTGGTCTACAGCTACCTAATGAGCTTTGAAGACCCACATCATCTTTGTGTTCCAGATCTCTTTCAGACTGCTTCATTTTTTCCATGGATATATTGATCTGTTTGGAAACGGCTGTAGCTTATGATAATAACATTTGACTTTGAAAACAGTTTATGTGAGAAATTAAATAGCTGCTTACCTGGAATCGAGGAATATTAATTTTAAGTCCAAACTTGCTCTGAACATAAACATGTTACTGTGAAGTTTGATCTCAGTGATTGCACTGGGAGGTAAAGATTGACCTACAGCCACCAGTCCAACGATTTGGTAACAGGAATCATACAAAGACATATCTAGCATATACTGCCGTATCTTCAAATAGCCACTGCAGTGGATCACCTGCCATGAGAAGAAAACATATTCAGTATCTGATGGCAATAAAAGAGGTGCAGGTCAGCTGACCACCCAGTTTCAATGAGGTTATAAAGCAATATACCCTTGTAACACTTAAATATTGTGTAGTCTGTTCGGGCTTCAGAAGTGTAGTTAGTTTTTAAAAGGAGATTAAAACACAGTAAAGACAGTTTTTGTGTTTACTGTTAGCATGATTAATCCAGTACTAAAGCATATGCTCTTTGGGACTATCCAGACTGCTTTCTAGTTAATACTTTAAACTCTCTTTGGTACAGATTTCTTGTAGACACAGTGAGAGTTGCCATTCATTAATTGAAAACCTGGAACTTGCTTTTCTAATTACTGTCTGCCACATGCAAACACACAGAGGAATATATAAACATTTACACCTTAATGAGTTACTATTCTGTTGAAAACAAGACACTTTAAAATCTAGTGGAGATCAATACATCACATTTATAAAGATTAGCAGCTGTATATGTAAATGCACTAGAAATTAGTTTTCAGTTCTCCAGTCAAATTCAGCTGATGTTCTTTTGACATGTGACCAAGCCCAGGGTCTTGAGAATAGATTCCTGAATCCCCATATACAATTCCAAATCACAGGAGTGAAAACTTCAGTGCTAGACCATAAAAATTCACATCAGCTAAAGAGGGCAAGAAATTGTTACCTGAAGACTCTTCCAGGACATAAGATTTATTTAATGTAGTTCTGGTATTTACAAATCATTTGTACTCCTGCCAATTTCATTGTCCAAACAGCAGGCATACCACACATCCTTCAGCTTAATTCATTTTTTACTTCTGTGTCCAATGGAAAGGAATTAATTTCTACTCTGTTTAGTACTCCTGAACACCCTACTAAAATCACCTATAAATAGGCTTCTCCTGTATAACATTCTTCCTCCTCTCCAATCACCATCTGGTTAGTACATTTAGCAAAAGTACAGTAGCAAGCAAGACTTATGTCAGATCTCTCAGCAGATCCCACTAATTCCCATACTATTTGATTCACAAGTTTTTTCTGCACTTCTGCTACTCAGGTGATATTTTCAAAATTATTATTTCTTGACTTTAAGTACAATCAGAGAGAATAAATCCAGGCCAACATCTGTCCAGATGAATACTTTCTTAAATGTTTCTCTGAAAAATATTTTTATGTTGAGCAGAAGAAGAAAGAAGCTGATCACCTTGATTAGCAGTCATAAGTGGGGGGGGGGGAACCTAGAAATTCCACCATTACAAGCTCTACTCTTTTACTTGATTTCAGATTCAGCTCTGGAACAGAATCATTTTGCTGGGAAGCAGCTGAGTAAACAGGAGTCCATGTAATGAAGAATTATCAGTCCAACCAGGTAGATGGCAGTGTAAATAGACAGATAGGTATCTGGACTTTGAACACGTTCCTTAAAAGACCCCTGCTTTTCTTGCATGACTCCAACAACGTGACTCCTCCCCAGACTGTATGTGAAGTACCATCCTCTCCTCATGCCTAAATCATAGAATTACACTGTGTAGCTCAAAGAAAATGCATGCTGTGAAGCTGAAGGTAAGACCTACCTGAATGGCAGGTTTAATTATAGAATCCCACCATTTGTTGGCTCCCAATTTCATATAATAAATAGAAAATTAATACAAATTATAAGAATTCTAAACAAGCTTGGTACTTCAGTACGATTTAACCCAGAGTTGATATTAATGAATATTTAGGGTAACATGACATTCTCATTAATGTTAAGGTAGTTCTGGTGTGGCCAAGGAGTTGACTTGTGCGACTTGCTAGCTGCTCAGCCAGGACATGGTAGTATTGAGGCCAAGGGATGCAAGAAGACATCCACATTCCTGTGTCTGGGTTCCTGCATTACCTGTCTCCAGCTGCATAGAGGAATAAGACCTGGCTGTGCACTCTCCTTCCAGTTCCATGACAGTGCTCCAGCCAGTTCCCCAGTCTGGAAGGTCAAGGATCAGGATGTGGGAATGTGCCACAAAGCAAACTCCAACTCTCTATGTGAGAGAGTCTAGACTTAAAGGAATCTGCAGTCAGCAGTGACGGTTTTTTTGCATATCTTCTGATTCTGTCTATCACAGACTTTGCTTTTAGCTATGCATATACTAAAAAAAAATAAAATAAAATCATAAATAAATAACTTTGTCACTTGATAACTACTTGAAGGGGGGAAAAAAGCATATATACATTACCTTGTAACCGCTGCATGTCAATCCTGCATTCCTCTTGGCTAGGACACACTTCATTCTCAGGAAAAATGATCTCTCTATTTCATATTCTGAAAGCATAAACCACAGTGTTTATTTATTACTGAAAATTTTAAAATTATCCATGTTCATGATTTAACACATGTTTATGTCTCAGCCTCAGGCAGCAATAGAAGTCAGGCATCTACTTTCCCACTCAATCTCTGGCCTCAAGATTTATTTCACCTTCATTTTAGGAATCTGTGTGAAAGTTGGACAAGTTAGCATGACTAGATCTCCAAGTTTCTGGTTTTACCACCCTTCACAAGGCAATCACACTTCTGAACAGCTAAGTACCAGCTCATATTCGTAAAGGGAAGGCAGTGCCTCCTTTGGAGCACAGGAAAAGGAAGGTACTCTCCAAAATAATAGCAGAATGGGAACAAGGAAATTCATTCATTTTGTAATAACTTGAGAATATGTAACTAGTCATGCCCTGACTGCTGACTTTCTAGTCTCCATATGCAATATTATTACTTGTTTAGTAATTGACATCTTGATAGATGGCTTTTAAACAAATGTCTTCATGGATAACCTCCAGAAATGTTTTCATGTTAAATACTGCTCAGGTAGACACATTTTCTGCTAAGTGTAAGTTACTGTTCTCTTTAATTATTCTCAATTACATTTCAGACATCATTAATAGTTCTAACATTTTTACTGAAAGTTGTGGTTTGGCAGAACACAACTACATTAGGAAACAAAACCTCATTTGGTACATATGTGAATAGGAAAATCAGGGAAGCAGAGGGGTTTTCAGGTTTGTTGCAATGTGTACCTCCTAACTTCCCTCAGGGTTTGATTCAAAGTCTGAAATCAGCTGGAGTCTTAATTTAATTTGTGTTCTGTATTTTTGTGCATCCATCACCCAGTTAACACCTCTTAGCCACACACCTGCAGTGGTTTGAGCCTCAGACCACTACCTGGAAACAAGTCAATGTTCTACATTAAGTTTGGAGTTTAAAGGTCTGAAGATAGAACCATGGAAAAAAGGATTTATTGAGGAGGAGGGAAAAGAAATGCAATATGTGGTGTAGTTCAGCTAGTACCAGTATTTTAATTTTCCGTTTATGTTCCTAATGCCAATTAGATCTGCATGGGGAAAAACAGGCACTTAACTGACACATCTATTATAGTCTTTTAAATACAACTGTATACAATTTGGTGGGAGGAAGCTGTACAGTACAGAATACTATTTCTGAAGTATGATCTCACGAGTCAAGAATGGATCTGGGTGATGGGAACATCAGTGCAGTTCATGTCTTCAATACAGATTTTCTGTGTGATCTAACACCAGTGCTTGCTCTTTTTCTGCTGCAGTCCCTTGCACACAAAACACAGGTAGCTTTCTCCCTTCAAGGGTGCCGAGGGAGAAAAATAATTAAGGCACTGTGCTGAGGGTACAAAGACCATCTTTGGACAGGAACAGGGTTGCTTGCAATTTTAATGACTTAAAGTCCTCTATAAAAAGAGTAGATTAGTGGAATTGGAAGCAATATCTTAAAACTCTCAAATGTCCTCCAACAAGACCTAAAAGACTCTCTTTCAGTAACAAGCTCCTTCCAGGCACCTTATTCATCAGCCTTCTATTTGCTGTTTTATTCCTTTTTAAATGTTACTGCAGACTAATGCACTGCTATGGAAACACTCTAACACTAGAGTAGTACCCAGTCTGAAAGATAACATTTTTCCTTTAGTATCTAAAATTGTTGATTATGTCATTATATAAGAAGAGGTCTTGTCTCCCTGGAGATCCCTCTGGAACACAAGTCCTCCTAACTAGCCACAGGCTCTCTCGGAAACACAGGGGGTAATGTAGAAAAAATAAAACAAAACACAAACCAATTCAAGGGCAAGGCTGTTGTTGGTGTAGGACAGAGTAAAGAGGGATAGTGATATACCCTAGCACTAAGCAATATGGGAAGGGAAGGGTGACAGCATTGTAATTGAGTAGTAGCTGCGTGTGAGTTTTGAGACTGAAGAGTAATAATCAGTGGCTTTGTCATTGCATGTAAACAAGTGCAAAATTCTATAAGTTTAATTTAATAATTATGTGTAAATAAATTAATAATATATGTATAAATTTTATATAATTAGTTTTTATAAATTATAAATATATGTATATATTCAATTGAATTATGTTTAATTATGTTTGTTAACACATAATTATTGATCACTGCATTACTAGGTTTCTAGTAGCATGTTGCTGAACCCAAAAACACTAGTTTCTTAAATGAGTTACATCTCGTACCAGCAATCTAAAGAGGGGAGAATTACCCATGAGGTAACTGGGGATTCTCCCGGGAGCTTCTATTTTTGAAGCTTGAGCTAGCTGATACTAGGATGCCTTAAGTCAGCAAAAGGAGAGATGGCCCATATGGCCAAACAGAATCTGGACCCTGACTAACATACTGCCTTTGGACCTGAAGAGGCCAAAGTAGCATATGCATGATAATAAGCATTCTTCCTCCCATGTGTATTAAGAGTGATTGACTGTGTGTGGGAACCCAGTGTTACTGGAAGAGCTGCCATTGGGGAGGCAGGGCAGATAAAAATGTGTCTAAAGGAGGAAATGAGAGCCTGACCATTCCTGGGAGGTCGGGACCATCAGAACTGGTAATGCAGTCATTTAGTAATGTGGCATGTCCTGTAGCACAGGTGGATGCAGAGTGACACAGCATTTTTAACCAGCCAGCTGGGATTGCCACATGGTCAAGGTGGCTAGTGAATAATAAGCAGGTGCTACATGGCATCTGGCAGCTTGTTTGCAGAATCTATGGGGTTTCTATGAGGAAAGGCTGAGCGAGCTGGGGCTGTTCAACCTTGAGAAGACTGAGAGGGGATCTTATCAATGTTTATCAATATTTGAAGTGTGGGAGACAAAGGAAGATGACCAACCTCTTCTCAGTGGCCTGTGGGGACAGGACAAGAGGCAATAGTCACAAGTTGGACCACAGGAGCGGCCACAACAGTGTGAGGAAGAACTTCTTCATGGTAAGAGTGACAGAGCACTGGAACAGGCTGCCCAGGGGGGTTGTGGAGTCTCCTCTGGAGATATTCAAGACCTGTCTGGATGCCTACCTGTGTGACCTGCTCTAGAGAACCTGCTTTGGCAGGGGGGGTGGACTCGATTGCTCGAGGTCCCTCCCAACCCCTACAATTCTGTGATTCTATAACCAGAGCTGAAGAATACAAAAGCTACCAGAGACATCCTTGTGAGTGTGTGTATGAGATCTGCTAGCAAGCTTTGAGACTGATTTGTTGGTAAGGAGTAGTGGAACCAGGACATTCATATTGTTCGTGCTCATGCGAGTGCTGTTATTGTGTGTGTGCTATCTGTAAAAGCACTGTTCTGCTGTCTGTGTTGATCTGTCACTGGTGAGCTCTGTGTACATATGTGTTTTTGTGTGCACCTACTAGGAATAAAACCATCTCCAGCCCTCATCAAGAGACTGCAAAATATAAAGGAGCAGTAAGACCAAAACGCTCACACAAAGAACCTAGATGTGCAAGACTCTGAACAGTAGGAATTAGTATTCATATTAACCTATACCTTTGTAATTGTAAAGCTGATTGGGAAATAAAAAGCCCTGGTATCCTGCTGGATGCTAACACATTCATCAATAAAACACAAAACTTAGACTATCACATCCAGGCTGTACCTGATGCAATTAAGATGGTCTACTCTGATGAAGAGAACAGAAAAAGAAAATTAGGTACTTAAAGGTTTAGCAAGTGAAGAAGGAGAAGCTGAATATTCAAATAGGAGAAATCAGATGAGCTGTGAGAAGTGTGATTAATAATGCATGCTGTCCTGCTGCAGAGGTTAATCACAAAATTGTGAGGAGATAGAAGGCATGAAAGCTTAGTTATAAAGCAAGAAAAAAAAGCCTGTAGCACAAATAGCCAGCACCTGCTGCAAAAGCAGAATGACTGGAGATGTTCAAGGATGTAGCAGAAATCTGAAATTGGGGAGACAGTAAATTAAAATAAAACAACAACAATATAATGCAAATTTAAATATAGAACCAGTATTGACTGTATGACAGTAAATGTAAAAAAAGCAAACGTAAAATTATCTCTTCAGGCTTAAGTAATAATGTAAGAAATTATTCTTAAATATTAAGTTATTTTATCAGTCCGAATTAACTTTTGAAAAACTGCAGAAATGTAACAAAGAATCTAGACATAGTAATGTGATTATTGATGTCACTAGTGTTCTTTCATGCAAATATGTAAGCACAGTACATACAAATAACAGAATGAAATGTAGGCTAGCAAAAAGGTGAGAGAGGTTTGAAACAGAGAGGAAACCGTTCAAGTGCTACTAGTTCTCAAGGAGGTAAGGGTTGATAGAACTGTGGTTAAGCACATATATACAAAACAGAGAAAATGAATAATGAAATCATAGAATCACAGAACAGTTTTGATCGGAAGAGACTTCAAAGACCATCTAGTTTCAATCCCCTGCCATGGGCAGGGACACCCTCCACCAGACCAGGCTGCCCAAAGCCCCATCCAACCTGGTCTTGGACACTACCAGGGTGGGGCAGCCACAGCTTCTCTGGGCAGCCTGTGCCAGGACCTCACTGCCCAAACAGGGAAGAATGTCTTCATAATGCCTAATCTAAACCTATCCTTCATCTTAATGCCATTACCCTTTGTCCTGTCACTATACTCCCTGATAAAGGGTCCATCTCCATCTTTCCTGTAAGCCCCCTTTAGGTACTGGAAGGCTCCCCTGAGCTTTCTCTTCTCAAGGCTGAACAGGCCCACCTCTCTCAGCCTGTCTCCATAGGAGAGATGCTTCATCCCTGTGATCATCTTTGTGGCTTCCTCTGAACTCACTCCAACAGCTCCATGTCTTTCTTGTCCTCGGGAGCCTGGAGCTGGTCCCAGTACTCCAGGTGGGATCTCACCAGAGCAGAGGGGCAGAATCCCCTCCCTTGACCTGCTGGTCACACTGTTTTAATGCAGCCCAGGACACAGTTGGTTTTCTGGGCTGTAAACTCACACTGCAATCTCATGTTTAGTTTTACATCAATCAGCACCCACAAGTCCTCTGCAGGGCTGCTCTCAATCCATTCTCCACCCAGCCTGTAGCTGTGCTTGGGGCTGTGCCAACCCATGTGCAGGATCTTGCACTTGGCCTTGTTAAACTTCATGCAGTTTGTACTGGTCCATCTCTCAAGCCTGTCAAACTCTCTCTGGATGCCATCACCTCCCTCTAGCATGTTGACCACAGCACACAGCTTGGAGTTGCTAGCAAACTTGCTGAGAGTGAAATGTTCTGGCTGAACCATAATATAAGCAACACTGAGGGAAAATAACCTTCCCAAGTATTAGAGAATATAAATACAATCTAATAAATGAAGCTTAACCACTGGATTTAATTCTGAAATGTTAACTATATATGTGCATCACTGTAAGGAACATTAACACCCTTCATTTAAGTGTTAAGAAAATATTAAAAATCTATGTATAATCATATGTATGTTTGTTATAAAGAAAATATGAAACCAACAGGTTGCAGAGATCAGCTAATAAAGGACAAGAAATAAAAAGCCACTGAGCAGACCAGAAATTAAGATGTTCCAGCTGAGTTCACACAAAAAAATAAACCCAAATCATATTAATAATAAACTCTAGGGTTCTTTTCTTTCATGTGTACCACAGAAGAAAATGTAATCCATTCAAACCCTATGGATTTTGACAAATACATCTTGATCAGATTTGGCTTTTGTTGTGGGGTTTGTTTTTTTCTATTATGAAAAGAGAAAATAAGAAATAAAACCAACTCCAATATGAAGGTGTTTTAAACTCTAACAAAGGAAACACCATTTCTCTGCATGAGGGTGTATTTCATATTATTAGTGATAATGATTAAAAGAACTCTGTTACAGCACAGTAATCTCCATATATGTACTCTGTTTGTGTTTGTATGGATGTAATAATGAGTTTACAAAACAGCATGTTTAGAGCTCCAAGAAACAGGAGGCTTCATGAAGCATAGCAATGTCTCCCATGTTCCACTCTACTTTCTAACTGCACCTTCACAACACCTGGAACTGAGACAGCTGTACTGTCACACAGTGTAGCATTGAGGATATCTTAGATTGGAGTAAAAAAAATATATATATCTTATTTGTAAATTCACATTTGTCACTGCAGAAGATATATATATATTAGGTATTTTATTACCTCATTGACTACAGCTTCCAGAAGCACAATGAAAAACTGGAAAACTGACAACAAGTAGAACAGAACAGAACAACAATATTTCAGTTGGAAGGGACCTGTAGTGATCATCTAGCCCAACTGCCAGATCACTTCAGTCCTGACCAAATATTAAAGCCTGTTATTAAGGGAACTGTCCAAATGCCTCTTAAACACTGACAGGCTTGACGCATCAACCACCTCTCCAGGAAGCTTCTTCCAGGGTTTCACTCTCACTAAAGAAATGCTGCTAATGTCCAGTCTGAACCTCCCCGGTGCTGCTGTGAACTGTTCCCACACATCTTATTGCTGGATCCCAAGGAGAAGAGGTCAGCATCTCCTTCTCCCCTACCCCTCCTCAAGAAGCTATAGACAGCAAAGTCACTCCTCACCCTTCTCTACAAACTAGACAAGCCCAGAGTCCTCAGCTGTTCCTCACAGGACATGCCTTTCAGGCCTTCCACCAGCTTTGTTGCCATCTGCTAGATGTATTCAAGGACCTTCATGTTTGTCTTATATTGTGGGGTCCAGAAGTGTATGCAGCACTCAATGTGAGGCCACACCAACACTGAATAAAGCGGGGCAACCCCCTCTTTTGACCTGCTGGTTATACCATGTTTGATGCATCGAAGATGTAGTTTGCCCTCTTGGCTGCCAGGGCACGCTGCTGACTCATGCAGAGCTGTGCATCACCAGGCGGCCCAGACCTCTGTCTGCAAGGCTGCTCTCCTGCCATTCCTCTCCCAGCTACTTGAGGTTTCAAAAAAAGTGAAGTCACCACACGGTGATGGCAGATAAATGTCTCTGTTGCATCTTGCTCAGCACCATTTCTTTTAAACACCATTACACCAAGTCCACCACGTAGGACAAAACTTGTCTGTTTAATTGCGCCCTCTCTAGCATTTGCCATAGCCATCTAGAATTCTGACAAACAGCTGTGTATGGCTATGAGAGGTTTTAAGGGTTTTCCTTTGAAGTATTGCAGCATGGGTCTGCTTTTCCTATCTTCCCTTTTACTTTCCATGTCAACCTCTATTTTCTCTCTTTACCTGAATAAAACTTGTTTCCCTCTCAAAAACAACAAAAAAGGACATTAATCCTTTTCATTAATTGAATCATTTTCATGAATCATGTTCTTCTGTTCAAGCTTTTTTCAGATGAGTCAAGAAAATGTCTGAATAGCTGCTTAAACTAAGAAGAAACTTCCACCCTACTTCTAAACTGGCAAGTATCTTGAAAGGCTCTGCTGATATCTCCCTGAAAAGCAGAAAAAACATTTTAGTACAGCTTTTAACGTTTACCAGAACTTATTGGCATTGTGTTTATCTACTACAAAAACTGGAGATGAAAACCAAAGCTTTAGGGTTCTTTCAAAATGTTGCCATTTTTGCATAGTGATTCTCCTTGTCCAGGTAGAACACAATGGCAGGTCTATTTTTCGATTCCAGCCACTTCCGATATTTGTTATAACTTGAATTTACTTTTTTTCCTCACCCTGTATCTATGTTTAACATTGAAATTGACTGTGCTTTCATCAGTACTCCACAAACTTTTATTGAAATCTTTTTAAGAATGACCTGTGAAAGTCTCAGTTTTCACCCTGGAATTCTAATTTTCCATTTTTTCCCCGACTGTGTGATTGGTAATAGCTTGAAATTTAAACTAATGCAAGTAAAATGCAAGTTTTGATCAACGTGATTATATATTTTGAGTAGATTTCTCTATCTTTTTTTTCCTGCTCTTCTTTGGAAGGATGTAACTGAGAGACTGAGATTGTGACTTTTTCAATATGTCTATTAGCAGATGTTTTAATAAAATTGATGTATTATTTATAGTGAGTCTTATAGGAGGAGGCACAGCAAGTCTGTGTCCAAGATGTACATTGCAAATGTATCACTGTTTATTGTTTAGCCAAACTCCACGTTTCCCTTATCAGATTTAGAGGTGTTTCTCTTTTTTACTAGTATATTACTATATTGCCTGGTCATCTTACAGAGACTCTCTCCCTGAAGCACTGCTACAAAGTAGTTGAGTAGGTTCAGTAAAAGCTATAAATGAGGCAGGGTAGAAATGGTTTCATTCAAATCCCAGTCCATATTTATCCATATGCTGACATCCTCAGAGAGCTGAAAGACAGCAGCTTGTGAATGAGAACATAGAAAACCATTGCTGTCTATGGGCATACAGAAGACATTTCTTTTTCACAGCACTGAGTACCATTTCTATGGAGTATGCCCTCTTCATTAATTCCTTTTTTTTTCTTAGCCAAGTATATCAAGCACTAGTAAAGGATAAAATAGCTTGTTTATATTTTACAGATTTACATTTTCTTACTTATATAAACAGAATAAATGTCACAGTAGAGAAAATTAGTCTTGCTAATTTGGTTAAAGAATATTTGTGCATTTGTTCACCCATATTGCACATGACTGCCAAACAGGATTCTCCAAGCATTTCTGTGAAATTATGGTTAGCTTCATGGAAGCCAGAATTTTCTATCCCTGGGGGTGCAACTATGAAATCCATCTTTGCTTTCTACTCCATCTTTCATCTCTTTTGAAAGAAAACAGTCACAAAATTCCATGGTTTGCATGCTGTTGCACTGTGGACTGAGAAAAAACATCACCATAGTTCTTTTCCAGATCTTCACCTCTCCTGCCTTTATTTCCTCTAAGGAAAAAAACTGTTATTTTGTATCTCTTTTCCAAAGCTCCCAAGTTGTAACATTATCAAAATATGGCATTGTCTTGTTGCAGAACCCCTTTGTAAACTAGTATGTCTAAGCACACACACTGCACACAGCTGCACTGTGTGCTGTTCGAAGAGTGTCTGTCTCATCTGTCACTAAAAGATATGAAGCATTAAGAATGCTCTACATGGCAGCTTGGGCATAATGTCAAATTTCAGCTATTAGTGTAGGAGATGAAAAATTCTCAAATGGTACATTTAAACCAAAGCACTGTGCACACAGTCACCTGCTTTTACCTTCCCTCTCGTCCAACTTGTGTGGAGACACGTGCCTGCTTCAAGCTATTACATTCCTCTGGGGCAAGACACACATGTGTGATAAGCTGAGCTCCACATCACTGCTGGACTGTTTTACAGGGTGAAAACACAGATACCACAAGCTCATGTCTGGATAACACTTTACTGCCCATCCCCCAAACACTCTGCATATTTTTGCCTTTTCAGTTGGTTATTTTCATCTTACCTCCTCTATACTATAAAGTCACACTCGTTCTGCTCTTATTCTTGTGTAATCTGTAAAGCATCTGGGTCCCACACAGCACTACTGACTAAAAGAGCATGTGAGTATCTTGGCTAGCCTATTTTGTGAGTATAACAAGCCTATAGCTTTTGTGAGACACGGGAGAGACAAATGCTGTAATTTCTCCCCCTTAACTCTGAATGTTGGTGACTCATCCTCTAGAACAAAAAAAAAAAAAAAAAAGGTAAAAAAGTACTGTAGGACACATGAAAAACAGATACTTGCCTAACAGTACACACAGTATTAGGGTAGCCCTTGAAGCTGGGAATCCAGGATTGACCAACAGACCCAGTATGAGAAGAGGCTTGCAAATGCCTTTGGTGGACTTTCCTCATAACGTGCTCAGAAACAGATCTGGAGATGAGCTAACAGAAAATGAGGAATCAGGCCTGTAAGGTTGATGAATACTGGCCTTTTTACTATTGCTATGCCAGAATGAACCATGCAAAAGTGAGGTGGTGACTAAAACTATTCTGGAAAGTTAAATACTGCATGCAAACAGATGCATGAAAACAACTGTCATGGTTTAACCTGGCTGGCAGCTAAACCAACCACACAGCTGTTTGTTCATTCTCCCCACTCCGTGGGGTGGAGGACAGAATTGGGGAAAAAAAAGTAACACTCATGAGTTGAGATAAAGACAGTTTAATATGGAAGGATGATGATGATGATGATGATATGCACAAGTGATGCACAGCCTAGTTGCTCACCACCTAGAGTCCACTGTTGCCCAGCTAGTTCCTAAACAATGGTTTAAAACCCTGTCCAGCTTCCCCAAAGTTATATACTGAGCATGATAGCATATGGCATAACAGTTTGAGTCAGCTGTCCTGTCTGTGTCCCCTCCTAGCTTCTTGTGTACTCCCTGCCTACTCACTGGTGGGACACTATGAGAACCTGCAAAGTCCTTTGACATAGTGTAAACACTGTCTAACAAAACCCAAAATATCAGTGTGTTATCAACATTATTCTCATCCCAAATCAAAACCACAGAACTCTACCCACAACTAGGAAGAAAATTATCCCTATCTCATCCAAAACCAAGGCAACATTTTCCTGATATGTGTGGTCAAAACTGACCCCAAATAAGAGAAAATAAATAAACCAGTCAGACGTACTTTCCCTTCTCCCTGTTACAACTGCAGCATCATATATACACATGCATGTTTTAGCAAATGAGTGGCAGTAGTTGTTTAATAAAATATCAATGCCTTACATGGCAAAATTGCAAACTACATACACAGAGAGAGCAAGTTGCTATGCACAAACTAAGTTCAAAACCCAAGTTTGTGGGCTGTCTTGGTTTGCCCTAGCAATGCTTTTGCTGTGGTAGCAAAGCAACCAGTCCTGTTGTTTGCCTCAGTCCTAGAGTTCCAAACTTGCACAAACTTTACAAATTCCCTTCTCATTTGGACAGTTTGTTCTATTTTCTGATTGTAGCCAGAATCCTGTCAGTGCTGCAGAGGATACATTGGTTTTGTTCTCATTCCTGTCATCCAAAATCAGCCATTTGCTAGAACTTGCCCAAATTTTCCTTTGCTCCTGTAAATGATGCTTCCAACCTTTTCTTAGTGAAGAAACTGAATAGGACACTAGGCAGAAAGGAGAAGAGTAGCTTTTGCAGTCTGAGACTACGATCTCTTCAGTATACTGTTAACTACCAATTAAAAAAAAAAAAAGATTTGTTAAAGAAGTGCCAGCAGTCTGTCCTGTTTTTCTACTTTTGTACCTCTATAATAAGAATATTTTCTAACTTTCTCAAGTTTTAAAAAACACTAACAGTGGTAATAGAATCATCATTTTAAACTGTTATCTTGCAATAACAGTTTCCTATAAAATATTTTAAAATTAATTAAAACAAAAAATCCTATCAATATTTGTCTTTTCCACATGTACTAATAGAAAAATTTCTTTAAAACTTAGTGTAAAAAAGCTCTTTCCAGACATCCGATTTTCTATTCCCATATTTTAATGTCAAACAAAATGTGTGTAAGAAGTTATTCCTCGAGAGGAAGAGTATGCACTGGAACTTACTTGTTAGTTGATTGAAGTGGTATCTTTAGAGAATCAACCAGAGTGGAGAAAGCCTGACACAATGTATTTCACATTTCTTGTGTTAATTACATTAGGCATATAACTAATCATGTAAGAATTATGCAGTTGTTAGCAGACAACTGGAATGTCTACAGAAACTACAGTGCTCCTTTTTCCCTTTGTCTGCTCTGGGAAATGTTAATAAACTGCTTTCAGTACACCATGCCCTAGTGAGCAAGTCAGCAAAAGTTGGGAAGCAATAGGCATTTTAAAGGATTACAGTCTCAGAAAAAGCATATGAAACCAATAAAAGACAAACAATGTCTGACTCCACACATGGAAGAGCAGCACATAGTGCTGAATCCCTCTCAGCACTGCTTAAATGGCTTGTCTCAGTCAACCTGCAGTGCAAATATCTCTTACTTTGCTTGCTTGCTTATATTCATCTGCAGTGATGACAGATGCAGAGTAGCTATACCCAGCTTGCACTACCCCGATATAAGAATTTCCTTCTTTATTCTTATAGATATGGTTCGGGAGTACAGCATTTCCCAAAGACCTCCGGTTGGTTTAGCAACTGTTACTATCCTACTGCAAGCCTACCACCCTATGCAGCCAACTGTTAAAATCTCTGCAAAAATGCTTGGTGTAGAGACTTCTTACATCATTTGAGGGCTTAAGGTCCTGACTTACCATAGTATGTGCATCCCAGCTTGTGTCAGCTTGTTGTTTCACCCGCATACCAGGGGAAGCTGAGTGCAGTCTATAATCCTGGTGCAATCCTCAACATTCAGTGCCTGAAAGCCATCCACTATTTTAGACACATGCAAAATGAGTATCATCTCTGGACAGGGCACTCCACAACAGTCACTTCAGAAACCTCTGCCATCATTGTTACCTCCCACCATGCTAGTACCAAAATGTTTTGCTGCTGAGCATAGGAGCTTAAACTTACTAGCCTGACAGACATTTAATTTGACACTGTATATGAGGTGAGGAAAGGAGCAAACTCCTCACATGCCTCCACGAAATCCAGAACTATCACTGGCTAGGCAGAATTTTGCATGGCACCATGACATACTAAGTGTAATGCACTAAGCAGGGAAGATATGCTCTGTGCGAGTCTTTACAGTCATAAACCTTGCAGCCTTCCAAGATTCAGAAACTACTGATATCTCATTATTTCCACATTCTGGAGCCCAGCCACCTTTCTGGATGACCCCCTTCTGCCCCAGTAGGAGATTCTCATCCAGTGGACCCAACTTGCTAGTTACACTACTTGAAAAACAGAAAAGCTTCCAGAGCTCTAAGTGCTCAAGGTAACACAACATGCATAAAAAACTCCACACATTTATCTACATACTAAGAATCCGGTTACTCAGCCCTACAGCATGAAACAGTTCCCAGATTCCCGTGAGTTAAGCATATCTTTCTATAGAGACCCAGGAATGCTGATATCAGCATATGCGACAGATACAGGTGGCCTAGGGAGTGCCAAACTGAGGTGTAAGGCTCCACTAGTCAAAACTACGGTAGAAGACAGAAAAATGCCACACACCAGAAATATTAAAGCTATATATGGAAAGGTGTGAACGGCCAGTGAAGTCACCAGAAATCTGAGCACAGCCGGTTCACATCATTGGGAAAGATAAAATTTTCCTCTGCTAACCCCCCCCCCCCCATTGAATATAATGGATTTTTTTTTTAACTGGTGCCAAGTTAGCCCAAAGACTCGTGTGAGGTGGTTCGCTGAGGTATACCCTACCTTTAATGCATATGTGAGAGAGATTATTATTTTTCCCCACTCCAGCCACCCTCAGAAAGAGAGTCCAGCTGTTGGCTTCTTTCATAGCAAGAGATCAGTATATATTGCTTTACAGTTTCGATGCTGGTCATGCAAGTAAAAAGGCAGTTTAAAGACTTTGTAAGGTAAAGCTGAAATTCTCCAAAGCCTCCACAGATCATGGGGCTTATAGCTTTCATTGAGTCATAGCTTATAGACTTTAAAGGCCAGAAAGCAGCATTAGATCATAGGTCTAACCTGTACATTGCAGTTCATTAAACTTCAGCCATTTACTCCTGTGCTGAGCTCAGTAACTTCTGTTTGCCTAAAGCGTATCTTCTATAAACGCATACAGCCTTGATCTGAAGACATCAAAAGAGGAAGAAACCACTGCTTCCCTCAGTATTTTGTTCCTGTGGTTAATCAAACTCTTAGTTATAAATGTATGCATTATTCTAATTTGAGCTTTTGTGGTTTCAGTTCACAGACATACTCTTTGGCATGTTTTTTCTTCTAAAACAGTCCTTTAGTTCCCAGTATTTTCTTCCCTTGCAAGTATGCACAGACAGTAATTAAGTCACCTCCCAATCTTCTTTTTGATAAACCAAACAGATGGTGTTCTTTCATCTCTCACTATAAGCCTTTCCAGTCCTCCAATAATCCTGTGGCTCTCTTCTGTACTTTCTCCAATTTGTCTCTTTTTTAAAAAACATGAGCAACAGAACTATACAGAAAAATCCAGTGTCCGTTTTGCTAATACTCTATAAAGGTCACAAATATTGATCCTTGCTATTCCTGTTCACCAATTTCCTGCTCAAATGCACAAGGACTTTTCATTACCCCTTCTCTGCCACAAAATCACAACAGGCGTTCACACAGAGTTGTTTGTCCTGTATGACCTTTAAATTCTTCTGAGTTGCTGCCTTCCAATGCCTTGCCCAAAAAACTTTCCTTACCATAACTCCATAACTTGCTGAAGTCCCACACTGGACCTATCTAAAGCATGATGATGTCAACATCCATTTCTCCAAGTTTTATTACAATTAATATCTCTATGAAGAGCCAGCATCTGGAAGCATATGATTATTCAAGAATTTTCAGTCTTTAAAAAAGCAAACTATCCTCTACATCTGAAGACATACCTTGTTGTACAGGAAATATTAGGAAGTCCAGGGCGAACATTAAAAAATTAAAAACTTTAAATGTAAGAAGGCTTATTCCTTTTAGACTAATGTATAATGTTTTGAGTACCAGCTTAGATATCTGAAGAAAAACAATGTGACAGAAGGCACTATATAAAGAAGTCCACACTATGTCTGATTTTATGCAATAAGCAATTATTTGCATTTCCCTGAGAAACGAAACTCCTGCAAGAACAGGAGTTTTCTAGACCTCAACAGCTTCAAGTTGTTTGGTCTTTCAGGAAGTTTCTATAGAACTGATGAAGCACTGGAAATACAAGGGAAGAGGAAAATGAGGAAGATTAAAAGCAAATGAAGAAATAAATCAAGATATAACAACAAAGACTGTAAAACCAGAGGTAAAAATAATCTATATTCAGAGCTATTCAATGATGGTAACAGAATACCACAAAATATAGATACATATGTTCATGTGTGGTTTTCTTTCTATAACAGACCTTATCCAGCTACAACCACTGAAATAGCAACTGAACTAAAATATATAGTAACTGAACTAAGTATATATGCACATATCTGAGAATTAGCTGAAGAACATATATCGTGCAAGTAATGTTACATAAGCCAAGCAGTATATTTGTGTTATGAATGCCTGTGTCTGAGTCTGCAATGCAATGTTATTTTACTCCTGAGTGACTTGAAGATTCAGATGTGTTTTAAAAGATTAAAAGAGATTAAATAAAACTAAAATGAAAAAAAAAGCTCTTGAAAAAATTTGGTTTCCTTTTTATTAGAAAATAAACCCACTTTCACTCAACTTCTCTCTGTACTAAGTTATTTGAAAAACTCTATGTTTTATTGAAATATTCAAAATAACTACTAAGATACAGACAGAAGTTGCCTCATTTATTAAATAGGTTTCAGGGCTTCACTGAAGAAAAATAGGAAACCGGCTTTGATTCTGTAGGTCAGGTGGTTCCAGGTGATACATCAAGATATCTATGTATAAAATGCATACACTGCAGAAAAGTAACTACTATGACAGGGGAGACAAATATAAATAAATATTTAGTCACTCTGATATTATTTTTTTAGTTTAGCTATAGATTCTGAATATTTGAATACACTTGCTCCACAGGAAAGAAATGCACAAGAAGTTTTGCATAAAATAATCCCTATACAAACCAGAACACATCTTAACTCCTTTATTTATCTCCTCCAAGTCTAGGAATCCAAAAAGGTGCTGTTGTTTTGAAGTTTTTATCAGTTTCCTCTGCTACAAAAGTTTTACACCAAACAAAACACAAGTAAATGGATCACATTTGAAAGTATTTTTTCTTTACCTTCGCATTACCGAGATACCAGAACTTGATGCTAATAGCAAACAGCATCTGTGTAGAATGAGGTAAAGTAAGCTACAGAGAATGAGGATATACCTCATTATACCAACAGCAGAATTTCAGATTGAAACAGTAGCAAGTAAACTAAAATAAACAGTTTGTGTGAAGTCTTTTCAAACACAGTCAGAACAGAATGACACTTCACAGTGGCAAAGATTTGTTAATAAAATAAAAAATTGGACCATAAGTAGCCAAAATGAAAGAGACCTGATTGTTTCAGACAACAAATGCTAATAGGCAAGATAAACATGCAGAAACATTCAAATGCTAACAAAAGAATAGGCAATACCTAGTTCTGAACAACAACAATAACCAAAGAAAAAAGAAAAGAAAAAAGAAAAAAATAAACAAGCCCATAGACAAACAAACAAAAAAAACCCCCAAATCACGACCTTCTGGAACTGCAGCACACTGCAGCACTAGTGTGCTGTCTCACTGCTTCTAGTAAACCAGGGTCATGATACTAAACTGAAAGAGGAAGGGCTGTGGGCTTAATTGCATTTGAAATAGAAATTATCTCTAATCAGTTGCTCTGGTCTTAAATCTGAAAAAAATCTCCAACTAACAATTTTTTTAAAATATATATATTAACAGGCTATTGACATTGGCAAGACAGTGGGTATAAAATTGTCTTACTTGTAATTCTCAATATCAGCACAACTGCATGAAAACTAGTTGCTTATCGGGTGGGGGGGGAGGGGGGAGGAGTTTTAAATCCACATTTAAAAAATATCCCTAACTATGAAATAGTCAAATAACAGCTAGAATCAGAAGAGTCCAAGAAAAGTAAGTTTGCTTTACCAGACACTGAGGGGTACACAAGACAACCTGTTTAAGTAGGAAGAAGAGAGAACACAGCTAAAATAAATCACTATTTACACCACCCAGGCACATTAAACTTTCCTGCATGCAGAGCACACATGATTCTGAAGCACTGATGGAATCACAGCAGTCAGAACTGTGATGAGATCACCGAGGACACAGAAAATGTACAGGCAGCAGAATGTGAAAAAATGCCTGATCCTAACCAGAATTGTAGTGTGAACCCAAAACTCCTCATGCTTCTAGGAGGTGTGCCTTAAGAAGGCCAGAAAAAATTAACAAGATGTGAGTTTCACCTAATTAAATAATTATGAAATACATGTGAAATTATGAAAGCACATTGTACATGATGGAGCTAGATTTTCTGGTGTTTTAAGATTCAAAAATTTGCTCCCAAGAAAACAAAAGCTACTCAAGATAGTGCAAAGATGAGCATATCTTTTTTAGTTATATAGTAGTTACAACACTGAAGTAGCAACTTAATACCCAAAGAGTTATATTAATATTTATGTGTGGTGTTTGAGCACAGCCAGGGTGGACAGTTCTGATCCAGGCGTTCTCATAATCAATAAGAGCTCTGCTGTCTTCCCTGACACTCCATCCAGCTTAGCATAATGCTGTATGGGTACACGTGGGTGAATCACCTGCAGCACCTGAGCATGATGTGTGGAGAGGCTTGGTGAATCAGTGAGCCAGTATAAAATCAAGAGGACATTATTTTCCTGGACAGATCTTTCTTTTTAATGAGAGTTTTTAAATGTAGATTGCTTACAAAACCCACTTTTTGCTTTTCCTGCAGTGGAAAGTGCTAGGACTGGATTTTTGTCCAAGCTTCAAATTTAACGGTTCTTTTCAAAACATTAGAAGTCTCCTCCTATTTTGCAACTGTCTAATGCATTATTCTTTTTTCCCCACTCCCCACTAATACCAGATATCTGTGACTTTGCACAGCTACTCCACTGCAACATCCCCGGAATCTCTGCAGTGATGACAAAATAAAAGATATGAAATGGGTACTGGGCCAGATATAAAAACCTGTGTAAAACTGTATGGACTCCATGGCATGAAAAGCATTATTTGATCTAGGTTACCTTATTCCCTTTAGTGCAACAAACAAAATTCCTAGGTCAGTTTCAAGTTTGTGTTCCTCCTCTATTCACAAACACAGCTTCCTGTCAGATAAACGTGAACTTGTCTTATTTCAACCTGGTTGTTCCTGGGTTTAGTTTTCCAATGGTTGTTTGATCAGAGATCACACAAGTACCTTGTAAGAGGTGAGGATGAAGAGGCTGGTGAGCAGTAAGAACAGCTGTCATCTCATCATGATCGGAAGGATGTATGTACTCATAAATGCTATTACCAGTAAGCTCCACCTGTGAAGAAACATGCAACACATGAAGCAGTGCAGCTGGATTTTTTTTTCCTACCACAAAAGTGTTCTTAAGAAAGATGCATACACTGCATCAGGGTAACTGCACACCATTTTTAAAACAGAAGCTGAATGCATCAAAACTGTGTTCGCAATTATACCCATTAAACTGAATTAATTCCTTTTTCGGCATAACTAATGTTATTTGGGTTGTGGGAATTTCTGATGACGATCTGGAATCAGAAGAGTTACTATTAGAGAGAGCTGGCAAATGAAGTGATGAACTAAAGCAGCTGTAGAATGTTAGATTGTGGGATAAAATCTATGTGAACTGTATTAATGTCTCACAAGAAGACAGACGGTTCCCAGAAACCGTCACCTGTATTCAGCTGACAGCTGAGCCTTCAGACCCAAACTACTAGATTTACACAATTTTTCTGTGTTTTTTCAAAGATGATCCACCACCCTCAATCCACAGTAGTGCAAAGAGCTCACAACAGTAGCCAGTGAATTCAAAAGGCAAACAACTATAGATTTTCATGGGCACTGGATTGAGCCTTTGCTGCTTTAAGTAAACATGCATAGTAAAGTCTAGATCTGTCTTAAATATCTGTGTATTCCCTCTTCTCACTTGAACTTTGCTCACAGAAGAATGTATTTCTGTCGTTCCCGTTGTTGTACCCATAATAACATTTGCGCAAAAAAATGAATGGCGTGCACCGTATGTCCTTTTTGCTAACTCTATTTGCCACGTATAAACCTCACCAACAAAAGTCTCCAGATAGATGCAGTGATTTATCTAAGGAGTGAACCGGTACTTTGAGCCTGTGTTTTAAATTAGTGTCAGGCTGCCCAATTGTTCAGTGTGGCCTGATGTGCCTTGGGCCCCCAAGATCAGAGACAGCTGAGAGGTGAAGTAATTTAACCTATTATTCTGAGCCAATCCTACTGATTTGCTAAGATGTGTGAGTTGCCTTTTCTTTGGAATAAATGAAGTTGTCTACTAGACAAGCAATCTTTTTCTGAAAATGTTTCTCATCATTCCATTTTCTGCATTATTCATGGAATGTCTCTTCCCAAAACTATGCAAACTAACTTTTTTTCTAGCCATCCATTTTCTACTTTCCAACCACCTCTCCCTGCAAAAACAAAACCACCAACACTGGTTTGATATTCTAACTAGAATAGAATTTTGCTGAATAAAGAATGAAGAAAGAGGGAAAAAAAAAAAAAAAGGAGAGACAGTGAGAGAAAAAGACAGAAATAAAGACAGAGAGAAAGAGAGAAAGAGTTGAAGAAAGTGAAGGAGAGGAAAAAAAAGAAAGGAAGATAGGGAGGACAAGGAAAGGAAAGGAAAGGAAAGGAAAGGAAAGGAAAGGAAAGGAAAGGAAAGGAAAGGAAAGGAAAGGAAAGGAAAGGAAAGGAAAGGAAAGGAAAGGAAAGGAAAGGAAAGGAAAGGAAAGGAAAGGAGACTGGAAATCTAAATTGCTTCATTTCTATAATTTTCTCTAAAAAATATCCTTTAAAAGCCTGGTTGTTCCTCTTTGGTATTATAACAGGTGGCAGCCTGTTCTAGTAACACCCCATATTCAAGCTTTGGTGGAGGGAAGGAAGGAGAATATACAGTCTCACTGTAAGTCGTGTTTCTCAGAGTTTCTGTTTGGTTTTAATCACAGGGGAAAAAAAAAAAACCATACTGTAAATGTTCACAGCTATCTCCATAAATATCATAACCAACTACAGACAAATAAAATTGATTTTTTAAAAATTCTATTCATTCTCATGGTGATTCATATTTCATTGGCCTACATGCTTAGGTAATGAGAACACGAAAAAAAATAATTAAAAAAAATGTACAGCTGTGGTAGATGTTCTAACCAGGAGTAACACTCATTACATTGTTCTTATTATTTTGTCTTTGGCTAATAGTAATTTTACTGAAGAGTGTGTTTTACTTTTGAAATTAATACAATTTTATCAGAGAATACAACTTACGAAAAAAAAAAATCATGTGTGGCTATATGGAAACAATCTCACCCTTCAATATAAAGAGTTCCTTACAAAACAATACCAACCAACCTAACTAGCAGTATCAAATGCAGTAATCCAAAACATCTTGTTGCATCTCTGCTATTACCAAGTATAATCACAACCACATCAACATGCATCTACTCTCTTACAAAACATTACTTATGGCTACTTCTTGCTTTTCCAGAAGTCACTACATATTTCAAAAGGACTCACACAAAAACACACATTTGTTCATAGAACTGGACCCAAGTTCACAGTTTTATCCAAACTGTAATTTGTATTCCAGCTCTTATATCTAAAATTCAAAACTAAAGTGCTTTGTCAAACTAATGACTAGTTTTTCTCATTACAGACACAGGAATATTTTCTTCTCCCATGTATGCATTTGCAACCCTAGCAAAATCAGCAGGAGGTGCACATACAACACTGAAACCAAAATTGAATGTAAAAATGCAAGTGGAAACATAAAGCCGTCAGCAAAGAGATGGGGGCTATGTAAGAGTCAAATAACCAAAATATGTATACATCATTTTGAAACTGACCACAGTCTACAGCTACACGTAGAGCATGCATGCTGTTTTAAAGCCTACAATGAAACACTGAAAACTTAAACAAATAAATTATATGGTTCAATTCATAAACCTTCTAAAATCCCATGCCTCGGGCTTATTAAACCAGCTTCCTCAATGCAGTTTTTTAATATCTGTAAATACCTGCTTACTACCAGCTATTGCTGTTTCCTACTAAGAGGTTTTTTATGTGTAACTCAGCTGCATATTTTTTCCTGCCAAGAAACAATCCATAATAAACACAAAGGACTAAGTAGATGGATTCTACAGCAAATAATTACATATTTTGCCTTTCATATACTTATTTGATGAAAGTAAAATAAACTCTTTGGAAAGTTCAGATGTTTGTGGTTAAATATTTCAAGACTTATCGAAAGTCAAAGATAAGCTTGGCTCCCTCGTGGACTCAGAAAATGGCTGGAATAAGCTCCAGACTTTTAAAATTTAAAAATATATATATGTCACTATTGTTTCCTAAGAGGTTGTTTCTCTCCAAGCTTACCTTTGGACTCTAAAGGAAAAAGAAAAAAACCAACCCTACTCAGGGAATTTCCATCTATTTGTTATCCATAGAAGAAAAGAGGCAAGGAATTGACTCAGTGAGTGCAAATCATTTACACACTGGTCTGAGGCCAGTTGAAATTAGGTGGAGAAGAGGGGGGTCCTACCCATCAGTATTTACAGTATTTACTGTTACAGTTGAGAGCAAAGGCAGATCCAAATCCAAACCCACAAATTAAGTGATAAGTCCACAGATGAAGATGTAGCCTTTTTGGAAATACTCTTTCTGATTCTTTGAAACTGTAAACAGAAGTGAGTGAAGCAGTGCTGAAAAACAATTCTTCATGTTATTTTCAAATTTTAAAGTAGCTTAAATACAACAGCCAGGCAGGGGTTATTCAGAACCACTAACTTCTTTCTGCTGAAGTAAAATTCAAGATCAACTAGAAGATAAAAGCTACTGTACTAGGTCTCTAAGAATATCCTGCAAAATATTTTTAAATGAACTTTTTATTTAGCTTAAATATATATTTTAAAACAAATTGCACTTTAACTGGAAATTGATGTGTGGACTAGTTAATTGTCAAATTATTTAATAAAAAGGCCTTTCTATGCACACTCTAAAAGATTTTCTACAATCATCATCACTCTGGTCTCAGCTTGTATTGGCTGGAGCTCTATAAGAGCACTTGTTGAAAATATAGTGTGGGATTATGAGGGAGACTCGCAGAATTTGCTTCAACAGACCAATCTCATTCTTATTGATGTCAGTGGCAAAACTCCCAGTGATTTCCAGGGAAGTAGGAACAAGAACTCATTTATAGCCCTGGGAAGCTTACAGGAATATCCTGGTGTTAGCGTATTAATATCCTAGAACGTAGGAGTAACCAAGTATTAATGTTAGTAATACTTAAAGCAAAATTGTCTCTTCAAAAATAGAACATGAAGAAAAAGCAAGAAAGGATTAGATGATAAAACAGCATGAGGAAAGAGGGGAAAATCACTGCCTTATTTAGCTGAGGTTTTGTATTTGTAAACAAAAGTAAAATGAAACAACCTGTGCGCTCTGAAACTGCTGGAGCACTTCGTGTTTTGAGAGTTTAAAATAATGCCCTTAAATCTCACATCCCTCTGTCCTCTCCAGTCTATTGCTTTCTGGGGAGTTCGAGGATACACCCCATTCGTTTACAAATTTCTGCTGAAGTGAAATATTTGTGATTTTGCTTATTAAACTGACTTCCATAGGCAATATGGCCAAATCCTCTAGTTTTCCTTGGCACTTCTTACACGAAGGGTTTATGGATATTTACATGTGCAACACACATGGAATTCAATCTGTGCAGAGGGCATGAGGGCTGAATATGACAAGCCTGTATGATGCTTTCAGTCCCCACTCCAAGTCTATTTAGCGCCCCACTGATCCAATAGTTTTTTAATTTCACCACAGGACTGGATAATACTGAGACCTACAAGATCTGATTACTTGATATTCCTTAAAAAGAAAGAAAATAAATTTTAAAAACCCACCAAAAAAAAAAAAACAGACAAAAACTGGAAGATCTGTTAGCTCTTATCAAACAGGAAACAGCGTG
The DNA here is from genome assembly GCA_013399135.1 of Heliornis fulica. Lineage (NCBI taxonomy): Eukaryota > Metazoa > Chordata > Aves > Gruiformes > Heliornithidae > Heliornis > Heliornis fulica. The sequence continues at coordinate 57,806 of VXBZ01012347.1, forward strand.
GGACAATGACACTCTACTTCAGCAGGACAGATGGGAACACTCAGTGCTTTGGAATAATTGTACTGACTGAATGAATCTGTTAAAGCATTCAGCAGTGCGGTGGATCTTTTCTAAAGCTAGGGCAAGAAAAACTTCTAATAATGAAGTTAATTCAAAGTAGAATATATGGCCATTCTAAAAAGTTTATTCTAGAACAAAACAATATGTAAAGTAATTTGAACATGTATTAATTGTTATGAAATAACAATTGAACTGCAAATGCTCCCAGGACATTTTTTAAAGTTGACATGAAAAAATTATCCACACAGAATATAAATTCTCAATTTTTCTAAAAGAGATTGCAGAAAGAAGGATTGTAGTTGCCTTTGGATTCAGAAGTGGTGTTTATGAGATTATAGACTAGCTTTTTATAGCTATTTAGAGTTATATTTTTTCTTACAGTTACTAATCCTAACACTATTATAAACACACATCCAAAATACTTAACAGTGTTTCAATCAAAAATATTAGTTACTTACAAAGTTGAAGTACTCATATAATCTCCACATCTCAGTCCCTTCTCTGTTTATTGGAATAGCCACAGGGCATTTACCCCAGAATTTTTCAGAACTTCCTTCTCTCACATTCATCTCATTCTTCTTCTCTCTGTTACTAAGTCTTCATGTCACTTTGTTAAATGCTGAGAGATGATAGAGCTGTGACCTGTTCTGAAGACTCATTTCTGTTCCTTCCAAGTCTTATCCAGGGCCCAGTGAAATTAATTAGGAGTTTTTCTGTTTGACTTTAGGTCAGGTGCTACCAGCAAATTTGTGTAATACATTTATACACAAAGGTATAGAAACATGCACTCAACAATAAATTCAGGCTATTTGCCCTTATGCCTGTCTCAAGAAGGCAAAAAAATTAGAAATGTCCTTCTAAGGAAAAAAAACCTACAATAAAAACCCCTTATACTTCTTGTGCAGAACAGTAGTAAACTGAGTTTTATGAGTTCTATCACAACCATATAAAACGCTTTACTGAAAAGACCACTGAGCTGGAAAAACTCAGGAAAAACTACTCTGAATTCCATGTGAACACTCATAAATCTGCCCCCCCCCTTTCTTTTTTCCTAAAGCACATTTACCATAAAACTCATGTTCCACATCAGATTTCCTCTATTTCATAGCAAGTCTCAATATCTTACACAATCTAAAACATATAGACTTGAATTCTAAACTTTATTTCAGGCGTATAGTGTTACCACACAGGCTATAGGTTTGGATTTCAAGCTCTGTATGTATCTACAAGTTGCAGTATTATATTATTTATTACCCTTCCTAAAGATAATGAGGAGTAAAATACAATGAACAAGGAAAGATATGAAGACAGTCATAATGTGCTTGTAAGTAAAGGAAACTTGAATATTTAAGTAAAGCCATTTGTCACAAAACAAAGTCAAAGCTTCAAATACCCCTAAAAACTATGGACATTGTATACATGGCAAGATACCAGAGTTAGTTTCCAAATCTAGTATCTGTATTTAACATATGGACAGAATAAACCACTCATACCTGAGATAAGCCAAGATGTACAGAGGCTGTTTCTGAAATGTACATTATTTTGCCATCTGATGCTACCACGAAAACAAAGCCATCCAAAGTCTGAAAAAAAAATTTAGAAAAATATATATGGTAAAAGCCAAGCGCTCCATTAGATCCATTTACAGAGAAAAAAAAAAAGTCTTTTGTAGAAAGGTTGAACTTCAACAGCAACAAATAGAAAAAGTTAAGGAACAGAAGCCTTTATCCAATGCTGGTCTTACAAACTCTATGACACGTGCACACATTGTGAAATCCAACTCATTCCTACTACAGATGCTAGCTTTACTGCTTCACTTTAAGTTAACGTTCTCCTGTTGATTCTGGTTATTTTAGTACTTAGAACAAATCCTGAGCTATGTGGTACTTAGGGGAAAGTCTAGTAGTACTACGCAAGCCATTTTTTATGGTATAATTGGCAGACACAGCTTACTACTATTTACTACTATTTTCAACACGTTTAATGATACCATAAGCAATGTTTTAAACGTCTTTGACTATATTTTTAATAATGTCTTTCTCAACAGAGGGCTGTCTGCTATGTAACTGTGTGAATTTAGAAAAAGAAAGTAAAACAAATCAACATTCAAAACTTCATCATACTGAAAGAAATATGTTTATGCTCATTAAACTATATCCTTATGGTTTATAAATCTTGATTAATGGCAATTACACAATACAAACTTGAGATCTGATCCTACAAATTCTTATTGACATTATATTGATTGGAAGCTAAATATTACTTGTTCATGTAAATATTGAAGTTTAATTTAGTCATATATCATTCATATGAGAAAAAATTATATGGTACAGGTTAGCCAAAACTGAGTACAGTTTAGACATATGAACTATCAGTTTGAGGGTACCTTGGTTCTTCAGTGCTCAGTTCAAGGCATTTTTTCAAAAGCATTTGATTTTTTACCTCAGTCAAAAAGGATTCATTATCTCTGATTAGTTCAGAGATACTGATCAACACATACATATAAACATCACTGAACACATATTTGGAAGAGAAAAAAAAATGTTATGGCAAACAGATTAAAAAAACTCTGCCTCTTTCAATTCATCTTTCAAGTTACTGAACCAGGAGAGAAGCAATAAAATTTTGCATGCTTCATATTTGTACAGTGCTGCCCCAATAAGAAAATATTCCAAATTATTCTCTGGCCTACCAACAATTCTACAGCATGTAATTGAAACCAGATTACTCTTTGCCTTTACTTTTTTCTTTTATGGAACATAAATTTTGTAGACATATTAAAATGGGAACTAAATTATTGCATCCTTAGCCATAACTTTGCTTTTAAACACTGTCATCTTGCAATTACTCTGCCCAGTATCATAACTAAAACCGTGTCAATGCTTCCATTACTGCATTATATGGTGCAGTAGGTCTCTTAAGTTTCCTATACAGAAAAGCATACTGAAGCGGAAACTTTGTGTGTAAGGATTCAGTCTAAGAACCTTTAAAAAACGTTTACAGTAAATGTGGGTTTATTAAAAAGCTAAGCATTCATAAGTCAGAAGTAACCGAGCTGTAAAATGAGTATTACAGGTGATCAGCATATAATGGTGCTTAAGTTCATTTAATGCCAGACGAAATGTGAAATAGCTGACAGGGAAGAGGCGCAAGTGCAATAACGATGAATTTTACAGCTAGGTTATGTGTTCTCTAGGTAGACCAGGGAAACGGCTGATAGGACACCAGCTACTTAAAACAGAATTTTCGAGGCTAGAAATACCTCAGCATGAGATAATTTTGAAATTTATCCATTTCTATCCACTATGTGACGCACGCTTCAAACCGCTCCATCGAAAGCATGGTCGCGTTTTTACGCTTCGCAGGGCTGCACGAACAAGGTAGCAACTGTGCACGGCGTGTCAAGCGGCCGACGGCCTCGCACAGCTCTCCCAGCCAGACCGCTCTGCCGCCTCTTTACCACCCTTTCCTTGAGCCTGAGGCGAACGGCGGCTACCTGACGGGGGTTGCGCACGGCCCACCGGCCAACGGCCGGGGCGCGAGGTGGGCCGAGGGATTGGGGAAGGCTCGTCCCGGTGGCGAGGGACAAAGGTGGGCGAGCCCTTCTGGCGGCTCAGAGGGGGGAAGCGGCCGCGGACCCCGAACAGGGCTTCTGTTGAGGTGGTGGTTGGGAGGTGGGTTTTTTATCCCCAACCCGAGCGAACAGTTGAAACAGCTCCAGCTCTGTGACCAGGAATTAACCTCCCTCAATAAAAACGGCCGTTAAATGATTACGGTTTACTAGGTCTTTAAAATCGGGGGAGAAAAACCCTTGTTGTGTTAAGTTCGCATATAAAAAAAAAAAAAAAATGGAGCAAAACGTTTGGGGTTGGGGTTTTTTTCCCTCCTCTCCGGCTGGCACACACGCTCCAGCTACAACTTCCTAAACTCTCCTACGCGGGGCGTGGGAGGTGGGGGGTGGGTGTGATTTCAGAGGAATTCCAGAGCAGATCAGCGGGATTGTGAACAACGGTATTTTCAGGTGCTAACGTCCACGGGAGATCTAACCCAGCTGCTCCCCCCGC